>CM076570.1:1080558706-1080676935 GCA_034641835.2 Pinus albicaulis | reverse complement strand
TGACAATTGTGCTGGATGGGAAATTTTTTTGTTCATGGATGGATTTTCCCGCTATAATCAAATCAATATCCACCCAGATGATCAACATAAGACAACATTCATTTGTCCCTAGGGCACATTCGCTTATAGGAAACTTCCTTGCTTTAAATAACGATGGGGAAACTTTTCAGAGAACAATGGATTATGATTTCAACAACATCAAGCACATTGTTCAACCATATCTAGATGATTTACCAGCACATTCACGAAAGCGAACTGATCACTCGATGCATTTGAGAGCCATTTTATTACGCTGCTGACACTATAAAATACACCTCAATTCACATAAATGTGTGTTTTGTGTTGGTTCTGGTTGATTTCTCGGATTCGTAGTCTCAAAAGAAGGAATTTGAATAGACCCATTGAAGGTATAGGCCATTCTTGATTTTCCCACACCATCAAATTTACTTCAGATACAGAAGCTTCAAGGAAAGGCTAACTTCTTGAGAAGGTTCATTCCAAACTACGCCAAAATGGCTAAAGGATTTACTCGACTATTGAAAAAGGGCTTCCCTTCGATTGGGACCAAGTTGCGCAAGATTACTTTGATGCTGTCAAGGATCATCTTATTCGAGTGTCATTAATGTATCCTCCTAATTATCAAAATGATTATTTCCTATATATTGCTCTGGCTAAAACAACCATTGCTATGGTATTGGTCCAAGTAGAAGAAGGAATTGAACATTCGATCTATTATTTGAGTCGTAATATCAATGATACGGAAGTTAAGTACTCGTATGTAGAAAAGCTAGCCTTGGCAGTTGTTCAAGCTGTCCAAAGATTTTTCCATTATATCCTGCTCCGAAAAACAACAATAGTTTCGGATTGCAACCCCATGATTTATATCTTATCACGTCAATTATTGGGGGGGAAATATTCAAAATGGATAGTCATTTTGCAGGAATTTGATTTGGAATTGCTATGAAACCATTTCAAAAAATAGAAGAAAAGAGATATCAACGCCTAAGAAATAAGCCACTTCGAGGGGGCAACCTCCAATACATTACATGAATGAACAATTCTTGGATGATACAAATGACAAAACCTCCTTTCTATATATAGAATTCCATGGGGCCACAATGTAATCCTAGCCAACCTAACAATAACAATGTAAGGGCACAATAATAACAATATTGGGGTTACAGGGGTACAATAATAATAATAAGGGGGTTACAATAATAACAATAAGGGGTTAAACTAGTAATATAGGGACCTAACATGCCCCTCTCCTTCAAAAAAGTGTTGTCCTCAACGCTTGAGTAGCTCTGGATG
Source organism: Pinus albicaulis (assembly GCA_034641835.2). NCBI lineage: Eukaryota > Viridiplantae > Streptophyta > Pinopsida > Pinales > Pinaceae > Pinus > Pinus albicaulis. The sequence goes on along the minus strand of CM076570.1, from coordinate 1,080,675,624 downwards.
CTTCTGTATAAAATTCTCATCCTCCCATGTAGAATCTTCAGTGGGTAAGTTCTTCCACTTGATGAGATACTCTGAAATTGATCGATTTCGTAGCTATCGAGTTCTTGTTTCCATGACCACTTTAGGTTCCATTATGATTTTTCCTTCCTCATCAAGTTCTGGCAATATTGTTTGAACTAGAAGATTTTCACCTATAACCTTTTTTAAGCATGAAACATGGAAAACTGGATGCACTCGTGAAGAAGCAGGAAGCTCCAATTTGTATGCCATAGTACCAATATTTTTTAACACCTTGTAAGGACCATAGTACTTTGGCGATAATTTATTATTCTTATTAGCTTGCTTGAGGAACATTTGATTATATGGTTGTAGCCATAAAAATACCCAATCTCCTACATCAAAACTTCTCTCGCTGCGATGTTGATTTGCCTGTTGTTTCATTCGATTTTGTGCCAAATTTAGGTTATCCTTTAAGTGTTGGAAAAATTCTTGTCGATTCTCGATGTGATCTTCCACTGATTGAACCTTAGAATTTTCTCTTAAATATGATATGATGGACGGTGGATGATATCCATAAAGTGCAATAAATGGGGTCATTTTTGCTGCAGTATAGAAGGAAGTGTTATACCACCATTCAGCGAGAGGTAACCACTTGACCCATTGTGTTTGTTTATCAGATACAAAAAGACGAAGATATCCTTCCAAACATTTATTCACTATCTTAGTTTGACCATCGGATTGAGGATGATAAGATGAGGTATGAGCTAATTTAGTACCCAAACAAGAAAATAACTCCGTCCAAAAATTTCCAGCAAAAATGGGATCTCTGTTGCTCACAATAACCTTTGGGTTTCCATGTAGCTTTTGAATTGTTTCCATAAATGTAGTAGCAACTGTTTGGTCAATTTAGTGTGTCCTAAATTGCTGCATTTAATTGTCAATCCAGGAATCGTAAACTGATGAAGTGCGGCGCACTATATGTGCAAGATAACCTCTTTCTTATCTTTTTGTCGTTTATGGTCTTTCTAAGGTGAAATGGAAATTCTAAAGTGAGAAACAAGCTTGGTTATAATTGTTCAAGGAAATGATATTCCCCTATAATGATTCTGATATTTAATTTTGCAGAAAGTAAACTAATACTAAACCACACACACATGATTCAATCCCTCGCCATCAGTCCAGCTGTGGCTTTCGGAGGCAATTGAAGATGTCATACATGATTCAATATATTTAAGTTTGCGGAAAAGAAACTAATACTAAACTACACACTTCATCATACAGCCCCTCACCATCAGTCCAGCTGTGGCTTTCGGAGGAAACTGAAGACGCTATGAGCAGCTTAATATATCTAATTTTGCAGAAAGGAAACTAATACTAAACTACACATCTCATCATGCAGCCCCTCACCATCAGTCCAGCTGTGGCTTTCGGAGGTAGCTGAAGACACTATGAGTAGCTTAATATGTCTAATTTTAACTACTGAATCAGATAAACAAAACTGAAGTAAAACTGAAGTTAAACAAAGACTGTGAAAGAAAACTAGCAGCAGAATAATATCAGTTTCATATCATTAGCAAAAATACTATGAAAATGCCCCGGGCTGTCTACCTAAAACCTGCACAAGAAAACTAATCAGTATTTTAACAATCATAAAAACATAAAAGACAGGAATGCAATGGAAATTACAGAAATGTATGAACAGAAATAAAACAACTATGAAATATGAACATGTAATGGGTTATGATACAATGATTGCTTAAAGAAATGAAATGAAAAATATATACATTAATACACAGAACCTCGGCTGAGCAGGGGCCCTCTACGCAGCTCTGGTATGATCTTCAAACACGAATTAAGTTATGAAACAGAGTTTTTCACATTAAAAGGAAAGTCATTACAGTGGTGGTATTACGGCTCAAGGCAGCGTAATCACCACATAACAGAGTACGCACATCAACTTAACAACTAACAACTATCAACTCACATTCACTAACACTACGTGCGTATGCAAACGCTCTTTATAAAGCAATAAAATGTAACTGTCTCCTGAAGTTTATGATAGCAGCCAGCACGTAGACCACTAAGGCCACGGATTTAGGAGTATGGCCATGTTGGGAAACGGATCTATGGAAGGTGGGCGCTTAAATTCAACTCCAGAACTTTGCACAGATGTCAATTAACTTCCACAAGCTTGGGAACCGGCCGTATGGATGTTTCTATGCCACGAAACAGAGTCCAGCCGACATAGAACTCCACAGTTGACTTCCACGTGGATGGCTTTGACCGCGGCTTTCCTTGACGAATTTCATTGAACCAATAGGACACGAACCATGTCCCTGTCATTCCTAGCCTGCCCATGTGGCTCGTTTCCTTCGTTGACACCTGTAACATTGATTTCCACAAAATAGCTGCGGAAAGTTGCAGCGGCTGCGGAAAGTGACAAGTTTCCGCAGCTGTATGAACAAAATCTAAATCAAATAGAAAACACACAAACATAATTAAAAACCATGTTAGATACCCTTTTTGCACATGATATTGACAATTTTGGAGGTTTAGGTGAGTGAAAGAGATATGGAAAAGTGTATGGAAAAGAGACAAATTCGGGACTCAACATACCCCCACTGTGAAGGTGTTGCATGTCCTCATGCAACCAAAAATTTGACACTCTCTGTTCAATTCATGTGCCTTGATACTTCAGCCAACACATCTAACCCCCTTCTCTTCTTCTTTGGTACTGCCATCATTCTGGGTTTCTTCATGAGGCACCCGAATTTGATATTCACAAGTGCTCTGCTCAATTTTTGGCATTTCCTTTTTAGCTTCTTATTTTTCTTTTGCCAAATACCCAAATGTAACATAGTATTGTCATGGATAATCTTGTCGAGTTTGCCTTGCTCTTTGAGTGTTTCATTTTCATTTTTGATATGCCGATTCAAAAGCTCAAGCTCAAAAATCTCTTGTTTTAATGACCGAACCAAGTCATCCTGCAATGTATGAGGCTGAGTAGAAGAGGTGCTTGGACCTGTGGCTGCCTTCTCCAAGGATTCTATATAATCATAGACCTCCTACTGTTTGGGGTCTACTTCCGGTGTCTTCTTCATTGGACTGTCCTCAAAATGCTGCAAGGGAGAATTATGTTCAAAATTTGGCTGAGGAGAACTTTCATCAATATTTTGCTGAGAATAAGATGGAGTACACTCATTGTCTGATTGGGAGTGAAAGGATTCAGGTTCACTAACTGACTGAAATGGACTATGGTCGGTTGGAGACTATTCAGATGTCTCTTCACCCAAATCAATGAAATGAGGACCTTTAATTTGTGTTTTTCTCAGTTTTCCCTTAAGCCTGCTACTTCTCCTCACATGCTGTGGTACACTACCCTTTTGTTCTTGTTTTCCTGTTTTTGCCTTCTTAGATAGAGATGATTGTTTTTGAAGAAAAATTAATCTCTCAGACAGAATTTGGTGATCTTCTTTTTCAGAAGAAGAGGTTTTATGGACAGCCTCAACAATTTCTTTCCCTTTTGATATTTTGGGCTTCTTAATTTTGATTTCCTTCTTCTTCCTTTTTATCAATCTCTCTTCCTTATCATTTTTCTTCATAGTAATAGTAGAAGTATCTTGGATTTCATCTCTTGTTCTTTTCCTTCTACTTCTTTTTGCTGTGCTAGCTGCGGGAACTTCCTGTGTAGGAGCAACTTGGGTTTCAACATCCATTTTATTTCTTCTACTCCTTCTAATTAGTTTACCTTCAGGAATTTCCTGAGGTTCTTCAAAGAAGTTTCTAACTAAGAATTGTTCCCAAGTATCTTCTCTTTCTTTTAGTTCCTTTTCAATCAAAATTTTTATAAGCCCATGATGATATAAATGAGGCTCTACATCTCCTAGGTGTTTTTGCACAGTCACAGCCATTTTCTTCAAGCTATTGAATAGGGAATAAGGAAGATTGAGAGTTTGGTTTTCAAGGAAATTCATCAATATCCTAGTATGATACATGTACATAGAGCCAAAGCGGCCTTCACATGTGATAAATTTCTGAACAATGAGTAATAAAGTGGCCCATTCATCTTTTATTGCATGCACTGGAATTCCTCTTTTGAAAACAGTGATATCCATACCTTGATTTCGGAGGATTGTTCTCCATGCCTCATCACTGATACTTTTGTTTTTGGACCACCGTTCTCCTTCCTGAAGAAGCTCTGTTGCTGCTGCTATTGATGCTTCATTAACCAAAAATTTGAGGTCTCCCACTTCTGCTTCCGAGCCATCAAATGATCTTGCAAACGCTTTGGTAATTTCTCTGTGGTAACCCCGGAATTTCTGAATAAAACGTAGCCATTTAGCTTTTCTCAACATCTCTTTTGCTTGTGGAAATCCCTCTATGAACTTCGGTCCTTCTGGCTCCGCCCTTAATAATTTTCCCATTTTACTTCTCTGTGCTTCACAGCTTGCCTCTGTGAGGGTTTTAAGCGGAAGTGGAACGATGGAATACACGGAGTCGAGCACAATGCTGTGGGGATGTTATCACAAAACGGAAATGAGCACCATACACAAAATGGTATAAGACTGTGGGTGAATATACGGGAATGAGAGTGAGTAAAAGGAACGGAATGGAGTGAAACAGGGAATGAGAATGAGTAGAGTGAGGTTTTGTAACACGACAGAGAAACGACAAAGAAGTTAACAAAGTGTAATGCATTCGGCCGCATTTTGAATTTTTGGTGGCTGTGTCATAAATATGAACACGTTTCAATCAATGATTATGGAGTTATGCGGCCTGTAAGAGTCCTTTGTCAACTCAAATACGTATCATTATCTTCGGTGGGCTATTTGAACATGAGTAAGAGTCGGAATTTCAATAATGAAGCCGTTTGTGAATAAATGCAAGAGGATAACATAGAGATCGTGGAGGGTTACGGACTGTCAATATAATCATTGCGCGTTATGTGTAGAGCTCATAGTTTAAAATTACATAAAAATGTGTCTTTTATACTATTTGAAATAAACTTTATTCATACCTTTGGAATCCTTGCTCTTGCCCTTGGTCTTCAACTGATTGATCTTCATTAGTGTCTTGAATGTCCCATTGATCCTCTCCCGCATTTTATTTCATGATTTTATGAAAACAACAACTAACTGTACATTCTTTTTGAAAACAGAGTAGTAGCAGCTGCGGAATCTGCTTCTGGCTGCGGAAACTGGAGTCAGCTGCGGAAACAGCTGTCAGCTGCGGAAACTGACACAGCTATTACTTGGTTGAAATAGAAATGAACAAATGACAAATGACCAGATGGAAATGGTCATAAAAAGATTTTTATTGATGGAATGGATGAGATGAAGTGGAATGAAGTGAAATGAAATGAAGTGAAATGAAATGGAGTGGGTGGTGAGATAAAATGAAATAAAAGACAGAATTTTTTTTGGAAAATATAGAGTGTCAGGTGTCCCTGATTTTCACCCCATATTTTCTGTATAAGACTGCCAATCGATGATTGGTTTTCACGCTTATACCATTTTTTTTTTTTCTCTTTTATTTATTTATTTATTTTTTTTTTTCTCTTTTTTTTTTAACTTGAAAAACAAAAACTAGCTTGGTAGAGAAGAAGGATTCTTCTGTACCAGCCTGATTGCAGAACTTTCTTGAAACAACTTGACAAAATCCTCTTTAGAGAGTGGCTTATGATAAACTTTCAATCTATGGCCATTCACTAAAAGAGGAGTTTGAAACTCATCGATGGTCTTGATTCTTACAGCTCCATTGTTAAAGACCTTGTCAATCTCATATGGCCCAAGCCAATGAGTCTGAAATTTCCCTTGAAAGTCTTTAAACTTGGAGTCACACAACAATGCCCAATCTCCTTCTTGAAACTTCTTCTCTTTGATATATTTGTCATGCCACTTAGTTCTTTGATATTGAACTAGATCAGTTTTTAGAATTGCTTCTTGTCTGATCTTATCTAGCTCATTCAATTGCTCCATTCTATGCTTTTGAGCTTCTGATAAGTCCATTCCCAACTGAACTGCTATCTTGAAGGTCTTGACTTGGAACTCAATGGGGAACAAGACTTCTTTCCCATAAACAAGTTCATAGGGAGAATGTCCTGTTGTATTCCTCCATGTAGTTCTGTAGGCCCACAAGGCTTCTGGAAGCCTTTCTGCCCAATCTCTTCTATGTAGATGAACGGTTTTGGTGATGATACTTTCAAGAACTTTGTTTGTGGACTCCACTTGACCATTTGCTTGTGGATGGTAAGGAGTAGATTTTCTGTGCTTGATTTTATATTCTTCCATCAACTTCTCCACCAAATTTGATGTGAATTGGCTCCCCTGATCTGTTACAATTTCTCTTGGAACACCAAAGCGAGTAAAAATATCCTCATAAAGAAAATGAACAACTGAATTTTCAGTAGCAGATACTAATGCTTTAGCTTCTACCCATTTAGTAACATAATCAGTGCAAACCAATATATACGTCTTTTGCTTCGATGGTGGATTAATCGGTCCAATGAAATCTAAAGCCCATTTTTCAAAGGGTTCAATGAGTACCTGTGTTTGCAATGGCATTTCATTTGAAAGGGTAGGTTTCCCTACTCTTTGGCAGCTATCACACCTTTTGACATATTGTTTTGCATCTTTGAAGAGAGAAGGCCAATAATATCCCAAGGAAAGGATTTTATAGGCCGTCCTTTGGTCCGCAAAGTGTCCGCCGCATGGTTCATCATGACATGCCTTAAGAATATCAGGCATTTCATCTTCCCTGACACATCTTCTGATCACAAGATCTGGCCCTGTTTTAAACAATTCGTTAGAAATCCATGAATATCTTGAACTCTCCTGAATAATTTTTCGTTTTCTCTTGGAAATAAATGTGAAGGTAGTTTCCCTGTAACCAAATAGTTAGCAATATCTGCATACCAAGGGGTCTTAATAGTTACTGCAAACAAATATTCATCAGGAAACTTATCTTCTACAGGAGAATCTTCTTTAGTATTTTGAATTCTAGACAAGAAATCAGCTACTGTATTCTGTTTTTCTGGTCTATCTAACACAGTAATATTGAATTCTTGCAAAAGTAAAAGCCATCTTGTCACTCTGCCATTAGTAACAGGTTTGTTCATTAAATATCTAATTGCAGAATGGTCAGTATGAATAAAAGTTTCATAGCCTGTTATGTAATGTCTAAACTTATTAATTGCATGAACAATAGCTAAGAATTCTTTTTCAGTCACAGTATAATTCAACTCTGTGGGAGTCAAATTTTTACTGGTGTAATAAATGGTATAAGGAATTAAATCTTTTTGACCCAACACAGCTCCAAGAGCTGTATCTGAAGCATCTGTAGAAATATGGAAAGGAAGTTTCCAATTTGGTCCTCTCAAGATAGGTGCTTCAGATATTCTTGTTTTCAAAGTTTCAAAAGCGGATTGACAATCGGGATCCCATTTAAATTCACAGTCTTTTGTAAGCAACTTGAAGAGTGGAGATGCTATTTTAGTGAAGTTCTCTATAAATCTTCTATAGTAACCAGTAAATCCTAGAAAACTTCTAACATCTTTTTGACAATTTGGAATAGGCAACTTGGAGATGACTTCAACTTTTGATCTATCAACTTTAATTCCATCTCCTGAAATATGATGTCCTAAAAAAATCCCTTCAGTAAACATCATAAAGCATTTTTCATGGCTTAATGAAAGGTTTGTTTCTTTACATCTTATGAGAACTTTTTCCAAATTTTCTAATGCCTCATCAAATGAATTACCATAAACTGTAAAATCATCCATATAAACCTCTACACAATCATGGATTAGATCAGAAAAAATTCCTAGTACTGCTCTTTGGAATGTTGTTGGTGCATTACATAACCCAAAAGGAAGCACTCGGTAGGCAAAATTTCCCCATGGACAAGTAAATGTGGTCTTATCTTGATCTTCAGGTGCTACCTGAATTAGATTATAGCCACTAAAACCATCCAAAAATGAAAAGTACTTTTTACCTGCTAATGTATCTAATACCTGATCAATAAAAGGCAAAGGAAAGTGATCCTTCAAAGTTGCTTTGTTCGACTCCCTGTAATCAATGCATACTCTCCATTTACCATTCTTTTTAGGTACTATAACCAAAGGAGAAACCCATCGGCTATCTGAAATTGGATAAATGAAGTTTACATTGAGAAGTTTTTTGGAGCTCTTCTTTCACTATCTCCCTAAGATTTGGATTCATCCTTCTTTGAGGTTGTCTGATTGGTCTACTGTTTTCCTCAATATAGATATGATGGATGCGAGTCTTAGGATCAATACCCTTCATGTCAGTATACTCCCATGCAAATGCAGTAGAATGTTTTTGCAAGATTCTGGTTAGTTCTTCTTGTTGTGACTTCTCCGGATGTTTATTGATATTCAATGTCTTTTCTGGAAAAATCTCAAAAACAGAATTACCAAATTCTTCCATAGAGTAAAGAGACATTTGTCTTGATGATAAATATTCTATGTCGGATTCCAACTGAAATTGTGTGGGGTCATATTCTGAAGTTACTTCAAAATTTTCTAATGTGTTCAGAATTTGACTATCCTCACTAATCTCAGAAATGGTAAAGACTGGTTGTATAGTGTTCTCATCATCGACCCATTCATTGTCTCCTATTTCTGTAATTGCTCTTGCGGGAGGATACAAATTGAATTTCTTTGTCGAATTACCATTAAAAATGTACATGTCTCCAGATCTACAACTAATAAAAGCATCAGCTGTGGCCAGCCAAGGTCTTCCTAAGATAATTGGATGTCCTCCTAGATTGCTTTTGGGAGTCAAAATCATAAAGTCTACTGGATATTCCCAAGAATCTAAGGAGGCTGAAATATCTTCTAATACACCATCTGGTTTAATAACCGATCGATCTGCAAGTTGCAATAAAGTAGGTGTAAAAAGAAGGTTAGGAAGTTTTAACTGTTCCATAGTCTGTCTACTCATAATGTTGATCGCAGCCCCTAAGTCAATCAATGTGTTTGGAATTTCTATCCCATTTATATGTGTCTTGACAATTGGACTTCCTGGATCTACATATTTCTGCATGGCAATTTTTCCCATCATAATGTCTGCAATCTTTCCTACCAGGTGGATTCTTCTTGTGTCCTTTATCTTTCTTCCTGGTCTTTTGAAACTCAACTCCTTTATGGTTTTTGCTAGAATAGGAATTTCTCGAATGGTTGTAGCAATGGAATCTTGATACAAACATTTTTCAATTCATCTAGAAAGTCATAGTTAGGCAACAAAATTTGTTTTTCCACCCCCTTATCAATTTGTAGTCTTTCCGGAAAAGGAGGTGTAGATGAAGATACGGGTTGCTCAACTATAGGTCAACTATAGGAGTTGTGGGTGTTGTCTTTTCTTTTTCTTTTTGAATGTTTGAATTTTGAAGAGATTCTTCCTCAGAACCCTTATTGACTTGAAGAGAGTCCTCCTCGGAGGTATCTTGCTCTTGAATATCTATAGAAGGTTTTTCTAAAACTCTACCAGATCTGAGTTGTACATCGTTGAGAGGAACAATCATATAGGTAGGAAATTGTTGTCCTTCTACCATGTAAGTATTTTGAGGATTCTTATTGTTAGGATTTGGCAATGGCTGAGCTGGAAATTGATTTGTCTTTTGTTGGTATGGGAGCATGAGTTGAGGATTTGGATTTTGTTGAGAAGGTTGTTGTTGTGGAAATGGAAATGAAAGTTGTGGATTTGAATTTGAAAATTGTGGAGCTTGTTGATTTTGAAAATATGGAGGATATTGATAAAATTTAGCAAATCTCCCATAAGGATTTTGCATCCCTTGTACCCATGGCTGATATGAATTTTGATGTTGGGGCCAAGGTTGTTGCCAAGGATTCCAATTTGGTGGGGTTTGAAAATTCATAGGGTTGTTAAAACCTTGAGTTTGTTGTCCCTGCCAAGGTCTTCTTGCAACAAAACAGAGAGATTCTACTGAATTTGGGTCTTCTTGAAAAACAACTTTGAGTCCAGGAATTGAAGGACAATCCTTGATCTCATGATTCTCTGAGCAAATCATACATGTTTCTACAACTTTTGCTTCCAAGGGACATTCCCTTAAAGCATGTTTCTTCCTACATTTTGGACAAAAGATGGCTAAAGCATCTGTTTCTGCTTTCTGCTTGTTTTGGATTTTAAGGGTGTCTAGTTGTTCACTAAGGCTCCCTAAGATATCAGTTTTGAACTCATCAAGCATATTACCAATCTCTGCCCTGCTTACTGATCCAGTTGTAGATTTGTTAGCCCTAATAAGAGAAGGATCCCTAGGCCCTTTTCCTGTTTTAGATTTTCCTCTTGAGAGATGGACACATAGTTCTGTTATGTCACGAAGTGGGAGTTGAGAAATATTGGGAGTTGAGAAATATCTCCTTTCCCCATCATGTTTAAAATATCTATCCATTCATCTCTAATGTCTTTTAATATGAGGGCTTTCAAGGTTTCATCATCTAAGTTGCTCATCTTTGCTCTTTTCAAGTTGTATTGAAATCTTTCAAGTAAGTCTTCCAAATTTTCATCTTCTTTTTGCCTCATTTTGAATACCTCATCCTTGTGATTGGTGGGCATACAATAGTCCAAGTATCTATCCAAAAATGTTTGTTTCATATCATTCCAAGTCCTAATAGATTGAGTTGCTAATCCCATGAACCATTTCAAAGCAGCTCCCTTCAAAGTTGAAGGAAACAGTTTGAGTTTTTGAGAGTCTTCCATATAGTCATAGGTTCGGCACACGACTTCAAACTCAAACAGAAATGTTTCAGGATCCTCACTTCGCAATCCATAAAGGTTGGGGAGGACAGATGGTGAGATATTTTTCATTGTTGTATGAGTTTCCTCATCAACTATAGGGAATCCAAACAAGTTGTCTCCTTCCCTATTTCTTCCATTATTTCCTTCACCATTGTTGTCTTCATTGTTTCCTCCTCTTCTACCTCTACCTCTACCTCCATCTATTACTTCCTCTGCCATGATAGTTTCTTTAGAGTCCTTAAAGTCCTCTAGTTCTTCTACCAAGGGAGGATGAGAGAGAGTCTCTTTGTTTTCTAAATGGGATTGAGTAGATGGTATAGGAGAATCCTCTAATTCATTTGTTCCTTGAGTTCCAAAAATCTTAAGGCTAGGGGTAGATGGTGGTGAATCTGGTCTATGCCTTGAAGAAGATGGAGTTGTGAAAATCGAACTCTTGGCTTTAGCTATAAACCTTCCCCTAGAATCTCTTGCTCTATGCATGTCATTTTTTATTTTTTAAAAGTTGGGCTAATAATTCTCTTTCTGATCTTCCAGGTCACACTAGGTGCAAGAAGAGAGCATACTTAAGAAATTACTGAACCAATAACTCTCTTTTCTGATCCTCCAGATCACACTAGGTGCAAGAGGAGAGCATACTTCAAGAAGTTATAAAGTTTTCCCTTCTTTTATGATTTTGTGTGTTTTTTTTTAAAGAAATTGGCTACCTAGTTACACTTCCCCGGCAACGGCGCCAAAATGTTTGGTCAATTTAGTGTGTCCTAAATTGCTGCATTTAATTTGTCAATCCGGGATTCGTAAGCTGATGAAGTTCGACGCACTATATGTGCAAGATAACCTATTTCTTAACTTTTTGTCGTTTTTGGTTTTCTAAGATGAAATGGAAATTCTAAAATGAAAACAAGTATGGTTATGTTTGTTCAAGGAAATGATATCCTCTAAAATTATTTACCAACTTGAAACTTAAAAAGGAATTTGAAAAGTACAATGACAATACTTGAAAGGAAATGAAAATACGTTGCTGAAATGAAAAGATGCTGCCAATCTAATGAATCAAAATAGTGAACTAGTGAGCATGAAACCAAACTATTCTTGCTGCTGTCTAAACAAAAAATAAATTATGCTGAAAGAAATCCAAAATTGCATCAAAGTAAATCTAAATCAGATTACATCAACTTGTCTTCTGATCCCTCATCATTAGTCCAGCTATGATTTTCGGAAGTAACCATAAACAACTTGAGTAACTGATATCTAACTTGCAGAAAGTAAACTAATATCAAACCATACATTCATAATTCAATCCCTCACCATCGGTCCAGCTGTGGCTTTCGGAGGTAATTGAAGATGTCATGCACAATTTAATATATCTAAATTTGCAGAAAGGAAACTAATACCAAACTACACATTTCATAATACAATCCCTCACCATCAGTCCAGCTGTGGCTTTCGGAGGCAACTGAAGATGTTATGAGCAGTTTAATATATCTAAATTTACAGAAAAGAAACTAATACTAAACTACACATTTCATAATACAATCCCTCACCATCAGTCCAGCTGTGGCTTTCGGAGGCAACTGAAGATGTTATGAGCAGTTTAATATACCTAATTTTGCAGAAAAGAAACTAATACTAAACTACACATTTCATAATACAATCCCTCACCATCAGTCCAGCTGTGGCTTTCGGAGGCAACTGAAGATGTTATGAGTAGTTTAATATATCTAAATTTAACTACTAAAGCAAATGAGCAAAACTGAATTAAACAAAGCAGTACTGAAATTAAACAAAAACTAAGAAAAACAAATTAGCAGCAGAACAATGTTAATTCCATGTCATTAGTCAAAAAGCTATGAAAATGCCCGGGCTGCCTATCTATAACCTGAAACAAGAACACTGATCAGTGATTAATAACATAAAACATGAAGGACATAAGTGAAATGGAAAGCATGAAAGTTTATAAACAGAAATGAAGCATATGTATCATGAAAAATGCAATGTATAAACATGTGAATGGATTATGGCACAATGAGCTTTAAAGAAATGAAACAAGAACTATACACTAATGCACAAAACCTTAGCTGAGCAGGGGCCCTCTACACCAGCCTTGGCAACAATCTTCAAGTACGAATTACGTTGGAAAACAGAGTCTTCTTATATTAAAATGCAGTCATAACAGTATGGTAGTATTACGGCTCAAAGGCAGTGTAATTACATTACAGATCAGACTAATAAAAGATAACAGAGACTAACATTGACTAACTCTATATGCGTATGCAAACGCATTATATATAACAAAAGAAACATAACTGTCTCCTAAAGTTTATGCTGGTGGAGAACACGTAGACCATTACGTCCACGGATCTAGGATCATGTCCGTGTTGGAAAGTAAATCTATGAGAAGTGGATGCTTGAATTCGACTATGGAGCCATGTACAGATGTCGACTTGTCCTCCGCAACTCAGAAACGGCCATATGAACCTTTACGTGGCACGAATAGAGTTCTATCACCATAGAACTTCTACGGTTGACTTCCATTTGGACGCCTTTGACCGCAGCTTCTTTGGATGAGTTTGCTTGAGCCAACAGGACACAAACCATGTCCACATCATTCCTGACTTGCCCATGTGGCTCATTTTTCTTGTAGACACCTGTAACATAGAGTTTCACAAAATAGCTGCGGAAAGTTGCAGCAGCTGCGGAAAGTGGCAGGATTCCGCAGCTAGATGAAAAAAATCTAAATCAAATAGCAAAAACAAAAATATAATTAAAAACCATGTTAGATGCTCTTTTGCAATTGATATACAATGATATTTGACAACTTGGGAGGTTCAGGTGAGTGAAAAGGGTATAGAAAAGTGTATGGAAAAAAATGCAGATTTGAGACTCAACAAGGAGTTGTCTCCTAGAGGTCACGCAAGCATTTAGTTCCAATAGATTCCAAAACTAAGGAAGAATATGTGGCAACAACTGAAGAAATGAAGGAAATTGTGTGGCTTAGGAAAATTATAGAATATTTGTATAAGAAACAAGAGAATTCAACTCATCTTTTGACTGATAACACTTCTGTAATAAATTTGGCCAAGAACCCAAAGTTTCATGATCGAAGCAAGCACATCAATACAAAGTATCATTTTATTCGACATCATGTTGAGGCTAAGACAATCCACCTACAACATTGTTCTAAAAATGAGGATATTGCATACATCCCTTTAGATTAAGGGGGAGAATGTTGACACCTAATATTTGGGATTATGAAAATCCATGTAAATATTGTAAATATAAAAATAAAATAAATTGGAAGATGAAGAGACATTGTGTTATGAAACCCAGTATTCCCCCTCTCCTTGTACATATCCATGCATTCTCTTAATGCAAAAACACAAATTGATTCATGGAGTTACCCTCCTCGCCTGACAGTTGATGACCTACCAGGTATATGAATCCACAATATGCAGCTTTAAAACACTAAGGCTACACTAGAAGTCTCAAGTAAAAGACTTTAACCCTTCAGATCTTTAACAATTTCATTAAACTGTGCTTATATCAGTTATATAAACATGGTAGGATTCATTTTTCTGAGTTTATTGTCTTCTGCGTTATCTGGAAGACCTGAGCATGATAGAGGAAACACATTATCATATCGACCCTTTGTTCCTCCAAACCCATGTTCCCGTTTTCCATCATGACAACTTGATGTATGAGAATCATGGAGGTGAGAACCGGAACCGAACTGTTGGAACAAGAACATGAACGAAACTGTAGGAACAGGAACCAAATCACTGGAATAGGAACCCTATTTGGTAAAGACATTTGATTGGCTAGGTCAATATAAAACATTGTAGTTTTATGCTCCTACATCAGACTCCCAAAGTAGAAAGAAAACATGACCACCTAGTCATGTTTCTCCATTCTCTATCTTCATAAATCCCAGAATTTGTATTGTTGTGATATTTTTTCTTCATTTAGATTTTGCTCATGTACTATACTATCTTTTCTTGCTGCTCTCGGTTTCCATATCTTAGTTTGTAAAACTCCATTGAGTTTTCCTTCAACGTTTGTTACAGTCCAGCCTTTCATACAACTAATTGTTTGTCTTCTCTTTATGCAACTCATTTCCTTATGTTTCTTCCTCATAAGCTTCATCAAATTTTCTATTTCGTTATCCAAATTACTTTGTTGTTGATGTCCTTTCCTTTGTGTAAGAGCTGCAAAACTTTTACACTCTTCCTTTTCTTTTCCACATCTTTCAAAGATGTATAAGACATTCGAATGTCTTATTCTCTACTTTTCCATGACAGAATTAGCACTGTCACATAGCCCAAAAATCTTGCATTGCATGATATCTTCTTTGCCTTTGTCAACATTTTCTTCCAGATGCTGATTACAATTCCATTCTCCTTCATCTTTATTGTCTTTGAAGACAAAAACTTGTTCATCCTCATACTTCCTTTGAACTTCACTCTTACCTTCAAAAGATAAGATGTCCTCCATCTCCTTTATTAGAGCCTCGTTTGTATCTTCTTCATCACTTGCAAACATACCATTAACTTAAAAATTTAAACTCATCTTAGTCTCCTTAGATGTTATAAACATCCCTTCTCCCTTAGCTGTAATTTCTTCTTCACTTTTAAACTCTCCCAACAATTATTCTAGCACTTTAATATCTTCCTTACACTTAAAAAGTATGAAGTCAGTATGCTCTTTGCCTCTAGTATTTCTCATAATAGTCTCCAACATCTATTCTTATTTTTAGTTTCCCTTGATAGTCAGTTTCTCTTTTTCTATTACATTAAAAACTTCAAGAGCATAACTTTGCTCTATTTTTCCCCCAAATAGATTTTACTTGCTCTGATACCAAATGATGACCTACCAGGTCTATGAATCCATAATATGCAGCTTTAAAACACTAAGGCTACACTAGAAGTCTCAAGTAGGAGAATTTAACCTTTCATATCTCTAACAATTTCATTAAACTATGCTCATATCAGTTATATAAACATGGAAGGATTCAATTTCCTGTGTTTATTGTCTTATACGCTATCTGGAAGACCTGAGCGTGATTGAGGAAACACATCACCATATCAGCCCTTTCTTCCTCCAAACCCATGTGTCTGTTTTCCGTCATGAAAAATTGATGTATGAGAATCATGGAGGTGAGAACCAGAACCAAATTATTGGAACAGGAACAAGAACTAAACCGCGGGAAAAGGAACCGAATCATTGGAACAAGAACCGAACTGCTGGAACAAGAATCCTCTTTTTTAAAGACATTTGACCGGCTAGGTCAATATAAAACATTGTAGTTTGATGCTCTTGCATAAACTATACTAATGTTAATGTCTAGAAATCAATTAAAGATTTATAGATTAACTAGAAGTCAAAATAACATTTAAGTATTTGCTATCTATTAATGATATATTGTACAACATTTCAGTTCTTTTGTTTCAAGTTTTATAATCTCCACGGTTTAGTATACTAGTTGGACTCATTACTTCTAGGTTCTTGTTAGACTTTTAGAATTTTCTCTAAGAATTTATTTTCCATGGGAAATACAAAAATATTGAGAAAATATTGGGCTTTTTCAAACATGGACAATTCTTGGCTTATTGAGTACTTAAAGCCCCAAAGAAGAGACAAAGTTATCCCCTTTCTACTCACATAATATCACACCTCAAATTTTTCTTTATTATTATTATTGCTAACTTAAATTGCTCAGTGTGATCATACCATTTTATATTTATAGAACACAAAAAAATTTGACTATTCCATAGGAACCTTGATATATGAATTAATAAGTGTTTCTATCCAACTCCATTTCATTACCAAGCAACATATCACTTGAAAGTGGCCCCTCAATGAGACATCTATAGGGAGTAAAGTTGATTCAATTTTGACCTTATATGATTAACAATCAATTATCGTGAACATTGAAAACTACCTCTTTTCCAAGGGATTTTATCGATGCAATTATCCTATAAACAACTAATAGTATGAAATACATTTAAATATTTCCATCTAATTCATGCTAAGATTACTTTTAAATACAAATAAAAAACATTGGGCCAATATTACTATAACTAGAACAACCAATAAATGGATGTCATCACCTTATTGTGCTTTAATATTGATCCATAAATGGCAGGCCTATGGCCTGTTGGTTAAATAAACATGAATACAAATTATGGAATAAGAAAATTATTATCTCTTATAGATTGTAAAACATTTCTATATAGGAAGATTATGCTACATTCAAAATAGAGGTTGTTTATTCTTGCAATGTTGTAGTTTGGAAACCATTCTTCACATATCCAATACCATTCATGATAAATAAATAAAAAAATACTCTGAATTGAGAAAAATAATGTAAAATCGATTCATCATGGAAGAGGAATCAACCTATGCAATGTTTCTATGACTATGTTCAATACAACTCAAATATTGTTGTAGGTGATTGACAATAGCACCCACAAACAATAAAAGGACTAATAGAAGATTTCAGCACTATGGTGAGTGGTAATGAGCTATTAAAGTTTGCATCTACTACCAAGACATAATTTTTAAGAAATAAAATGCACTAAATATACAATGGAAATTAAATGCACCTGATAATCAACACAAAGTTTTATTTTCTTAGGAAATTTCTTAGAAATAGTGACTTATGCATGCCCATAAATCTCAAACATTATTGTTCACTAAAAAAACTGTAGATATCCATGGCTCAAAGACACCTTTTCTCTATGGACAAACTCCTTTGTTTTTACTCTAAATTTCAATCTAGTTACACTCTTCAAGCTCTCATCTTTTCTCCTAAGGCTTCCCAATTCCTCTTTGCATCTCCCCATTGATTTCCTTGTTCACTATAACCTTCACTTTTTAATGGGTTGTCTTTTAAAGGATACCTATCACAATGGTTTATTTCAATTTCCAAGAACATTTTCCCAACTTTGAAAAAGAAAAAAAATGAAATTCTTATTACAAATTAAAATAAAGAAGGTGATAAGGTAATTCAAATCATCTATAGATCAAAATAGTTAGGAAAAGTATAAAATTGGTTGATCTTGGAGTTGGAGGTGATAGACGTCACAACAATGACCTTTGTCCAATTCAAAGAATGAAATTGTATTTGAGTCTTCTTAATAAGTTATTGAATTCAAAGTATGAGATTGTAATTGAGCCTTTTTAATAAGTTTATGCCACTGGATCTAATTAATTGTAAAATCATTGATTTTTTTTATAAGAGAAAGGATGTTAAATTCTAATCACAATTTAGTGATGTATTGAAGTAGTTTTTATTTATTTAGTATTTTTTTTTTTTATCTAAGTTCAATAAATCATTTCTATTTCAAGAAAATCACAATAATTGGGCAGTGGTGATAAATGTGAAATGAATGGTCCATATTTTTCAGTAGCAAAAATTTAATGAAACTAAATTCTAACAACACAAACATTAATGATAGAAACAATGCACACACTCATATGATTCCCTCTGGTCAATATTTATAAAAAATACTAATATCTATTTCACATTATAAAATTGATTTATATTATATATTTATCTACCAAATCTGTAATAATTTAATACAATCCAAGTTTAGGAAACTTGAATTTTATATCTTTTCAAATAAGTAAAGCACCTTCACATGAAAAAAACTAGATAACCACAGAGTACATGATGCTAAAAATAAAGGAAACAATGCCCTTCCCAAAATAATTTGATATATATGTCAACCAACCAAAGAAGAATAGTAAAATAAAAACTAAAACCAAGTATATTGGTCTTTCAAAAAAAACTAGCTAGAAAATAAACTACAAGCCCCATTTACTTGGGAGAAAATGCAAAAAAATCAAACAAGGCAAAGTTGAAAATGACCAAAATGATAAAATACTAATAATGTGAAATAAACCAAAGTAACAACAATTATAATCATGGATAGAATAGGATAGATAACATATGAATTGAAATAAATTAATAGAGAATCTAGAGTTAATGATTCCAAACCAAGAATCTTAAAATTAAGTGTGAATCAAGAGTTAATGACACCAAAAAAGGAATCTTGCAATGGTTGAAAACAAGATACACATATGATGATGATAGTTGTATCCCCACAATACCACACTCATGCTTTAATGTTCAAAATCTCCTTTGGCTCTGTCACTACTTCGCACACCATACCTTTTACATCATTTTACCAAATCTTTGTATCCTCTTAACATTGTACTATTTGTCCCTATTCACTAAGCCTAATCAATCTCTAAATAGATAGCCGAAATATATATATATATATATATATATATATATATATATATATATAATTTAATTTAATTAAATTAAAGATATTATAAGCTTTTCTTCTTTCATTGAACCAAAAGTTTAAATAAAACTTTAAATTTAAAATGAAAATCAATTAAGTCCTTCAATCATTCATACTTATGCACATTCTCATATCAAATTAGCACTAGTATACATGTTGGCAATATGATGTAATGTGTTTTCCTTGATGGCAACCTACTTGATGAAGTTTTCCTTGATGGAAACCTACTTGATGAGTTGCCTATGATAAGCAAACTATTTGTTAAAGATGTAAGAATGATGTATCTACAGATCAGTTCAGATGTGACAGAGAAAATAATTCCAGCAAGTGCCAGAGAAATGATAAATATAATATGTCACAATGTATGTGCGGGTTTGTAAGGTCAAGTCACGTATGTACATGGATACGTACGTCCCAAGTCATGTATGCCTGTTTGTGCTCCAAATTTATAATACTAGGGGGCTTTACCATGGTATTGGCACACTGTATTGAGTGATGCATTGTCTATTTAATTCCGTCTAAGAATACCATCAGCAGTTGAATGGTTTTGGCTCATGGTATTGGTAAAGGCTAAAACTATATAAGGAGAAGAAGATCATAGTGCAAAGGTGTGCATGTGTTTGGGTATTGAATGAATACTTCACTTTGAAGTATATCTGCATGGAATGGGTTTCAGTTTATTGATAGATCTGAATTAATAATGCACCTATGAATAAAATTATGGATCGGGATATCTAGATCTGAAATGACTATATATCTTCTAGATCTGT
This sequence comes from Pinus albicaulis, assembly GCA_034641835.2. Lineage (NCBI taxonomy): Eukaryota > Viridiplantae > Streptophyta > Pinopsida > Pinales > Pinaceae > Pinus > Pinus albicaulis. The sequence continues at coordinate 1,080,655,767 of CM076570.1, read as the reverse complement.
TTATGGAATGTTCAGAACTGAGATGTGGTGAATGTTTACTGAAGTGAAGGGTAATATCTAAGATGTTTATTTGTTCTAAAGAGTTACGCAGCCCTGCAATATTTGCCGATCTATACGTAGGTTCGTCGTAGCGAAAGCACGTATATACGCGGGTTGGTTTCAACAAAAGCACGTATGGAATCTAAGGTCAGTCCTGAAATGTTTGCATATATATACGTAGGTTTGTCTCTATGAAAGCACGTATATACATGGGTTCAGTGAAGTAAAAGTGCATATGCAACCTAGGGTTTTTCTAAAGTGTGCAGAAGGAAATCTCTGATCTGTTTTACTATATTACTGTTGTCTGTCAATGATGTCTTCCTACAGATTTGGGTTGTTTGAATATTGATTATGTTGCTAGTTTATTATGACTAAAGATCAGTGGTTGGTTGGTTGATTGGTTGTTGATTCAATGAACGAATTGAATGGGTTATAAGTTTCAGTTTGATGTATGTTCTTTGAGCTTAAATGTGTGAAGTGGGTCCAATTTGAAAATCTGATGAAAAGAGGCCTACAAGGTGTGTTTTGTGGAAGCTGTTGGATCCAGTATGAAAATTGATGAAACATAGTCCATGGTGGTGCTGAGGGTCGAAGCCTTCAGTGAGGGGGTTGTAGCTCCCTTTCAGTGGTAGCTGGTAAAAGAGATCAGGGGGTAGTAGCTCCCTTCTAGTGGTAGCTGGTAAACGAGATCAGGGGGTAGTAGCTCCCTTCCAGTAGTAGCTGGAGAACGAGAGAAGGTTGCAGCCTTCTGCTGGTAGAGGCCTGCGTGCTGGTATGAGTCTACGCCAGTACAAGATTGTAAGTAGTTTTCTTTATAATAAATATTGAATACAGAGACGACAATAGTGGTGGTTTTCTCTCGAATTGGGTTTCCACCTTGAATCCTGGTGTTCATGTGTGTTGCTTATGTGTGATGATTTATTTTGTTCTTACTGCACATGATTATTGCTTACCAAACATTTGATGAATAAATTATGCACTGATCTATGTAAAGAATTATATGCATAATAAGATCTCTGGTAATACACAGGTTTTCTTAAGGATATCCACGTGTATACACGAGTTGGGTTCATTAAAGTCTTGTATAGAATTTAGTAAGGAAAAATTAAAAGTTTTGAGTAAGCTCTAAATACTGATTCACCCCCCCCCCCCTCTCTGTATTTTCCCCAACAATTGGTTTCAGAGAAGGTCCTTCTGAAGGAGCTTGATCACTTGAAGGAGATCAGTCATAATGGGAAGGAAGCAAACGAAGAAGGCCACTCAAAGAAAGAAGATATCTCAGAAAACATGTACAACAGAAAATGAAGGAGATGAAACAGGTATTGATTGTTGTTCTTGTGATTCACTTTCTTGTGCATGCAATGGTGAAGATACTGAAAACCAAAGTGAAAGTAAGGTTATGAATCTAGAAGCAGTAATTGCAAATCTAGAGATTAAAGTTGAAGATCAACAAAGATTATTTAATGAGAGGGAATCTATCTACAAAGATATGATCTCTAGAATGAATGGACAGATAAACAAGTATCAAAGGCTGCAGGATGAAGTAAACTATCACAGTGAAGGACTTGAAGCAGAAATCCTCTCTCTCAAAGTAGATTTGGAAACATCAAATAAGAAGAATGAAGAACTTCTACAATCATTTGAAGAACAAGAAAATGGGTTGAAAGAAGAGATTCTAAAACTGAATGAACAAGTAGAATAAGGGAGAAGGGTTGAAGAAAGTATGAAGAAGAAATGCCAAAAATTGGAGGTTGAGGTAAACATTTTAAAAGGTAAATTAGAAGAAAAGTATAAATTCTTGAGGTTTCAAGATAGTACTAAGATTTTGGATAATATTCTTAGCAGTCAAAGGTCTCCCTCTATTAAATTTGGCTTTGGTTTTCATGAAACTGTGAAAGGAGGATCTAGTTCACAAAACAAGTCTAAAGACTCAAAGGATATCAATGCAAAACCCGAAGTGTTTAAAGAGACAAAAAGGCAACCAACAATCATGAATTCTCAAAGGAAATCATTCACTCCTAAATATAGAAGTATTAATCGATTCTCTCCTTTGATCAATAATGTTGAATGCTTTATATGTCATAATTATGGACATATTGCAGCCAAGTGCAAAAGCAACTTGTTTCAGTCAAAGACATATAGACACTACACAGAAATACAGTCAGCTCCCAGGTACTCAGGTTTCTTTGAGGGATATTGTTTTTCATGCAGCAATCTTGGTCATAAAGCAATTGATTGTAATAGAAGAAAGATTAGAAAAACATATTATGATCCCTATTTTCCCTTTTCTGGTCACATAAGATGTTATTCTTGTAACAAGTATGGGCATGTAGAAAAAGAATGCAGATTAAGTATGATGAACAGATATGAGAAATTAGAGAATTTACAGAAAGGCTGGAAAAAGAAGAAGCCCTAGTCAAAGACGTAGGGAATGTTGACCCTATTTTAGTCATCCGCTTATAAAGTGTACTTCTCATAATGATTGCTGGAGTGATGTGAGATACATTATAGGAATCACTAATGTATCATCGCAGAGGGAGCAATATATGGTGATTCCCATGTTTGGTTTGGTAATTATGGTTATGTTTATTTATAACAGTGCATCTGATGTGAAGAAGACAGGTACAGGAGATACAAATTCAGGGGGAGATGAAGTTGTGAAATTTTTTTGTATTTCACTTTCTATACGTGGGTTTCATGAACTAAATCCATGTATACACGTGATTTCCAATGGTGACAGTTGCGTATGTTTTTCTCTGATAAGAAAAACAGTGAGAAAGACTCAAAAACAGTTTCTGAGATGCTACTGACACTAATAAATTTCTTGATCTGATGTTGATATTTGTTGATATGATTTTAATTTATGATTATCTACCTGATGAAGAGGCTTTGATGAATTGGTTGGTGAAGATGTTCAGGATACTCAGTTTTAGGGGGAGCATTAGCCTTGCTGAGAGTAATGCATTGTTGGCATTATGATGGTTTTGAAATATGATCTCTCTCTTGAGGTCTTTTGGTCTTCGTTATAAAAAGTCATATCTGTAATTTGATGAAAAGGTCATGTTGAGAGCTATGATGTAAAATTGTTATATTAATTCATGTAAGGACTTGGTCAAATTTGTAAACCCACTTGGTTGGGGAGAAGAGTCAAAATTTGTTAACCCACTTGGTTGGGTAGTTGAGTCAAAATATGTAATTCCACTTCGTTGGATCATTGATGTAAGTATGAGTCTTTAGTGATAGGAATGGTCATTCTTGGTTGAGTTATCGATTCATGTACTTCATTAAACAATCTGTCTAAAGATTCAGCATGAACTCAGGGGGAGCATGGTAAATTCAGTGCACTTCAGATCTATAGAGCTCGTCTCTCTATAGGGGAAGAGAAACCTTGTTTTGGTTTTGATCCGTCCTTTTCCCTTGATGTCAAAGGGGGAGAGTATCATGGTGTTTGAATAATGGTTATGATTAATGTATCTATCTGTTGTGGTAATCAAACACCATCGTGGTTGTCATCAAGTCCAAAGGGGGAGATTGTTGGCAATATGATGTAATGTGTTGTCCTTGATGGCAACCTAGTTGATGAAGTTTTCCTTGATGGAAACCTACTTGATGAGTTGCCTATGATAAGAAACCTATTTGTTAAAGATGTAAGAATGATGTATCTACAGATCAATTCAGATGTGACAGAGAAAAGAATTCCAGCAAGTGCTAGAGAAATGATAAATATAATATGTCACAATGTATACGTGGGTTTGTAAAGGTCAAGTCACGTATGTATGCGGATATGTACGTCCCAAGTCACGTATGCCTGTTTGTGCTCCAAATTTATAATACCAGGGGGCTTTACCATGGTATTGGCACATAGTATTGAGTGATGCATTGTCTATTTGATTTCTTCTAAGAATACCATCAACAGTTGAATGGTTTTGGCTCATGGTATTGGTAAAGGCTAAAACTATATAAGGAGAAGAAGATCATAGTGCAAAGGTGTGCATGTGTCTGGGTATTGAATGAATACTTCACTCTGAAGTATATCTGCATGGAATGGGCTATAGTTTATTGATAGATCTGAATTAATAATGCACCTATGAATAAAATGATGGATTAGGATCTCTAGATCTGAAATGACTATATATCTTCTAGATCTGTTTATGGAATGTTCAGATTTGAGATGTGGCGAATGTTTACTGAAGTGAAGGGTAAGATCTGAGTTGTTTATCTGTTTTGAAGAGTTGCACAACCCTGCAATATTTGCATATCTATACGTAGGTTCGTCGTAGCGAAAGTGCGTATATACGCGGGTTGGTTTCAACAAAAGAGCGTATGGAATCTAAGTTCAATCCTGAAATGTTTGCAGATATATACGCAGGTTTGTCTCTATGAAAGCATGTATATACGCGGGTTCAGTGAAGTAAAAGCGTGTATGGAATCTAGGGTTTTTCTGAAGTGTGCAGAAGGAAATCTCTGATCTGTTTTGCTGTGTTACTGCTATCTGTCAATGATGTCTTCCTACAGATCTGGTTTGTTTGAATATTGATTATACTGCTACTTTATTATGATTAAAGATCAGTGGTTAGTTGGTTGATTGGTTGATGATGCAATGAACGAATTGAATGGGTTATAAGTTTTAGTTTGATGTATGTTATTTGAGCTTAAATGTGTGGAGTGGGTCCAGTCTGAAAATATGATGAAAAGAGGCCTACAAGGTGTGTTGTGTGGAAGCTGTTGGATCCAATATGAAAATTGATGAAACGTGGTCCATGGTGGTGCTGAGGGTCGAAGCCTTCAGTGAGGGGGTTGTCGCTCCCTTCTAGTGGTAGCTGGTAAACGAGATCAGGGGGCGGTAGCTCCCTTCCAGTAGTATCTGAAGAACGAGAGAAGGTTGAAAGCTTCTGCAAGTAGAGGCCTGCATGTTGGTATGAGTCTGTGCCAGTACAAGATTGTAAGAAGTTTTATTTATAAAAAATATTGAAGACGGAGACGATAGCTGTGGTGGTTTTATCTCGAATTGGGTTTCCACCTTAATTCTTGGTGTTCATGTGTGTTTCTTATGTGTGATGATTTATTATGTTCTTACTGCACATGCTTACTGCTTACTAAACATCTGATGAATGAATGATGCACAGCTCTAAGTGAAGAATTATATGCATAATAAGATCTCTGGTAATATGCAAGTTTACTTAAGGATATCTGCGTGTATATGCGAGTTGGGTTCATTAAAGTCATGTATGGAATTTAGTAAGGAAAAAGTAAAATTTTTGAGTAGCTCTAAATACTGATTCACCCCCCCCTCCCCCCCTCTCAGTATTTTTCCCAACAATACATTAAAAAAGAAAAAAAAAATATTCCCATATAAATAGTTTCAATAACAATATAATAAATAGTTTCAACAACACTAGTTTTTACTTCAATTTACAATTAAAACCTCATTTAAATCTTTTAAATATTGATATGACTAAATGTAGTTTTATATCCTATAGATTAACCCAAAAAGGACATAACTAACTACAATATTAACACTAAACAAAACCCTACGAGTGATATATACCTTCTAGTCACATTGAACCAACATAACATTAATCCTAGCATTAGATTTGTCTTAAAGCCACATTTGAAACCTGTATCAATACAAATAAATTGAAAACCATTAACTAAGCTTTATTTTGTGTCATCAAATGGAGGAGCTGAATAACCTTTTTTTAAACATCACTTTCAAGATTTGTCATCTCAGTCAACACCAATATTCTATTCATTCTCACATTCAAATCTCCACATCTCATTCAATGATATCAACATTTCAATACCTGGTAGCTCTTCGACTGCACAACACCCTTCCATATGTAGAAATTCAAGCTTTGCAAGGCCACAAATCCCACTTATTTTCTTTAATGCACAACAATATTGCGGGTTAAAGTAATTTTAGTGTTGTTGGCTCTGCTCCAACCTCCATTAGCTCATTACAATATTCGAGATCAAGCTATTCAAGGAGAAGCAAAACACCTTCACTGAATGTTATCTTAGTTATTCTCATCTTAGACAAATTTAACCCTATGAGTCTAGGAATGCAGCTGTCAATAGAAGAGTCCAACAATCTGCAGCCTCCCTTAACATTCTCCACACTGCCAAATGGAAATACACCACAAATTACGCATTCCTGTAAACTCAAGTATGTATGATTGTGCAACTCCTTGACACACAGATCCGTCAACTGCTTTATTCCTTTACAACCGCTCATGTTCAGTTCTTCAAGCTGTGCAAGGCTAGGAAACCTAGTTATTTTATTTAATGTATAACAATCCTGCAGGCCAAGTGATGTTAGTGTTGTCAGAAATGCTCCAACATCCACGAGATCATCACAACCAAAGAGATCAAGACATTTAACGACTCGGCAAACACCACCACCAAAAGATATTTCAATTATTCTTGTCTTAGACAGATTTAACCTTTTGAGTATAGGCATGCACTTGCTAATATATGAGTCCAATCTGTTAATAAGATAATTACTCTCGCATGAAAATTTTTGTATATTTAGAGAGTTAGTTAAGTGAGCATTGAGTCAAGTTGAGTTAAGTGATATTTGAATTTAATAAGTGTGTGCATGTCAAGGTATACTAGGTGAGTCATTAGTTGAAAAGGTTCAAATACCCTTCATCAGTTTCATTGTATTAAGATTGAATTTTGTGTGATCAATAGAAGAGCCGCAACTCGTGTGTTATTATGTGTGTGAATTATTTTTGTTATTTGTGCCTTTACTCCTCTGGATTTCCAAAAAAATGGTATCAGAGCGAGTTTATAGAGAGCCAGGGAGGATGGATCAACAATAATCCTTGTGAGTGAGAGGAGAAATTGGTTTTCTCTTATTTGAAGCTATAACACATCTGTAAGGTTATACTAAGAATAGAGAGCACACGGGAAACCTTGGTTATTCTATGTGTTGCGACTCTAATGTGGGTCTCTCCCTTTGCGAGGAGCGTTAGTGAACAAAAAATTCAAAGGAGTATTCTTAAAACCATATCAAAAGTTTTTTAATGAATACGTAACAATTTTTAAAAGTGATTTTTTGGTGTATTAAAGGCTTTCGAAAAGACCTTTGAAAATCTTTTTAATATAGTCCTTTTTAATAATTGGATATTATAAAAGTTTATTTTATATAAAAATAAAAACTTAGGGTTTTATTGAAAGAGGATTTGTGTAAAGTCTATTAGGGTTTCAGAAGATAAATTTTTGAAGAAAGATGGAAACAACGATTTTCTAGCCATAAATTCCTCCTTTTAAAGGGAAGGATTATGATGTGTGGACCATTCATATGGAGACCATGTTGAAGGCGCATGATGTTTGGGATCATGTCCACTTTGGGTTTTCAGAACCTAAGAGAAGCAAAGGAACAAGCTCTCACTAATACAAAGAGGGAACAATGGAAGAAAGACAAAAGGAAGAATGCACAAGCATTGTTGCTTATCCAAAAATGAGTGGACCAAGCAATGTTCCAAAAGATTATGATCGTCTTCAACAAAGGAATCATAGGAGACCTTGGCAACAAGCTATATAGGTATGACCAAAGTCAATATTGTTAAATTGCAGAATACTAGCAGAGATTTTAAAAGTCTGCAGATGAAGGAGACACAGGACATCGTTTTTTTCATGAATCAGGTCATTACTATCGTAAATCAATTAAAATTTTATGGTGAAGATATTAAATATCTAACAATGATTGAGAAGGTACTTAGATCTTTGTCTACCAATTTTGATATTGTGGTAGCAGCCAAGAAGAATCCAAGGATTTGGCAACACTGTCAGTTGATGAGTTGATGGGATCACTTCTATCGCATGAAGCAAGGATAGAAAAAAATAAGGATTACACTCTAGAAAATACTTTCAAAATCCATGTTTCTATTTCAACAGATAGAGTTCGAGGCAAAATTTGATCGAGAAGCAAAGGAAAAGGCGGAAGATATGGTAGTTAGAGAGATGGTCGAGAAGAGGAGGAACATGAAATTGGAAGTAGCAAAAGAAAATTCAACAATAATCAAAGGTTTGAAAAATCAAACTTGAGATGTTATTATTGCAATAAATTTGGTCACTATGCCCGAGATTGAAATAAGAGGATAGGTGATCAAGGAAACCATATAGCTAGTGTTAGTACAGAAACTACTAACTCCATGTTCCTAGCTTGTCATAAAATTCATGAACCATCTAATAATGTGTGGCTATTAGATAGTGGTTTCAGTAACCACATGACATGCAACAAGAGTTTGGTTGTAGATTTGGATAAATCTACAAAGACAAAGGTAAATTCGGGAACTGAAAAGACTGTGGACGTAGATGGAAAATAAGTGCTCACATTAAAGAAAATTTCAGCCTAAAAGTGTCCATGAAATTTTCATGTAATTTCCATGTCATAATATGTAAACTAAACAATATGCTTTAAATTTAACAAGAGGTACATGTAAATATTTTGGAGGGAAAAGAAGAAAAAACTATTTTTTTTAATTGTATTTTTGGCTTATCTCCTTATAGGTTTACTAAAATTTCAAGTTTAGACACTCATTAGATGCATAATTAAATTCCACATCCAAGGAGTACCCATTATAAATACTTTTGATAAGACCCACCTTGATAAAAATTGCAGATACATTAAAAAATCATTTTTTAACACGTTTTTTAATGTATCTGCAATTTTTATCAATGTGGGTCCTCTGAAAGTATCCATAATGGGTATTGATTGGATGACGAATTTAATTTTGCATCTAATGAGTGTCTAAACTTGAAATTTGAGTAAACAAATAAGGAGATAAATCAAAAATACAATTAAAAAAAAAATAGTTTTTTTTTGTTTTCCCTCCAAAACTCATAACTCTTATTTTATTATTTTAACTATTATTTTATTAGTTTTCCTTAGGAGGCCACTTTTAGGCTGAAATTTCCGCTAATGAAATTTTGACCAAGCAGGGGGACCCAAAGACAATCTCAGAGGTATATTATGTTCCTGGTATTAAACATAATTTGATAAGTGTTGGTCTATTGACGCAGAAAGGATACAAAGTTATCTTTCATGGACAAGAGCGTGTTATTTATGACAAGCCCCCAAGCAAGTAGCTGATAGAAAAGGTGAAGATGACGAGGAAAAAACTCTTTCCTCGAATCATGAATTACAGTGATTAGGTCAGTTCTTTTACAGTTGCATGTTCTAATGATTATTGGTTATGTCACTTTCTATTTGGAAACTTGCACTTTTCTAGTTTAATATTATTGCAACATAAATAGATGGTCAGAGGATTACCTCTCATCAAAGAACCTGCTAGTACTTGTGTGGGAAAGCAACACCATGGAAGTTTTCCAAAGGGAGTTGCATATAAAGAAACCAAACCTCTTGAGTTGTTGCATACAAACTTGTGTGGACCTATGAGGACACAAACGATTGGTGGAAGTTGTTAATTCCTAAGTTTCATTGAAGATTATATCAGAAATACTTGGGTTTACTTCTTGAAGTAGAAGTATGAAACTTTTACAAAGTTCAATGAATTCAAATCCTTAGAAAAGAAACAATCCTTAGTTGAGGTCATATCGTGGTGGAGAATACGATTTGAAGGCATTCCATGAGTATTGCAAACAACATGGAATCAAAATATAGTTTACAACCAGGTACACACAGCAGTAGAATGGTGTAGCAGAGAGAAATAACATAACCATTATGAATATGACAAGGAGCATGCCGAAAGGAAGAAACTTGTCTAATGAGTATTGGGAAAAAGTAGTTGCACGTGATGTTTATGTGATAAACAGATCACCTACAAAGAGTGTGATAAACAGAGTAGCAGAAGAAGCATGGCCAAGTATGTCATGCAACATATCTCATCTCAGAGTTTTTGGATGTGTAGCCTATGCACATGCACCTAATGTTAGGTCCCTATATTACTAGTATAGTCCCTTATTGTTGTTAGTGTAACCCCCTTATTGTTATTATTGTACCCCTGTAACCCCCATATTGTTATTATTGTGCCATTAAATTATTATTGTTAGGTCGGCTAGGATTACATTGTGGCCCCATGGACTCCTATATATAGAAAGGAGGTTTTGTAATTTGTATCATCCAAGAATTGTTCATTCATGTAATGTATTGGAGGTTGCCCCCTCTAAGTGGCTTATTTCTAAAGCGTTGATATCTCTTTTCTTCTATTTTTGGAGCTGGTTTCACAACATTTGGTATTCAAGCTTTGGATTCTAGGGTTTCGCTGCTCCAAATGAGTCATCGTGGAATTTTCACTATAACGTTTTTTATACGAAGGTTCAAAAGCTTAAATTTTTAGAGTACGAAGCCGAAATCCTGAGGAACATCATCACAAAATTTTAGAGCTTGGTTCTTAATATTTTCGGAGATATGATCTGTGTAAGTTAGGGCTTTTTGGAGGCTCCTGAATTTCACTTAAAAATGTCATCGCAGAATTTTCGCTATAACATTTCGTATATGAAGGTTCAGAAGCTGAAATTTTTAAAGCACGAAGCCGACATCCTGAGGAACATTTTCGCAAAATTTCAAAGCTTGGTTCGCAATATTTTCGGAGATATGATTTGTGGAAGTTAGGTCTATTTCAGGCTCCCAAATTTCATCTCAAAGAGGTGATCGCGGGAAAATATTCATAACTCTCTCTCTGAGCATTGGATTGGAATGCTGTAAAAAGTGACTGGAAGTACACAGATTTTAGTTTCCTTTCTATAAATTTTAGATCCAAAGGAGCAAAAAGTGTCACGTGGCAAGTCGTACAAGTTTGCTCTACTAAACTAGTCCATAATTAGGTCATTGTGGGAGATTGGAAATAACTTTTCTGTGAAGAATCCAAATCAAGTCCGACCTATGGCATTTGAAAGAAGCTTCAAAGGACTACAACAGGGCTGAATTTTAGATATTGAGGATCTGCAAATATATATATAACTCAATTTCAATATCGATCTCCTTAAAAGCAAGCAAAAGGTGTGTATTTTTTTTTCCAAATTGCATAAGTCTTGTTCGAAGAATCAAGTTGAATTGATTCCAAGGGCATATTGTAGAAGAATAGATATCAGTATTGGATTCTAAAATGGCCCCTAAAAAGTATTCAACACTCATTAAGCCTTTAGAAGGCTCTACTATGACTCATGAAGATGAAGAATGACAACGTGACATATCAAAATTACAAGAGCAAGTGCAACAAATTTCACTCTCGCAAAGAGAAACAAAAAATGACATGGAAGTTTTGAAGAAAGGCGCGGAAACTAAGATAGATGGTTTAAAGAAAGGCGTGGAATCTAAGATGGATGGCATGGAAGTTGGCATGGAATCTAAGATGGATGACATGGAAGCTAAGATGGAAAACATGAAGAATGATCTAAAAGCAGACATGGAAGGTCTGAAAAAGTTGATACAAGAAATGTTTCCTAATGGTGAAAAGATAGTAGAGGAAACTCATGATGAGAACAAAATAAATGTTAATTGTGATTTCATAAACTCTAATGTTGGAGGGAAGAACCACCATATTCCAAAAATGGATATGAGACAGTTTGATGGAAAGGATCCTGTAACATGGATACTACAGATGGAGCAATTTTTTGATCTCAATAATGTGAAAAACACACAAAAGGTATGCATTTCAACTTTACATTTAGAACAAAATACATTTGTATGGTATCGATAGCTTTGCTCCCATAAAAAAATTGTCACTTGGTTAATTTTTACGGAGGAAATGATAGCACATTATGAGGATACAAAGAGAAACACTTTCTTTAACCAATTGATAAATATCAAACAAAAGTGTTCAGTGGGGGAGCACATTGAGGACTTCCAAAAATTGAATATAAGGGTAACTGATATTCCGGAGGAAAACAGGATTGATCTCTTCATAAGTAATTTAAAGGATAGCATCCAACATGAAGTTCATGTTTTGGAACCTGATTCATTGGAGAATGCATTCAGGTTGGCAAGAAAAATTGAATATAAAATTATGGCGACAAGGAAGCCCACCACTCACTTCTATAAATATGGAAGTGTTGCTACTCCTAGATTTCCACAACCTACAAGGTTGACACCACAAAAATTGGAAGAAAAAAGAGCAAAAGGGCTTTGTTACAGTTGTGATAGAAAATACACTAAAGGTCATAAGTGTGCTAAGAAGAAATTATTTTACATAGATTGTGAAGAGGAAGAAGAAAATGAACAAGAAGAGGATATACACCAGGAACCAGCCCCAGAAGAGGAAGAAATGAATCCGAACATATCATGTAATGCACTGGCAGGAATTACCACTCCTCAAACTCTCAAGATAAAAGGACAAATCAAGAAGAGAAAGGTAATAGTGTTGATTGATTCAGGTAGCACCCATAATTTTATTCATTGTAAGGTAGCCAAGGAATTAAATTGTTTCCTATACCCAGCACGAGAATGTCAAGTGATGGTTGCAAATGGAGGAACTATAAATTGCTCTGGAAAATGCCATAATATCAAGCTAACCATGGGGGAATATGTATTGACTAGTCCAATGCTTTCCATTCCTATGGGAGGTGCTGATGTTGTACTAGGAGTACAAAGGTTACAATCTTTGGGGACGGTAGCTTTTAATTTTCAAGAACTTTTCTTGAAATTTTTTTCAGAAGGAAAGGAAGTCGAATTATGGGATATTGAAGGGAAGCCAGGAAGGATAATAAGCTCTAATGTCATGAAAAATCTTCTAAAGAAAGAACAACGAGGCGTAATTGCACAATTATGCTCACTAGAAGTTCCGACATCAAAATCATCTATTTCTGCAGATCTCCAACAAGTCTTGGACAATCATTCCAAGGTGTTTGAAACTCCCAAAGGACTCCCACCTATTCGTAATCATGATCATGCTATTCATTTGATTCCAGGAAGTGTTCCTCCAAACATCCGGCCTTATAGATATCCTTACTTCCAAAAGAGCGAAATTGAACGTATGATTGCAGAAATGTTAGAGGCGGGTATAATTCAACCTAGTCAAAGTTCTTTCTCTGCTCCTGTAGTATTGTTACACAAGAAGGATGGATCATGGTGAATGTGTCCGGATTATAGGGAGCTCAATAAGCTCACCATTAAAGAAAAATTTCCCATTCCTGTGATTGATGAATTATTGGATGAATTACATGGAGAAATTTATTTGACCAAGTTGGATCTTCGTTCAGGATATCATCAAATTAGAATGAAGACTGAAGATATTCCAAAAACAGCATTTCGAACTCATGAGGGTCATTATGAATTTTTGGTCATGCCTTTGGCCTTACCAATGCACCTTCTACATTTCAAGGGTTGATGAATTCCATTTTCAAACCCTTCCTTAGAAAATTTGTGCTAGTATTTTTGGATGATATACTAATCTATAGCAGGTCTTGGAAGGATCATGTTGAACATGTTGACAGGGTGCTCAAACTATTGCAGGAGAAACAATTATATTCAAAAACATCCAAATGTTTCTTTGGAGTACAAGAGGTGGAATATCTGGGTCATATTGTATCTCACGAGGGTGTTAAAGTAGACCCTAACAAAATTAAAGCTATTAAGGAATGGAAAGTCCCCACAACCATAAAGAAGTTGCGAGGATTTCTTGGGTTAACAGGGTATTATCGCAAGTTTGTTAAGAATTATGGGAGAATAGCAGCACCTCTAACAACATTATTGAAGAAAGATGCATTTTCATGGACTCCTAAAGCAACTAAGGCCTTTGAACATCTTAAAGAGGTAATGTGCCTAGCACCGGTCTTAGCTACGCCAGACTTCACAAAAACCTTTATTGTGGAATGTGATGCCTCAGGAAATGGAATTGGTGTTGTTTTAATGCAGGAAGGAAGACCCATTGCTTTTGAAAGTCATCCAATCAAAGGAAAGTATTTATAGAAGCCTATTTATGAGAAGGAAATGTTAGCAATACTGCATGCACTAAATAAATGGTGAACTTACCTAATGGGAAGACACTTCAAGGTAAAAAATGATCATGATAGTCTTAAACACTTTTTGGAACAAAGACTATCTTCAGAAGAGCAGCAAAAATGGGTCACAAAGATGTTGGGTTATGACTTTGAAATAATCTACAAAAAAGGAAAGCTTAATGTTGTTGCAGGTGCACTCTCAAGAAAGAATGAAGAGGTGGAAGCATTGCTTTGTGCCATTTCTATTATCCAACCAGATTGGATAACCGAAGCAAGAGATGAATGGAAGAAGGACAAAGATGTATGGACACTCATTCAAAAGTTGCAGCAAGATCCTAGTACATCCGATACATTTAGTTGGAAAAATGATTATTTATGGTACAAAGATCGCTTATATCTTTGTAAGAATTCCCAACTAAAACAAAATATTCTTCTGGAATTGCACACTTCTCCTTTAGGAGGACACTCAGGATTTTTAAAAACTTACCACAGGGTGAAGAAAGAATTTTTTTGGGATGGCCTTAAATCTGATATTCAAAAGTTTGTGGCGGAATGTTTGGTTTGCGAGTAGAATAAAGTTGAGACAACTAAGACCCCGAGTCTTCTACAACCTTTATCCATTCCAAGTCAATGTTGGAAGGAGATTTCAATGGATTTTATCACAGGTTTACCTAAGTTTGAAGGAAAGAGTGTCATCATGGTGGTAGTTGATAGACTTACCAAGTATGCGCACTTTTGTGCATTATCTCATCCATTTAAAGCAAGTACAGTTTCTACTACATCTATGGACACAATTCAAAATCTACATGGAAACCCAAGGGTTATTGTGAGCGACAAAGATCCCATTTTTACTGGAAATTTTTGGACGAAGTTATTTTCTTGTTTGGGTACTCAATTAGCTCATATCTCATCTTATCATCCTCAATCCGATGGTCAAATTGAGATAGTAAATAAATGTTTGGAAGGATATCTTCGTTGTTTTGTATCTAATAAACAAACACAATTGAAAAATAAAAATAAAAAAAATTAAGGCCTTAGTAAATAAAAGTAGTTGTAAGGTAATACATATCAAGGTTGAATTATGATAGTAATGGTGAAGAAAATGGCGTGCTATGGCGATTTTACCCTAGGGTTTTCTGCTACCGATGCTGCCGCCGCCTGCAGGTCTGCGACTAACTGGAGGCTGGAGATCCATGGCTTATCTGCTATACCTTGTGGCGTCCATTCTGTGCGGCAGAGTTACCGGCTTCCTAACTGTCGTGCCAACAGACTGGAAGGGATAGACGATGTATCTTGGGCGGAGGCCCCCTGCAAACTGCATCAAAGTGATTTTCTCCTGCCATGGTTACCTTCGGACGGGGAGGGTGTGTGCTTCACCTCATTTGGTCTGAGATTATCTTGGCGTATTGGAGAGGCGGGCTGCATATTCTCGATTTCTGCTTGCAGGGCAAGGTGCTGGGCACACCCTCTGTTGCTGCGCCTTTTCTCTGTGGCCGAGGTGCGCCTATTGGGTGCTGTATGCAGGCTTTTGGATCTGGAAGCGGCTCTTCGATGGGGCGGTTCAAATGGCATGCCGACATTCACTGGACCAGCATTGGCTTTGGCCCCAGATTTGGCAACACGGCGGCAGACAAACCCAGAACTGACTGCGCAAATATCCAAATCATTTGCACAGGGGAATCGGGTAAGACCACTCTTTTTTCAGATCTTTATAAAAACTCCTAAAGGTAATAGTATATTATTTTGGGTAAATGGCTCTGAACAGGTCTCAGACCTGAAGAAAATTATAGAAAGGAAAACAGGATACCCAAGTCTGGAACAGTCCCTCATCCATGGGGGCAAATCTTTACAAGACACCAGCATACTCAAAGACTGCGGTATTTGTCCTGTTTCTACCATCCTTCTCAATCTACGATTGAGAGGGGGTGCTCCTGGATTGCATAATGCACAGGGGCATAGGAGCACAGACATGGGAGAAGGTGCATCCAAAACTGTACCATCAAAAGGTTCATTCAGGAATGTGTTACAGGGGGACAAATACATTCCCACAGTCCCTGTTGCCCCTGCTGAAAGTTTCCCCAAGCCATATATTGTAGAATTGCAGGACAGCGTGCCTGAAATAATTATAGACAGTCTTGACATTGATATGCATAGAACAGCCTACGAATCCCAAGCAATTATAGGCAGATTCAACTACTTCTGGCCCAAACCAACGGAACTGTTCCATTGGATTTTCACAAACTGGACCATGGAATGTGAAATACACCTATGTTCTAAAGGATTTTTCATTGTCAAATTTTCATCCACTGAGGTCAGAGATGCCATTATCAGCCAGGGACCATGGTTCTGGGGCTCCACGGGACTCTTCATTACACCATGGTTCCCAAATTTTGATGCCAACACCATGGAGGTGACCAAAATGCCAGTCTGGGTAAGGCTCTACAACCTCCCGTTACATTTTTGGAATGAAAATGTTCTTGGCTGCATTGGAAACACCCTAGGTAGATACATTAAAACAGACACCCAGCGCCTGGAAGAGCGCATATTCACCTTCGCACGAATCTGTGTGGAGGTTGACTTGAGCAAGGGACTCCCTGAGTCCATTATGCTGAACAACAAACATCAGAGATGGACACAGCATTTAGATTATGAGAACACAGCCTTCAGATGCCGGATATGCAGGTGCACAGGCACCTACAAAACTCATGCCCGGCAGCCAAAAAGGATAACAGGAAAAAGAAGAAAACAGGCAAAGTGGCAAAAGGTTGGCAATTTCCCTCTGAAGAGCCAGAACTACAGGAAGAAGAGGTGGAACCAACACCACACGAGAATCAACAAACAAAAACTTCCTTGGGCACACAAGAACAGGAAATGCAAGACCCTCACGACACCACCACAAAGACTCAGCAGGAGAAGGTACCTGGTACACTAGACAGTGGGGGATATAAAAGAACACATACATCAGACACATCAGACTCTGATAAGGATAATGGAGCACAAACGGAAGAAAATCAGCTTGTCCTTATCGAGACCGAGCCAACACTTGGTGCTTGGCGTAAAGTTGAAAAGAAGAAGGGGAGAAAATCCTAATTTGTATCTCCTTTGCTTTATTTGCGGCAATTTTTGAATGTCTTTGGACATATACCAGCTCATTCAACATGTAATTTTGTTTTCTCATAAATAAAATTACGAACTTTTTCTGTGTGAAAAATAAACAAACACAATGGGTCAAGTGGTTACCTCTTTCTAAATGGTGGTATAAAACTTCCTTCCATACTGTAGCAAAAATGATCCCATTTATGGCACTTTATGGATATCATCCACCATCCATCACATCATCTTTAAAAGAAAATTCGAAGGTTCAAGCAGTGGAAGATCACATCGAGCATCAACAAGAAGTTCTCCAACTCTTAAAGGATAACCTGAATTTGGCACAAAATCGAATGAAACAACAGGAAGATCAACATCGCAGCAAGAGAAGTTTTGATATAGGAGACTGGGTATTTTTATGGCTACAACCATATAAACAAATGTCCCTCAAGCAAGCTAAGAAGGATAATAAATTATCACCAAAGTAATATGGTCCTTACAAGGTGTTGCAAAAGATTGGTACTATGGCATACAAATTGGAGCTTCCTGCTTCTTCATGAGAGCATCCAGTTTTCCATGTTTCATGCTTAAAGAAGGTTATAGGTGAAAATATTCCAGTTCAAACAATATTGCGAGAACTTGATGAGGAAGGAAAAATCATATTGGAACCTAAAGCGGTCACGGAAACAAGAATTCGACAGCTACGAAATCGATCAATTTCAGAGTTTCTCATCAAGTGGAAGAATTTACTCACTGAAGATTCTACATGGGAGGATAAGAATTTTATACAGAAGCACCCAGAGCTACTCAAGCATTGAGGACAACACTTTTTTGAAGGAGAGGCGCATGTTAGGTCCCTATATTACTAGTATAGTCCCTTATTGTTGTTAGTGTAACCCCCTTATTGTTATTATTGTACCCCTGTAACCCCCATATTGTTATTATTGTGCCCTTAAATTATTATTGTTAGGTAGGCTAGGATTACATTGTGGCCCCATGGACTCCTATATATAGAAAGGAGGTTTTGTAATTTGTACCATCCAATAATTTTTCATTCATGTAATGTATTGGAGGTTGTCCCCTCAATGTGGCTTATTTCTAAGGCATTGATATCTCTTTTCTTCTATTTTTGGAGCTGGTTTCACAATAGTTCAACATGGAATCAAAAGGCATTCCATGAGTATTGCAAACAACATGGAATAAAAAGACAATTTACAACTAGGTACACACCGCAGTAGAATGGTGTAGCAGAGAGAAATAACAGAACCATTATGAATATGACAAGGAGCATGCTGAAAGGAAGAAACTTGTCTAATGAGTATTGGGCAAAAGTAGTTGCATGTGATGTTTATGTGATAAACAGATCACCTACATAGAGTGTGATGAATAGAGTACCAGAAGAAGCATGGTCAAGTATGTCATGCAACATATCTCATCTCAGAGTTTTTGGAGGTGTAGCCTATGCACACACACCTAAGATGATAAGTGGAAAATTGGATAATACAAGTGAAAAATGCATATTTACTGGTTATAGTGAGAAATCAAAAGCTAACAAACTGTATAATCTTGTCACAAAGAAGAACATAATTAGCAGACATGTTAGGTTCAAATAACAATAGTCATGGAATGGGAATGTAGACAAAACATTTGATGCACAAGAAACATTGATAGAAGACGATGTTGTAGCAGAAAAGGTGCAACAAGAATAAAAAGAGAAGACACCAAACTGAGTCACACCAACAAGGACTCCAAGATTTTCTAAGCAGCATGGATCTTCAAGCAACTCAACATGCTAGAATTCTCCCAACAACCAATCAAGTGATGAATCAAGCACTGGTAAGAGAAAAATGAGAAGTCTGAAAGATATTTATGATGATTTGGATGTTAGTTCAAATTTTGCATTGTTTACATTCCAACCTTCTTTGTTTGAAGAAACAACCAAAGATGAGAATTGGGTGAAAGCCATGGTTAAAGAAATTGAAGTCATTGAAAATAATGATATGTGGGATTTGGTTGATTTTCCAAGAGACAAAAATCTTATTGGTGTGAAGTGGGTGTACAAGACAAAGTTCAATGAGAAAGGTGAAACTGATAGATTTACAACATGACTTGTAGCTAAAGGATTCTCACAGCAATCGGGAATAGATTTTGGAGAAAATTTTGCTCCAGTAGCCAGATTAGATATTGTAAAAGAAGTTCTAGCCACAACATCTCATAATAAGTGGAAAGTATATCAGATGAATGTGAATCAACCTTCTTGAATGGAATTCTAGAAGAAGAGATTTATGTGCAACAA
This sequence comes from Pinus albicaulis, assembly GCA_034641835.2. NCBI lineage: Eukaryota > Viridiplantae > Streptophyta > Pinopsida > Pinales > Pinaceae > Pinus > Pinus albicaulis. Next base: position 1,080,636,434 of record CM076570.1, on the reverse strand, counting down.
CTCTAGCCTGTTATGAAGTTGAAGGTAATGAAGATAATGTTTACAGGTTGAATAAAGCACTCTATGGACTAAAGCATGCACCTATAGCTTGGTATAGAAGAATTGACAACTACATGATCAAGAATGGATTTTTCAGCAGCAACATTGGGCCTACCTTATACACAAAGGTAAATGAGCATGGAGATATGTTGATTGTTTTCTTATATGTTGATGACATGAATTTTATAGGTAATCTTGTGTTAGATGAATTTGAAGCAACCATGATGAAATAATTTGAGATGACAGATCTAAATTGAGCAATCTAAAAAATGAATTTTTATTTTCCAAAATAAATATGCTAGAGATTTGCTGAAAAGATTCAGGATGGATGTTGAGCCTCATAATTGCTTCATTTTTTACACTCTCTCTTACCTATTTTCTTCTCTTTGACTTCCATAATCACTCTACATTCATCATGCTACAATATTTTGGCATGGAAAGGTATATAATTGTCTTATATTTCATATTGAATAATGTTATTTATTATTAAGTTAATATTTGTCTCAGCTACCAGATTAACATGATTCTGCAGCTAATTCGTGTTTCTGTAGCCAACTACGTGGTTTACCAGGATCCGTGGTGCAAACTAAGGAAAGAAACATATGGGCAGGTCGAGATTAATGTGTTCTGTTGGTTCCTTGTAATTTGTAAGATTGGCAAGAACAAGTAGCAGGGAACCACATCAAACTACTTTAGAGCCCAGGACCTAGCCTTCCCGGACTCAGAGAGAGCTCTCTCCGTGTTTATGAGTAAATGATTTGTCTTTATGATTATGTTATCTGATTTTAAGCTAGTTATAAAGATTGGGGTCGTTTGTTTTGTTTGATTGATTGTAGGTTGGATAGAGAGAAAGTGGGAAGCTTAATCCATTGGGCTATGGAGTCATAAAAGGGTTAAGTTGTACATCAAATTTTCAAGGGTTTTCACAAGGATAGCTAACTATATCAAATGGATCTCTCTATAAATATCAATATGAAATGATAGTGAGTTCAGTGAAGCTAAAGAGCATACAAACTCTGAATTCTTTAACTATACTTCAACATAAAAGTAGAGCAGATAGACTCTGAATTCTGCTTTCAAGTCCTTAGAGGAAAACATGTAAGACAACAGTTCAGTAGAGGTAAAGAGTAGTTAAGAATTCTCTAACTCAACATCATAAGAAAGACCTCAAGATAACAGTTTAAGAGAAACTAAAGAGCAGAAAATCTCTGAATTCTTTAGTTAAACTTCAAGAGAAAAATTGTAAGATAACAACTAGGTGAAACTAAAGAGCAGAGAGTTTCTGAATTCTTTAGCTATACTTTGCAGAGGGAAAACATTAAGATAACAGTTACAGACAGAATTAAGGTGCTCATGCAACATATCTTAATCTAAGATTTTCGTTATGCTATCAGGGAGATTGATGCACAATGTGGAAAAACAAAGGAAAAACATTAACAAAGAAGGATAACATCACCATTAAACATAGCTCAAGGATCCTGTGAAAGTGCCTGTAATACTGATGTCCAGCTCAAAACAGTTACAGTGCTCCACTGCAACAATCTTTGCAACTCAGAATCTAAGCCAAAATCCAACCCAACAACCAACCAACAATGATAATGAACCATACATGTAGTATTTAACTACAACTGAGGAGGTTGCCCTTATCTAGGGTGACAGACTATATTTACTACAGAGTAAATGCTGTTTGACAATTGAGACCATGCAAGGACCAATGCCAAATATCTCTAACTGGCTTACTGTAATAATAACTTCTAAATTAATTGTTGGGCTAACTTTAAGATATTTTTGACCAACTTCCTATAATATTAACTTTTACAATAACTTCTGAGTCGATGCTAAAATATCTATGACTGTAACATTTGACTTTAGTAGCTTTCATTAATTCCAAATTAGGCTGTAGGTGGCCCATGTAATCGGGAAGAGGGTAAATGCTGAGTTTACTTGTCATCTGGCTTGGCCTTCCTTGTTGATTTGTTTTCTGAATTTTCTTTTAATATTTAATCTGTATCCACCTCTATCTTTTATATGTTTTCTCTTTACTTCTATCCCTTGACTGTTTTATCTATGATCTTTCTTTGACTGCCTTTCATCTATTCTTTAACTCTGTCTTTCAAACCATGTTTTGTATATTTAAACCCATAATTTCTCTGTTTAACTCTTTTGTCTTTACTGTCCTTTGATTAACTTTGAATAAAATTTGTTGTTTTGGATTAAATGTGTAATCCCTGTTAATCCTGACTGTCTTATTTTTTGCTCCTTTGATGCTTTTGTTCATTCTTTTTCGCATAACCCTTTAGTGAACAAGGCTCATGAATTTGAAACTTATAGGGCCTAGTTTTAATCAATTTCTTTGGAAATAGAATCGTAAATCACTTATCCCAATGTCTCATATGCAGAACACCTGCAAAATTCAAAACAAATGTTAATAAAATGGTACCCCACAGGGTGGTGAGCAATGGTGGCTTATCGCATATGCGCGGTGGGTAGGTGGTTCTAACTGGAAATGGAGGATGGTTTTTATTGTTGGCAGGGAGGCGGTTTTATGGTTTATCGCACGGTGGAGGGATGGCTTGGTGGTTTATGTCACGGGGATGCGATAAAACAATGGGGCGACACGTGGTGGATGGGATGGTTCTCTAAACCTCCCGTTTCGCAAGTCCCCATAGGTTTTAAACCTCGGGTATTTAGGTTTGCGAAAAGGTGCGAGGGCTGACAGATCGAGAGGTGGAGATCTGACGATGGTCGTGATTGAATGGAGAAGTGGGTTAAAACGTAAGGTGGGGCCCGAGATTTAAATGAAATGGCGGGTTAAATAATAATGCGGGGCCCGAGGGAAAATATAAAAGTGGAGGGGTAAAGGTTTAGAGTGAGGGTTTTAAACATAAAGAGGTTGGGTGTTTTTTTTTAAATAAATAGGGTTTATTTTAAAGAGTGGGACCCAAGATAACTTAATTTTAAAAAAACAATGTAAAAAGTGGGTTTTTACATTGTTCTGGATGAAATAAGGGGACCGATGGTAGGGGAAGGGTTTTAGCATGGGAGAAAAGGCTAAAATGAGGGGATTGAGGTCAAACATGGGTCTTTAGATTATGAGAGTATCAGAAAAGGTAAAATGAGATATAATGGAGAGTTTAAATGGAAAATAATTAAGGCAGTGAGATTTCTGAAAATAAATGATATTCAGGGAATATTATTTTCAGTAGAATGTGAGAAATAAACAGTCATCTTGTGATATTGTAGAAATATAGGAGACTTACAGTGGCTCCAGCTGGGGAGGGTAGTTCCTTTAGGAGGTGTTAAGAACATTTTTAGACTAGTAGCCTGATTTATTTGTTGATTTCCAGTCTATGATTCTAATCTGCTGCAACTTCTTGTGTCTGTGACATTTAAAAATTGAAATTCATACTTAGCGAAAACAACTTTTTTCCTACCCATCATCTATTCTAACAATTGTTCTCCCTTTGGAGGTTCATTTAGACTTGCAAACCTTGACACCATTTTTCTTTTGAAAGCAAACTATCTATTTCTAACCTTATAACTTCCAAAGGCTCAGATTAGACTGATGAGCTCTTTTATTCTCTACCTAACTATTGATCTGCCAAGGTTAAAAAATTTGGCAGATATTTATTCACTAACTATCAACATGAATTTTAAAGCATGAATGCATCAAGATTAAGCAGTTTGATCATCATGAATTGTGGCATTTTTGGACAAGCTGCACACAATATTATTCTTCAAAATCAAAATATCATTGGTAAGCCAAGATTAAACAATTTGGAAAACCTTCATTTTATAACTTATCAGCAAAAATTTAAAACTTGTTCAATCATGTTTAGGATGCATGATTGAACAAGACCTTCTTTTAAAGTGGTGGCATTTTGACTTGTAACACTTTTAGAAACTTTTTATTTTTTGGTATGGGGCTTACCCTTTTTTTTTGGTTCATTTTTATTTTGAACTTTACTTAAGCAATTTTATATACAATGAAGAAAACTTAAACTGAGATTCCTAACTGAAATAATGCTTCAGCATCCTGCCCTTGACATGACCTCCAAATAACTCTGTTCCATCCATTTCTTGTAAGAAAAATGCATTATTACCTCTTGTGGAATGAATGATGTATGGAACTTTCCACATGTTATCAAAGTTTCCATGCTTGCCTTTGTCCTCTCTTCTTGAATCCCACTTTAGCACTTTGTCTCCAATGATAAAATCATTTGCCTTGGTCCTTTTGTCAAAGAGTTTCTTGATATTTTCTTGTACCAGTTGTGTTATGTTGTATACTCCTTATCTAGTTTGTTGCAGCTGAATGGTTTGGTATATTCTTCTCTGTATATCATTTTCTTCAGATTGTATTTCTTGAATGAGCTTCATTACTAGCACTCCTAGAGTGGTTGGGAAGACTACATCCATTCCATAGACTAGCTAATAGGGTGACATGTCAATTGAATTTTTATTTGTTAGCATGTCAGCCCATAGTGCATGTACCAATTTTCCGTGCCATGATTTCTTATTTTCTTCCAGCAACTTCTTAATGATGTTCACCAAGATATTATTTTAGGATTCAACCAAACCATTACCTTTAGGGTAATAAGCTATAGAATGCCCCAAAGTAATGTGATACTTATGGCAGAAATCCACCATTTTCTTGGATTTAAAGGCAACAACACTATCAGTAATGATTTTCCTAGGACAACCAAATCTAGATAGAATGCTAGTTTCAAGAAATCTGATAAATACTGAGTCTATGGAAGTCTTGGAAGGAATGGCTTCTATCCACTTCGTAAAATAGTCAGTTGCAGTAAGGATCCATTTTCACTGGGTAGAAGAGGAAGGGTGGATTTATCTAATAAAATCAAGACCCTATTATTGAAAAGGAGCTTCAACAGAAATTAGATGTAAAGGAAAAGGCAAAAAATTTCTTTTTCCCACAAAAATTTGGTATTTATGACAAGAAATTACCATTTTGTGGATGTCTTGGAAGAGGGTAGGCCAATATAAACCGGCCTTAAGAATCTTATTAGCAGTGGTTTTCTAATAGAGGTGGCCTCGACATTCTCCTTCATGGAATTCATGAATAATCCTATATGCATCTTCTTTAGGCAAACATCTAAGCAATACACCACCAAAATTTTTCCAATATAAAGCTTTTTCCAGAATGAAGAAATTTACAGCCTTTAGTTTCAAGAATCTAGCCTTTGTTTTGGACAAACCAAGAGGAACATTTAAGTTAAAAATCACATACAGTATATCTGCATACCATGGAGAATTCAGGAATGCTTCCTCAATAGGTAGAGTCGCCATCTCCTCTTGTTCATCTAGTGAGTGAATTATATTGATGTATAGTGCTTGAAAATTTGTCTCAGCTATCAGTTTAGCCAGTCCTTGTCCTTTGAGTAACTTGGTGGGTTTGATTTCTAGATCATATTCCAAAATGACAACAATCCACTTGCCTCTTTTTCCATTAGGATCTTGTGTTAGAATGTCTTTGATCACTATATGGGGCACAAATGCAATGATGTGTGAGTGGAGAATGTAAACCCTGAAATTCTTTAGTGCTTTGACCAAGGAAAAAGCCTGATTTTCCATGATATTATATTTCAGAGGTGCATCTCTTAAAGCTTGTCTGAAGAATGATATGGGTTGCTCCTGTCCTTTTATATTTTTCTGCAGTAATACAACAACTGTGTGTTCTGATAAAGGAAAAAATGAAGAAATCTTTGGTGAAGTCAGGGCTGATCAGAACAGGTGATTGTGTAAGTGTTTGCTTCACTAAGTGAAAAGATTGTTTTGCTTCCTTGGTCTATCTGACTCTTGATTCTCTTTTGAGCATATTGATGATGTTCCTTAGGAGTTCTGCAAAGTTGGGTACAAATCTTCTTAAAAAATTTATCTTTCCAATAAAAGGTTGTAGTTCTTTGATATTTCTGGGGTGACCAATTTGCAATATCCCCTCAATCCTATCTGGGTCAATATTGATCCCTTCTTCAGATATGATGTGGCCTAGAAGCTTTCCTTCTTGAAGGCCAAATAAGAATTTCTTTGGATTCAAATACCGATCATACTTTCTATATTTCTCAAAGACCTTTCTTAAATGAGCTAGATGTTCTTCATCAGTTTTTTAATATACTGTGATGTCATCAAGATATATCACAATGAATAAACCTATTTCTTCTGAGAAATAAATATCCATTGCTCTCTGAAAAGTGGCCCCAGCATTCATTAACCCAAAAGGCATTTTTACATACGTAAAGGTGCCCTAATGAGTAGTGAAAGTTTTTTTGTGTTGATCATCTGGATGTACCAGCACCTGATTGTAACCTGAAAAAAAATCAAGTAGAGAGATCCTTTTGGAGCCTACCACCCTTTGCAATATGTGGTCTATCTTTGGTAAAGGGTAGTTTTCCTTCAGGGATTCTTTATTTAAATTTTTGAAGTCTATGCAGAGCCTAATCTGTCCTGTATTTTTCCTCACTGACACCAGATTTGAAACCCATTCTGAGTACTTGAGTGGGACTATTATACCAACATCATACATTTTCTTTATCTCTTTCTCAACTAGGGGCATTTGGACATGATTTATTCTGTGCAACTTCTGTTTAAATATTTTCTGGCTTTCTTTGAGTGGAATTTTGTGCTGGATGATATCAGTATCATAGGACTTCAAGTTTTCATAACTCTAGGCAAACAAATCAATAAAATATTTAAATAGCTCAATATATTTATGCTTTATAGGAGCTGGCAGTGTTTTGGATAGTTTTACCATTTTGGGCTTTTTCTCACTGCCTATATTCAATTCTTCTACATTTTCTTCAGTGGATTCCATATTTGGCTTTTTAGCAACATCATTGAAATCAAAAAGTTCCTCTAGAGGGACAAGTCCTCTTGGTAGGGTATTATCTCTGAACTGCAGCACTTCAAACTCTTTTTTTTTAGATCTTCACACATTTCTATCCTATGTGGGTCTGTTTTTGCTAACATATTTATATCAGCATCATGAGTGGGCTCCTCTTTATCTGTTGGTTCCTCAGTAGAGCAGTCTTCATGATCTAAGTCTGAATTTGGAATTTCAAACCCATTTTTGGACTGCAGGAAATCTTCAATCTATTGGTCATCTTCAAAAACTTGCCAATATCTCATATTATCAAGGAATGTTGGTCTATATTTAACCTTTAATGTGTATTGTTTATTAGCATGAGGTAGTTGACAAGTGTTGGCTGCAAATGCTAGCCCATTGGCAAGGATTGTTGGGAATCATGATTGTCGTTAGACCAAAACCTACAGGTGTTAGTCAATGATCGCATCGCTAGAGATAAGGATCCATGAAAGGCACTTAGTCCATGTCGCGAAACACACAAGGAGCATTGGTTTATCCAATGTCCAACAATATCCCCACCAACGCGAGCCGGGTGTGTATCGAACTCGTGACCTACGCTCTAATACCACTACAAATCCAAACTAGAATAGGTTCAAATTCTTTCAAAGATCCACTAATTCGATTTACAAGCAGAAGACATAAGAAGTCTGAAAAAATTGTGACAATGTGGGTCCAAACAATACTTACAGGTTCTATCCTACATTTCCAAATTCTTCTTGTGACATAAGTTTGAGGTGTTATGGTGAGTGTTCACAGATTTGTGGATTTTGAAGTACTGAAAGTATGTATGCTAAGTACAATGGTAAGAGACACTTTAATACTGCAATACCGAGCTACAAAACAAGTCTCCACAGGTTGTTTTTCGTAGAATATATAATCGGAGCTTCAAAATGGCAGTTCTATGCAACAATTCTATTATCCAAGCTATGTGTATTTTGAATGACAACCCAACAAAAACCTTTGCCCAGACATATTCTTCAACTTCCTTCTCAGCCTTCCTGCGTTTGTTACCTCTTCTCTGAAATCTTCATCGAAGTTCTTACTTCAAATGAGGTGTTGGACGTAATATATATATAGGATTTGATTTATAACGAATAGACATGTCCTTTTGGAGTGAAGCCGACATGTATGAGTAGGCTAGCATAGGTCGGCTCAAGGATAGATTTATTTTCTTTAACTTCAAAAAATCATATCTCCCAAACCACTTGGATTTTTGGGCCAAGTAATAGCTCATTGGAAAGCTAAAATTATGCTCCAAAGGATGGTGAAGTTCTCACAAAGAAATTCTACCTCTAAGATGGTGAAACAAAATTTTCATTGTGACTGTCCTTAAATTTTATGCATAAAAAGTTTGGGACAACATGAGGAATGTTTGGGATAGCATGTCTTCTTCATTCTTTGGTTTCTTCATTGTTATCAATGCCATCATAGGATCATAGAGTCATTATGTAGGAGTGCAACATTCATGTAGCATCATGTATCAACAATGTCATCATATACTAGTGTAGTGATATGTCATAGTGCAGCCTTCATTAATTTTTCAAAAGCTCCAAAGCAGTTTTCCAATTATGTGAAATTGTGGTCATTCTTCAAGAGTATGACATCATCACATGTATGACTTCATAAATTATAGTTCTCCACTTCAAAGGCTTGTATATTGGCACCTATGGTCTAGATCACCAATCAAGGTACATGATTGACACTCGGCAACATTATAGTTAGTTCAAGGACTTGTTCGGGCAAGACTTCTTCATTAGTGGCTTGACATCTTCATTGATGGAATTGTTATCAACCAAGAGTTATGACATCATCATCTAGAACCAGACATCTCAAGAATATTGACATCTCAGTCAAGGTCATATTGACATCAATGACAATCTTGATTAACAAGGATATTTTTATTTCTTGGGACAGAGGCAAGGTCATATTCTTTGAAAGTGTTTAGGAGGTCAAGGGCAGCATTCATGTATGCTCTTAATCTAGGATGCTTAGCTAAATATTCTCCCTTAATTTTCCTAATGACTAACTTAGAATCCCCATGGATGGAGATCCTTTTGGCTCCTATTTTTTTTAGTTATTGTAATCCTAAAAGGAGTGTATCATATTCTGCTATATTATTTGTACATTGAAAATTTAGTTTGTAAGGATGAACCTCTGCATGGTTGTTCTTAGTATTGTGTACCCAAACACTTGCTCCTGATCTAGTTTTTCCACGAGAACCATCAAAACTCATGCTCCAAAGAGGTCTAGGTTCATACTTGTGTTGTTCATTTTCTATTTGGTCTGACTGCTCTTCCTTTTCCTCTTCTTTCTCAGTTATTTGTTCATTAACTGCTACTTTTTCATTAATTTTTTCATCATTGTAAATAATAAATGAATCAAGGTCTATGTGGACAGAATAGAGAGGGGAGTTATCAGGTTTTTCTTGACTGCTCACCATGTATTTCATATGAGTTTCCCTGTACAATCTCCCGAGTTGACTAAAGACTGGTATGGTAGCATAGGTCATATCCATTTGGAGGGTGCCTTGAAGCGTAGCTGCCCATGAGCGTGATAGAAGAATACCATATTTAGGGGGTATGTCAACCACCACAATATCCATTACTAAAATTTGGGTTGGTATTTGTGCTAAATTAACATAGAGATATTTGATCAGACCTAGACATTTAACTCTACTGGAGTCAAAAGAGTACAGGTCTTTGTATGGTCTAGTTATCTCAAGGCCTAATTTCTCCATAATTACCTTTGGCATGAGGTTATGAGATGCTTTTGAATCTAACATGGAATGATGGAGGATTTTATCATGAATATTAAAACTGACATAAAATGGTGGCACACTTCCCTCTTGGAATTTACCTTCTACTTCAGGTCCAAACAAAAGTTCAGGTTTGTCATCATTTAGATTTACAGTATCGGTATTTTCTCCTATGTTTGGTTCTTTCAAAACTTGGGATCTGTATACATCTTGGCCTACCAATTCAGTGAGAGGTATGGAAATTTTTATCTTGGCAATTTCATACTCAATACTAAATGGTGTTTATGTCTTTGGCAGATTTAAATCAGTTTTATCAGACACTATTTTTACAGCAAATTCAGATTGATGATTTTCATTAGGGATGTCAGTTAAATTAGTTTTGTTAGGGATATTAGTTGATTTACTGGTGTTGTTTTCTAGGCCATTTTTGTTTTGTTTTTATCATAACTTTTGACCATTTAATTTGAACTTTTTGATGTCTTTTTAGGATCAATTTCAGGGGTCTTTCTAGCAGAATTTTTAGAATTCTTTCTCTTGGGAATGTCATGGGATTTCTTACTTCTGAGGTCATACTGTCTATGTACCTCCATGATGGCATTTTCGAATCCTTGTTTATAGTCCTCGAATTCTTCATATTATCCTCTAGTTTGAGTTGGGGAAAATATGCCTTGCTCTTTCTCAGTGAGGAAAACAATATCCTCATCATTAATTCCGATTAGATTAATTTGAATTTATTTTGTCTCTTCAATCACCCCCTAATCTTCATCAGCATAGTTTTCTTATAAATGAGGCCTGATTTGCTGATCAGGTCCTCTCTATTCCATTTGTCTTATTTGAAGGGAGTTTCTCCTAAAGTTTTGGTTTTGATTCTGATTTCTATTTTGAGGAGCTGCTTGGTTTTCTCTATGGAAAGCTCTCTCATTTAGGTTTATTCTCTTCATCATCCTCTCCATGGTTCTAACAAGGTTATTAATCTTAGTATCATATGTGGAGGCTACAACCTCTTCCCTATATGTGAATCTCTTTTCATTTTTCATTCTAGCCCTTTTGGAAATCAGATTTGCTTCTACACTTACTGCGCCCCTCTGCATATCTTTTAGGTATGATGGTTTCTCTCTTTCAGCTGATAAGCCATCTCTGGGTCAAAACCATCTGGAAATTTCGTTAGGGCTAGACCTTGTGGGGGTTTCATGTGAGGAGGGAGGGCATTGTAAACACTGTTCAACCTAGTGTAGTAATCTTGGACACTCTCTCCTACGTTTCTCTTGATGTTTTCATATTTTGACAAGATTTGGAGAGGATTTTTCTTGACTGCCCATTCATTTAAAAAATAGTTGATGAAAAGTAGGGAGGTCATATATACTATTAGGGGTTAGGATTTTAAACCATTTTCTTGTTTCTCCCCCTAAGCTTTGGGAAAACATTCTTATCTTAATAGTTTCATCATCTATCTCTTGTCTATAAAAATAGTCATCCATTCTATCCATATGTTGTTGAGCAGTTGTAGAACCACTTGCATCAAATAGGGGGATTTTGGACTAATAGTCATATGATATAGGCACTAAAGGCAATGGTAGGACTAATGGGGCATACCAGGTTACCATGGCTAGTGGTTGGGGAAACCCAAGGGGGTTAATAAGTGGGGGGTTGAAAATAGGAGGTGGAGGGTTGAATGGAGGAAGGTGAATAGTGGGTGTATGAGTGGGGGTAGAGACTTCTAAACTGAGACTTTGCTGTAAGATGGAGGGGTCCAAAACTATCTGAGTTATCCAGTTAAAATATTTATTCCTCAACATGTTTCATTATGAGTGTGAGTCAAAATGGATGTCCCACAAGTTTTTAAGGTTTTCAGGTAGGGAAATAGCATTGTGAATAGGCCTGTTAACAGTTGAAATCTCAGATCTAGGAGTTTTCCTTAGGATTTTCTCTAGATTTTCAACTATTACCGGAGGCTTTGGATCACGATGGGATTTGGTACAGATTCTTCGAGAAGCCAGAATTTAGATGCAAGGAACAAAGAGGTTGAAAGTTTTATAATAACTGAAAAACAAACCAATCTGTCAAAGAAAAATACTTTATTCACACTGTATTTTGACTGGGTTTCTTTGAGTTTTGATAATACTAATTTTTCTCAATATACCGTAGTATGGTCGCCACTATGTTGGTTCCCTGTAATTTGTAATATTGGCAAGAACAAGTAGTAGGGAACCACATAAAACCGCTTTGGAATCTAGGACCTAGCCTTCTTGGGCTCAGAGACGGCTCTCTCTGTGTTTATGAGTAAATGATTTGTCTTTATGATTATGTTTTCTGATTTTAGGCTAGTTATAAAGATTGGGGTTGTTCGTTTTGTTTTATTGATTGTAGGTTGGATATATCGAAAGTGGGAGGCTTAATCCATTGGGCTATGGAGTCATAAAAGGGTTAAATTGTACATCAACTTTTCAAGGGTTTTCACGGGGCAAGCTAAATATATCAAATGGATCTCTTTAGAAATATGAATATGAAATTATAGTGAGTTCAGTAAAGCTAAAGAGCAGACAGACTCTAAATTCTTTAACTATACTTCAACATAAAAGCAGAGCAGACAGACTCTAAATTCTGCTTTCAAGTCCTTAGAGGAAAACATGTAAGACAACAATTCAGTAGAGGTAAAGAGAAATTAAGAATTATCTAACTCAACATCATAAGAAATACCTCAAGGTAACAGTTTAAGAGAAACTAAAGAGCAGACAATATTTGAATTCTTTAGTTTAACTTCAAGAGAAAAACCGTAAGATAACAGCTAGGTGAAACTAAAGAGCAGACAGTTTCTAAATTCTTTAGCTATACTTTGCAGAGGGAAAACATTAAGATAATAGTTATAGACAGAATTAAGGAGCTCATGCAGCATATCTTAATCTAGGATTTCCATTCTGCGATCAGGGAGATTGATGCACAATGTGGAAAAACAAAGGAAGAACATTAACAAAGAAGGATAGCATCACCATTAAACATAGCTCAAGCATCATGTGAAAGTGCCTGTATTACTAATGTCCAACTCAAAACAGATATAGTGCTCCACTGCAATAATATTTGCAACTCAGAGTCTAAGCCAAAATCTAACCCAACAACCAACCAACAATGACAATGAACCATACATGTAGTATTTAGCTGCAACTGATGAGGTTGCCCTTATCTAGGGTGACAGATTGTATTTACGACAGAGTAAATGATGTTTGACAATTGAGACCATGCAAGGCCCAATGCCAAAATATCTCTGACTGACTTTCTGTAATAATAACTTCTAAATTAACCATTGGGCTAACTTTAAGATATTTTTGACCAATTTCCTGTAACATTAGCTTTTACAATAACTTTCTGAGTCAATGCTACAATATCTATGACTGTAACATTTGACTTTAGTATCTTTCATTAATTCTAAATTAGGTTGTACATGGCCCATGTAATTGGGAAGAGGGTAAATGTTGAGTTGCCTTGTCATCTAGCTTGGCCTTCCTTGTTGATTTGTTTTCTGACTTGTTTTTTAATCTTTAATCAGTCTCCACCTGTATCTTTTATCTATTTTCTCTTTACTTCTATCCCTTGATTGTTTTATATTTGATCTTTCTTTGACTGCCTTTCCTATGTTCTTTAACTCTATCTTTAAAACTCTATTTTGTATCTTTAAACCCATGACTGATCTGTTTAACTCTTTTGTCTTCACTGTCCTTTGATCAAATTTGAATAATTTTTTTTGTTTTGGATTAACTGTATAATCCCTGTTAATCCTGACTGTCTTCTTTTTTGCTCATTTGATGCTTTTTTTCATTCTTTTGCGCATAACCCTCTGGTGAACAAGGTTCATGAATTTGAAACTCAGAGGGCTTGGTTTTAATTAATTTCTTTGTAACCAGAATAAAAAATCACTTATCCCAATGTCTGATATGAAGACCACTTGAAAAAGTCAAAACAAATGTTAATAAAACGGGACCCTGCAGGGTGGTGAGCAATGGTGGCTTATCGCGTATGCGCGGTGGGCAGGTGGTTCTAACTGGAAACAGAGGATGGTTTTTATTGCTGGCGGGGATGTGGTTTTATGGTTTATCGCACGACGGAGGGATGGTTTGGTGGTTTATGTCGCGAGGATGCGATAAAATGCTGGGGCGATGCGTGGCGGATGGGATGGTTCTCTAAACAGACCATTTCGCAAGTCCTTGAAGGTTTTAAACCTAGAACATTTGGGTTTGTGAAAAGGTGTGAGGGTTGTCGGATCAAGAGGTAGAGATCTGACAGTGGTTGGGATTGAATGGAGCGGTGGTTTAAAACGTAAGGTGGGGTTTGGGATTTAAATGAAGTGGCAAGTTAAATAATAATGTGGGGCCCGAGGGAAAATATAAAAGCAAAGGGGTAAAGGTTTAGAGCGAGGGTTTGAAATATAAATGGGTCGGGTGTTTGTTTTTAAATAAACAGGGTTTATTTTAAAGAGTGGGACCCAGGATACTTTAATTTTAAAAAATAATGTAAAAAGTGGGTTTTTACATTATTTTTTATGAAAGAAGGGGACCGATGGTAGGGGAAGGGTTTTAGCATGGGAGAAAAGGATAAAATGAGGGGATTGAGGTCAAGCATGGGTCTTCATAGCATGAGAGTATACCAAAAGTTAAAATGAGAGATAATGGAGAGTTTAAATGGAAAATAATGAAGGTAGTGACATTTCTGAAAATAAATGATATTCAGGGAATATTATTTTCAGCAGAATGTGAGAAATAAACAGTCATCTTGTGATACTGTAGAAATATAGGAGACTAACGTGTTCAACAATTTTCTCCTATCTATATGAGCCAGATTAGAAAAGGAAGGTTCAAATGCGTACTCAAAGGTGGAAGTCAACATGGTGGCTGTAACATGTGAGTGAGGGTTAAAAATTCATGCCTCGATATTTGCTGGGATTATATCAAATCATGAGCAATGATTCGTGTTATATTTGCAAGTTAAATTTAGGAGTTTGTTAGCAATGGTAGGCATAAAAGCCTCAAAGAATTAATTGATATGGATTCTATAAATACCGTGCAGAAAACATGAATGTAACACACATTGGACATGACAGTAATCTTTTGAATTTTTTTTTTTCTAAATAAACTCTGTTATGAATAAATCCTTTATATTTTAATGCATATCTGATTATTCAAGTGGATTTTGTGACCACTTGTTTGTGGAGGGCCCCTACAAATAGTAATGTTCTATGTTTAAGAACTTCTTTCATTTTTCTTATTGCACCAATTTATTTCATGTTTTAGAATCATAGACAAGAAAACTATTTTATGAATCATTGAAACAAGAAATGCTTTAGTTTAAATTGCAGAAGTTGATTTGGTTTTATAAATGAGAAGATTTCTTTAGTTTAATTAGGTAAGTATGATAATATCTTAGAAGCTTGGGATTTTGTTAAAAGTGTTAATTTTATGTTTTAGAAAGAGAAAGATAGAAGTGTGAGCATTTACGTTAGTCATCTAATTTAACTTTAACAAGAAAATATTTCTAGCACATATAGTGCATTACACTTAGTCAGTTTACAAGCCCTAATCGATGATTTATGTAAAAAATTTAAGTCAATTAAATTGAAAAACATTTTGGTACTATTCCCGGGGAAGTGTCAACAGAAATATTGTTTTTTTTCCTTAAAAAAAAAATGACATGCATAAGGAAAGAGATTCTATAGGTAGAAGTTTAAATTCCAACAACACCACTCACCCCATCACGATCTTGTAGTGCCACACCATCCACCCAAACTCACATACAATCCATTGTAGGCATACATAGACTTCCTGAGGTATTGAGATCTGAAATCCAACCTATAAATTCACCAACTTCATCAACCGAAGTAGTTGTAGAAGAAGAATATCCTGCATTCCCAACAGAAAGAGTAATTTTCCTAACTTCAACTAGAGAACAACTTCTAGTCCAAGAACTAGAATTCCCTAATTAAGAAGAGGAAGAAGAAACCTATTTTAATATACCATTGATAGAGGAACCAGAAGAACTAGAAGAAGAACAAAAAAATCCAATTTTAGAACCTTACATTAGCTCTGAAGAATCTACAATGGATGGGGAAGGAGAAGGATAAGTACACAATGTAAATGATAAAAATTTGAGAATTGGAGGAGGTCAGCCTAGGATTGGAGGTGGAGGAAGATGAAGAGGTGGAGGAAGGGGAAGAGGAAGAGGAGGAGGAGGAGACAAAGGACAACCAAATCCTTTTGGGTTTCCTATTTGCGATGAAGATACTACAACAACGATGAAAAGTATCTCACCCTCTATCCTTCCTAACTTCCACATATTAAGAAGTGAGGATTCCGAAACATTTCTTTTTGAGTTTGAAGTTTTATTTAGATCTTATGACTATTTGATCGATTCTCAAAAGTTGAAATTGTTTCTAGCAACTCTTAAGGATGCAACTCTAAAATGGTTCATGGGTTTAATAACAAACTCTATTAGAACATGGGAAGAAATGAAACCTATATTATTAGAAAAATATAAGGATTACTGCATGCCCCATAATCATAAGGATGAAGTTTTTAAAATGATGCAAAGATAAGATGAAAATATTAAGGATTTAATTGAAATATTTAGTTATAATATTAAGAGATCTAAAATGGAAAATTGGATGAAGATACTTTGAAAGCTCTCCTATTAAAATCCATTAGAGACAAATGGATAGATACCCTCAACATGATGGGAAAGGAGACATTACTCAGTTATCATTACTAGAAATTTTTGAATTATGCATACATCTTTCAAGAGGTAAGTCAAGAGTTGGAAAGAGTTCAAGAGATCATGTTATCTCTAGAATTAATAAATCTACAGCTGTACTAGTAAGTAGGGCTGAAAAAAGGAGATTTTCTTGATAAATGTAATATATACATTTTAGTGAGTCTTAGTGCACAAATAGACACCTTAAAATTACAAAACAATCAAAAAGTTGAAAGTGATGCCTTATCTATTTTTGTCCTCAGTGCAAAATAAAACATGCCTTGAGAGATTCTCCTCTTGACTTGAAGAGTGTAGAAACTTGTGTTATACGTGCAGAAAATCATGATACAAAAAAATTTCCTTCAATACCAGGTCTTAAAGTTGTTTACCAAGAGGAATTAGTTCCAAATCAGATAGACCCTCTTTATTTTATTTCCAAAAGACCATGGCAAAATCAAGGATTTAATACTCAAACACATGAACGACCACCACAAAAAAATTGGACTGAACCTATGCTTTGGAAATCCTAGCCTCAACCTCAACCTTTGGCACAAGGATGGAAGAATCCTTATGGAATACATCTTCAGTATTCTCAATACCCTCAACATTATCCTACATTTTCACCATAATATTTTCCTCAATCTAGTCAACTGCCACCCCCAAGCTCAAATTCAAAATCCAAATCCACAACTTTCATTACCATTTCCACAATGACCAAATCAATTGTCTGCTCAACCACTTTTGAACCAAAATAATAAAAATTCACGACCTGTTTACAATATGGAGGGAAAAAATTTCCAGACCTGTATGATGACTCCATTAGATC
Organism: Pinus albicaulis; assembly: GCA_034641835.2. NCBI lineage: Eukaryota > Viridiplantae > Streptophyta > Pinopsida > Pinales > Pinaceae > Pinus > Pinus albicaulis. The sequence continues at coordinate 1,080,619,202 of CM076570.1, read as the reverse complement.
TTAACAATGTTCAACTTAGATTTTCTATAGTATTGGAAAAGAAGTCACCATCTGTTGTTATTTAGGAAACTGAAAAGGATGATCATTTTGAGGAAGAGACATCTCTTCATTAGGATGAAAATCCTCAAAATAAGGATAGTCACTTGAGGAAGGGACATCTCTTAATCAGAAAGAAAAACTTCAAAAAGAAAGCCACTACTACACATGATACTCCAGTAAACTCAACTCCCATTATGGAACAACCTTCAGTATCTGTTTCAAAACCAAATTTTCATGAAATATTAAAAATTGATAAAGGGGTAGAAAAATAGAATCTATTACCTGAATATGATATGTTGGACGAACTGAATAATGTTTGGATAAAAATTCCTTTGTTACAGGCCATCAAGGAAATTCCAATTTTTGCAAAGACAATTAGGGAGTTAAGCAAAGGACCATGAAGGAAAAGAAAATAAGTCAAAATAATCCATTTAGTTGGAAAAATTGTAGATATCATGATGGGAAAAACAAAAATTCAAAAATAATTAGATCCAGGAAGTCCCATTGTGAAAACACATATTAATGGTGTTGAGATACCAAACACATTGATTGACTTAGGAGCAACGATAAACATCATGAGTAAACAAACTACGGATCAATTAAAACTTCCTAATCTTCAATATACACCTACATTATTACAATTGGAAGATAGGTCTGTAATTAAACCTGACAGTGTATTAGAAGATGTATATGTATCCTTATATTATTGCGAATATCCTGTTGAATTTATGATTTTAGCACCCAGGAATAACATAGGAGGACATCCTTTGACCCTAGGAAGACTATGGTTAGCCACAACTGATGCTTTTATAAGTTGTATATCTAGTGATATGATTATCTCTGATGGAAGTCCAACAAAGAAATTTATAGTGTATCCATTTGCAAAAACAATGATATAAGTAGAAAGTGAAGAATGGATAGATGATTATATTGATATACAACCAATTTTTGCTACTTCACAAATAGATGAAGAATATAAAATTTTAAATTTAATGGAAAATAATGAATCATCTTCATATTGTGAATCTAGTCATAATTTTTTGGAACAATGCAATATTGAATATTTATCATCTCGTCAAATGTCTTTACATTCTATGGAATAATTTGGCAATTATTTAATAGATTTTTTTCCAGGAAAAACTTTGAATATAAATCATAACTTGGAAGAATTTCAAAAGAAACAGTTAATGAAAGTATTACAAAAAATTCTTCTGCTTATGCATGGGAATATACTAACATGAAGGGAATTGATCTGAGCACTTGTATACATAATATTTATATTGAAAAACATGCCAAACCAATCAAACAACCAAAAACAAAGATGAATCCAAACTTAAGGGAAATTGTCAAGGAGGATCTACAAAAAATGTTAAATGTGAACTTCATTTGTCCTATATTTGATAGTCAATGGGTTTCACCATTAGTAATTGTTTCGAAGAAAAATGGAAAATGGAGAGTATGTGCTGAGTTTAGAGAAATAAATAAGGCCACTTTAAAATGTCACTTTCCACTTCCTTTTATAGATCAAGTTCTGGATACATTGGAAGGAAACAAATATTTCTCATTCTTGGATGGTTTTAGTGGATATAATCAAATTCAAGTTGCCCCATAAGATCAAGATAAAACCACCTTTACCTTCCCATGGGAACTTATGCTTACCAATTACTTCCTTTTGGATTATGTAATGCACCTGCAACATTTCAAAGGGCGGTGATAGGAATTTTTTCTGATCTAATACATGTTTGTGTGGAAGTTTATATGGATGAATTTACAGTTTATGGAAATTATTTTGAAGAAGCTCTTAAGAATTTGGAAAAAATTCTCATTTGATGTAAGGAAAAAATCTAAAATCATGATTTTTTTTTTAATGATGTTTACTGAGGGAATTTCTTTAGGACACCATATTTCACAATATGGAATTATGGTGGACACATCTGAGGTAGAAGTTATTTCTAAATTATTAACTCCAACTTTTCAACGAGATGTTAGAAGTTTTCTTGGTTTCACTAGTTATTATAGAAGATTCATAGGAAACTTTACAAAACTTGCATCTCCACTTTTCAAATTGCTCAAAAAATATTGTGAATTCATCTGGAATTATGACTACCAAAAAGCTTTCAAAACACTAAAAGAGAAAATTTTTGAAGACCCATTCTCATAGGACCAAACTGGAGATTTCCTTTCCATGTTTCAATGGATGCTTCAAATACAGCTTTGGGAGTTGCATTAGGACAAAAAGACATGAATCCTTATGCCATTTAATATACAAGTAAATATTTAACTTCTGTAGAGTTAAATTATACAGTTGATGAAAAGGAGGTTCTAGTTGATGACCATGCCATCAATAAATTCAGACACAAAATCACTAGCTATTAAATCTTTGTACATACAGATCCTTATTCCATAAGGTACTTAATGAATAAACCAATCACTAATGTCAGAATTACAATATGGTTATGTTGATGTGAATAAATTTCTGGCCAACAGTAGGGGATCTCCCTAGTATAAAGTCCTAATTAGACTCTAAACCGTTTGTGATAGGGATCTCATCTAGTGTGTGGGTCTGGCTACCACTAAATATTCCTTTTCTTAGATGAAGAACAAGCCCTGTAGACCTATGAATACATAGTTACTCAAAAAATACAAGACAAATGGTTGATGAGTCTTAATGAAAATAAAACATTACAAATATCAAAGCGAGTTAAAGCATGCAACCAAAGGAAATTATGTTAGTAGCACATCATGAGGGTCATGCTTGTAAAAGCTGGTTGAACCACAAAATAAATAGTTCTCTATGGTAAAAAAACCCTTCAATTCCTTAAACGTTTTCAGAAAGATAAGATAATGTTAATAACGAAGTTGGAAACATCTCTCAATTAAATATGCCCATACCATTAACAAATCAAGTGAGCTTAAATGTATAAATGACATAAGAAGAAAACCGCAGATCAGTCAATCAGAAAAAGATAGCCAATACATGAGACAAAATATTCATAATGTTAACACACATGAGTCCTCATCAGATCCAGTAGTGTAATCAAAACACTTGTTTATATTCATTCACAAAAATATGCATTCAATGTTATACAATTCTCTCTACTCCTTTTGGAGTCCAAAAAAAGGTCCTTTACAATTCCTCGGAGGAATTACTTATAGAGAAAAAATGACCCTTGGGTATCCCTGACCCTTCATATTCCCGAATTTTGGCATGCCTGGCGACCTAGGAGGTGTTTGTGACTTGCGATCCAGCTCTAGATGTGACCTATGACCCAGCCCTAGATGCAACCTATGACTTGTTGCTTGATGCGACCTGCAACCTATTCAATTTCCTTGGTCAAGGAAGAAGTTATGTGATTGAGAGGTCAGGTATGTCTATCTGCTGCTGATCCTTGAGGTAATTTTTCCATGCTTGATAGTCTGCAGCGACTGAAGTGACCTGGGGAGTATCTTCCCTTAATCTATGGAATCATTCAAGAGCATCCATGACCAAGGTGCACCTCTTTACTGAGATCTAATTGGATAGAGAAGCCAGCTTGGTGTAAATCCGGACTGGTGTAACGATGAACTGAATAAGATTTTCCTGTGAGGCGGGAAGATCTTGGGAAGCAACTTCTTCTCTCATGGGTTGTAGGAATGTTTGAATGTCTTGGGCAACCTCTTCCCTTGTTTTTCCAGTGTCCAATGCACCTAGAGAAGGAATGTGGTGTACTTTATCCATTGAATTGATGCCACTGATCAGGTGTTCATACGTGGACATCACTTTCTCTACATCCTGGAGCAATTTATCCTTGGATTGTATCTTCATTCAGATTTGAAGTTTGTCATTTTGGGTGCAAATCCAATCCTTCCTGGGTAGAGTGTCAAGAGCCTATGGGTACATGTTTGACCATTCTAACATGTTGTCCAGAGCAGTGGAGGCCTCCTTTAGTTCTGCAGTTCTCCTTTTGGTTTATGTTTGCACTTTCAACAGTGGTGCTACTATCTATTTTATCACAAAAATTTCCTCGTAAACTTGCTTCATAGTGGTTTCCAGAGTGACCAACTCTCTTTGAACGATGAGTGGAAATTCGTTGGCCTGGATGGTTGTACAATGAAGCCTTTGGATTTATTCTTCTAGCACCTTCTTATCCTATTCAGACTGAGCTACCTTCTGCTTAGAAACTTGCATCCTATTATGCAAAGATAGAATCTTTCTACTCATCCTGCTAATAGTTTCTTCTCTGGCTTCCGCAAAGGCAGTACCTGTTGATGCGATCATAATTGGATTAGTCTTGGTGTCCAAGACTATGTATTTCTCTGTTGTAACCGTGAGAGGTGCGGTAGGGTTCCATGCTAGAAATCTTCTTTTCTCTTGCCTGATCTTGTGCGTGAACTGGTCATAGGTAAGTCTTGTCAGATCCAGGACTTCATCTTCCTGTTCCTCCGAGGTGCCAAGTTCTGAGAGAGGAAAATAGATACTCTTCATAGGGGTTGTCTGAGGTACATCAATGTGCGGTAGCTCTGTCTGTCCCCCTGTCTTTGTGGGCGGTGCCTTACCTCCCCCCACTTCTTCAGAAGAACCTTCCTGCCACTTTAGGCTTTATTCCTCCCTTCTTTTCTCCTCAGCCTCCACTTTATCCTATTCCTCTTCTAACTTGCATTCATCCTCCTTTTTTTCTTCCTCTTCCTTCCTTTTGCATTCCTCTTCTTCTTCTTTCCTGTGGACTACTTCTGCCTACTTCTTCTTTTGTACTTCTTCTTCTTGCTATCGAGATAGGGCATCTTGGGTCCTTTTGAGTTCCTCTTCTTTTTCCTTCTTCTCGGCTTCTTGCTGTGCCTTAGCCTCCATGTTTCTTTTTTCCTGTTGTTGTTTAGAGAGACTACTACCCGTATCAGTCCTTGGCTTCTTAGCCCTGGAAGATGAGGCTCCTCTTAGCATGTCACCTCTTTCCTCCACGGCTTGATCATCCTGCCCCCCTTGATCAGTCGATTCTTCTAGCGTGACCTCCTTGTCCTTATTGTCCCAATTCCTAGTTTGTTCTTCAACAGGGCATTCTGTGTGCTGGTAATTCCATTTGAATTTTCCCTACTTGCAATGTGCGGGAATGATTCTTTTAGGATCATATGATCTATGTGCTAAGGGTGGAAAATGAAAGCCCTTGGTTTCTTCAGCCTCTGCTTCTACTTCTTTGAAATCCCTAACTGTGTAGGTGGCGATAGTAAGTGGGAGAGTAGGCCATGAATTTTTCTTGCCCTTGGTGAGGACCTTGGAAAACTCACTCGTCTTCTGGTAGCACACTTCTTGCAAGAGAATTTTATCAGTGATGAACTCAGGCAGTGCATGAGGTGCCTTGAATGACCCGAAGACCCTGATGAAAGTACTATATGTGATGGGGAATCAGCTGGCCACTTGGGTCATTGTTTCCATGGCTCGCTTGGACATGCACGGGGCCTCTTTGCCAAACAACTTGCTGTAGAGTGCAGGAATGAAGTTGTGCGATATCGACTCTATATCTTGTTCGTATTTAGAAGCCCATAACACCTTTAACTCCTTATGGATTGGTTTTCCATGCTCCACATCCCAGTTATGCGACCATCCATCAAATTGACACCTTGCGCACACTGCATCCAAAAGGTAGGAAGCCATATAAAATTCAGATGTGCATCCTTCATCAGGTGCTTTTGCTGCTGATATATTTGACCTGAGGGCTACTATTATTAGGTTGGCCCATTTGAAACGAGTACCATATGTAGTGACAGTGTACATGAGAGGGACCCAAGTACCATTGAGCATAGTAGCATCCAGTTGGCTCTACATCCTACACATCATTGCTACCACGAGCTTGTAGACTTTCCTTATGCCCTCTATCTTAAATTCTTGATCTTTTCTAAACTTGAAAATTTTGGGGTCCTCTCACCGTCCCTTTAAGGTCTCCACTATGGGTCCTGCATGAGTGGTTGCCAAATCAGTGTTGAAATTTTGTTCTTTGGTGGAGAGTGCTTAGTATTCTTCTGCATCCTGTCCCTTTAGGTTAGAAAATGTTTTCCCTGAGTGATCGTGAATGACCCAAATCCTAGATTCGACCTTTTTTAGGATCCATCCAATAATCTCCACACATGGAAATATGGGTGGATGGGCACCTGCATAGTGGGTTTTGGACTTCTTGACCTGGATGTACACTTACCGATCTGGAAGATCTTATGGGAACTCAGGCTTTGTGAAATATTGATATACTTGGTACCCACTCATCTTGTCCCCTTTCCCGAATATACAGGCGATTCTCCATAGATAGGGGGTGGGTTAGGGGGCACACCTTCTTCTGAAATTTCCACTTCTGGACTCTTGTTTCTCTTTCGCACTGTCGGGGGGCCCCATATCACTTGAGGGCGATGAGATGGACACACACTTGAGCTCGGATTCGATGTTCCCTGGCATATTCATAAGACAATCCCACGATAAGGCGGACGACATAATTATAAATATGTTGAGACTAATGAAACTTCCAAATGACTCCTCAAGTTATCCTCAAGTTAGGTCGCTGCGACCCCTGCCAACTATTATCTGAAGAAATGGCTAGACTTGCGACTTGGTGACCTTGCGAATAGCTCGCTGGGTCGTGCCGGCGTGAACTCTCAAGGAACAACGACTATGCGACTGGGTTGCAAGTTCGCAAGGTCACACTAGAGTAAAACCTCAGAGGACTAGGACTTAGTGACTTGCGACTAGGTCGCGAGGTTGGGTAATGCTTGGTGATGAGTGACTTGGCGACCTCGCGACTCAGCGACCAGGTCGCGGGGTTGCGGGGTCACCTATTCACAGAGTCACGGGGTCGCTCTAGGGCTTTGTTTGGGGGTTTCGCAGTGATTACAACCCGCAGGGAATGCAAGGTGAAATAGGAAAAAACATCAAGTTGAAAGAACACATCTGGGTCTTAAGGCTTCCCCCAGGTGGGCTGGGAATGGAGCTTGAGACAGATTGGGGTAGGGAGAGCTTTTAGAGGAGGAGGCAGAGAAGTAAAACCATGGGGAAGATGCAAAATTTAACCAAAGCTGTTGAGAGGTTTAAATGAAGCTAAGATGGGGATTAATAGACAAGGGGAATGGGTAGGTGAGGCAAAAATTAACCAAAAAAGAAACAGCAGGAGCATTAGGCAGCTTACCTGGGAAAAATCGTGCACCAACTGGCTTGTCAAAGGCGTTACTTTCTTCGTCGCATAGGTCAAATGTGACCTATGTGACCATTTTATTTATAAAGGGTTCGCATGTGTGGTCATTTAATGAGGGTCTCAAGGTCACAAATTAGGGATGGTTAAGGGATGTGCGACCCTACGTCCTTGCAACTTCACAGCCTGGAGGTTGCAAGGTTGCACAATTGCATGGTCACAATTCCTAGGTTTTAGATCAACATGCGACCTTGCGACTTGACGACCTAGGGGTTGCTGGATCGCATGGTCGCAAATTTCTTAGTTTAATAAGTTTTGTGACTCTGTGACTATGTGAATGGCTATTAAAAGACTAGATCTGGATCAGACTTCATCTTTACCAAAAGGTCAACGGCTTAGAAATTTTAAATGGGACAAAATTTTGGAGGGTGTTTTAGTGGCTACAACAAATGGCGATTCACTAGTAGGACCTAGGTTCTCTGCTAGTGCTTCATCTTGAGGGGGGCCGGGGGTGGGGGGCTTTGCAGGCTATTCCTTTCACCCCTTGGGTCCCACTACTTTCCTCCTCAGACCTTGTGTGTTTTCTCCACCTGTTTCCATGGCTCAGGGTGTTAGTTCACGGTGTTTTCATTTCTGGAGACTAGATGGAAAGGGTCGGAGTAACTCCCAGGGTTTCAATTATTCGGTATAGTTATTTGGTCCTCATTGTGTTGCTCCGCTACCAATGAACCTAGTGGTCCTGGTGGGGTCACTGCCTAGGAGTCATAGATGTTGCTCCGCTACCAGCGAGCCTGGTCAGTACCTCGGTGGAGTCGTCGCATCGCCTCTCTTCGCAAGTTACCTTTCTCAATCCTTTACCCTTTATTTCATGTGCTAATAGAACTTATTTAAATGTGCTCAAGTCACTTATTTTGACTGTGCTCAAGGAAATTATTTGAAGGTGGCAAGTATTACCTGGGAGGATGAGGGATCTCGACGTATTTCTTGCAAGAGAGATTGCTCCTGGTCTATACAAGGACCTTTGGGTTCTCCCAGATATTCGTTTTTCACCTGAGGTTTTCCATGTTCCATTTCCTTCTAGCGACCGACTTCACGGAAGCTTTCTCTTGTACAATAGTCCCTTGAGCCAGCATATTAAGTGAGCTACTGTGCTTGGGTTCTGGGACTTGGTCATGTTTTCCCCACAGGGTGCCTATCACAGGAAAGCTCATGCCACTTTTGCATTTTAGGGGTGATTCTTCACCAGTAGAGATTTTATTACAACATGCCAATTGAGTAACTACTCCGTCTATCCCTCAACTTGAGGTGCTAGGGGAATGGATTCTTATAGCCTGCTCGAAACAAGTCATTTATTGAAATACATAAAACAACAAAAAATAAGAGAAAAAGGAAACAAAACTATGGTACAGGGTATGGTGACAGCCCCTTGGGGCTGTCAGGTGAAATAGTGTTTAAGTTCGTGCCCATTTACTGGGAGGAACTAAATCCTCCCTTCAAGGGTCTGTAGCCTATATGTGTGGGAGTTGACCTTTTCTTTGATTTGGAAGGGACATGTCCATAGGGCTTGGAATTTGGAGTGTTTCCCTTTATCTTTGTGAGATTTGTCCCATTTGAGGACAAGGTCGCCCACTTCAAAAACCTTGTTTCTGACAGATTTCTTATCGAACCATCGTTTTATCCGACTCTGGTGGATGGTGAATTTTTCTTGGGCTTTTAGCCTTTCCTCCTCTAGTTTCAATAATGTGTCTATATGGGCCTGTAAGGCAGGGTAAGGAGTGCCATGTGTTTCTTGTGATAATTGAAGGGCTGGGAGAGACAAGTTGGGAGGAAGGATTGCTTCTTTTTTATACACAAGAAAAAATGGGGAGGTGCCTAAGGATGGTTTGGGTGTGACCTGATCAGCCCATAGGGCATAATGGAGTGTGTTATGCCAGTTTTTTTGTTCGGACATCAGAGTCTTTTTGATGATACAGATGAGGTTCTTATTGGTTGACTCGGCTAGCCCATTTCCTTGGGGGTAATATTTAGTAGAGTGTTTGAGCACTATACCATCTTCTAGAGAAAATTCATATAATTTGAAAGACAAAAAATAAGTTTCGTTATAAAAAACAAGGGAGGTTGGAATGCCAAACCTGGTCATGATGTCATGAGTGATGAAAGCCAATACCTCTTAATCATTGATTTGACGCAACGGTATTGCTTCAACCCACCTTGTGAAGTAGTCCATAGTTGTAAGGATGTATCTATGCTGCTTAGAGGAATGTGGCAAGATCTCTCTGATCACGTCAAGTCCCCACTGTTGAAACGGTTCTTCCACCGCAAAAGACTACAATGGGGAGGATGATCGTATCTCTTTGTTGGAAAAATTTTGACATGTTAAGCACCTCTAAACATAAGCATGTGCATCTTTGAACAGAGGGGGCCAATAGAAACCAACACGCATAATTTTGTGAGTTGTGGTAGCCCCTGCATAGTTCCCACTGGCTCGACCGTCATGTAGTTCTTTCAAGAATTCTCTTGTGCCTCATCATGCTCCAAACAACATTGCAAAACTCCATAGTGGTGCTTGCGGAATAACTTACCCTGCACTAGTTGGTAGGATGTAGCTTTCAGTCTTATTTCATGTTTCTGTTGGGCGGTTAAAGTGGGGTCTATGATACCATGACTTAGATATTGCTAAATATCGATGTACCATGAGGGGGTACTCTGCTGATGTGTATTGTCAGTCTGATACATGTCGATTTCATGGTCCCAACACTCCTCTTCATTTCGTCACAAGTCTGTGGCTTCAACATCCATCTAGCATAGCCCTTGGCCCTTGATAGTGTGTGTGGGTTTGAATTCCAGGTCATACTCTTGAAGGCATGTCATCTAGTTTCCTCGTCTCTCACCCAGCTCCCACTACATGAGCAGTGAGCGAACTAATGGGTGAGGTACGAACACTGTGACGTGATTCTTCAAAATATATGGCTTGCAATGTTTGACTGCTTTGTACACTGCGTAAGCTTGCTTGTCAATATCTGGATAGTTCAGCTCGGCACCTTGCAATCCTGTGCTCATGAATGATATGGGCCGCTCATCATTGCTGCCATATTTCTAAGTGAGGATGGCTGCGAGAGATGAGTTTGAGGTGAAGGTGTACAAGATAAAGCCTTTGCTGAAATCAGAACTATGAAGGGTAGGTGCTTCTGCGATGGCCCGATTGATATTGTTGAACGCTTCTTTCTCAGGGAAATTCCATTTGAAGCTTGCGTTCTTCTTGATCATACCTTGTAGAGGTTTCACTATTTGGGTGAAGTCTGATATAAATTTTTGCATGAAGTTGATTTTTTTGAGGAAAGACTGCATGGCTTTCTTGCCGCTCGAGGGAGGAATCTGGGCGATGGATTTTGTGTGTTTTGGGTCCACCACGATGTCATCCTGAGTTATGATGTGCCCCAATATATTTCCTTCGGAGACAACAAAAATGCTCTTTTTTGGGTTGAGTGAGATCTCGTATTTCCAGCACCTTTCAAAAATCTGCTTGAGGTGGTGTAAATGGTCACACCTACGTTTGGAAAATATGGTGACGTTGTCGAGGTATACCACCATGCTTTGCCCCATTAGGCCCCAGAAAGCGATGTCCATGGCTCTCTGGAAGGTCACCCTAGCATTGATCAGGCCAAAGGGCATGTGTCTGAACGCGAATGTTCCCCATTTAGTTCTGAATGTGGTCTTCAGACGGTTGGGTTCAACCACTAGTACTTGGTTGTAACCTGAAAAACCATCCAATAATGAGAACATTTCTGACTCGGATACTGCTTGAAGGATTTGCTCCATAGGGGGCACCGGGTAGTTTTCTTTGTCCGAAGCTCTGTTCAAATTTTGGAAGTCCACGCATAAACGAATTTTTCCAGATTTTTTACAAACCGGAACCAAATTTGACACCCAGGTTGAATGTCGGACTTTGAAGATTATACGCGCATCCAAGAGTTTCTTCAGTTCTTTTTGGATCATCGGCTCCAGAGTAGGGTGTACCTTCCTCAGCTTCTTCTAGAACGGTTTCACTCCTTCTTTAATGGGTATCATGTGTTGAATGATTTGCATGTCATAGGTTCACAGCTCATCATATGTCCAGGCAAAAACATCTTGGTATTTCATGAATAATTCAGTGAAATATTTCCTCTCTTGAGGGGTGAATTCTGTATCGAGGTTGATGAATTTGGGTTCCTCCTCTGTCCTAAGGTTTATTTTTTGGTGCGCTAAAGTGCACCATCGTGTTGGGGGGTCCTCGAAAACGGTTATGTAAATTAAACAAATTTTCAAGCGACACGACCCCTTTGGGTATGGGATTTCCCTTATGATCCTCTCATTCCTTTTGCAAGGCCCGAACATGATCCTCTTCTTTGATAACTGCATCCTTGAATATGTAAGTATTAAGAATGAAATCCAGTACCTTCTGATCATCATTAAAAATGTGCAGATCAGTTACATTGTCTGGCACGGATGGCTTGCGATACAATTTCAATAGAGAATCCATCTCTTAGTGGGGTAAATCTAGCAGTAGCATTGGCAAGTGTATCAGCCTCTGCATTGTGCATTCTAAGTATGGATTTAATACCAAAAGCATCAAAAGTAGAAACAAAATGCCATACCTCTTGCTGGTAACATTTCAAATGTGAAGATAAATAGTGGATGGTGTTACGTACCTGACGGGTGATAATCTCAGAGTCTCCAATTACCTTTAAATAACTGACTTTGAGATATATGTCTTTCTTGTGCCAAAGGATCAATGCTTCATACTCGGCTGTATTATTGGTGCACTGGTACTCTATCCCACAAGAGATTAGAAACTTCTTATTCTGGGGGTCTAAAAAAATACAGCCTGCGTTGGCCCCATCATGGGTTTTGGAACTGTCATAGTACAAGGTCCAAACCTCATCTTCTAATTTTGCAAGGCTGCATGAGTACGTAGGAGACATACTCGGGGCGAAGACTTCTAGCAGTTATTCTATTGCTGCAACACAGAAAACTGTGGCTAATACTAGCTCTGACTGAACGTCTTGGGTGACCGAAGATTGAGGGGTTTGATAACAACGAAATATGGACTCTAAGAGGCACATGCTGAGTTCTTCTTGTGCGAAACTGACGGGTTCATTGGTCGCCTCTAGGTAAGTTACCGTGTGTTTCATGTAAGGTTCACTTTCGACATGGATCTGATTATTCCTACCCTTGTATGGGAGCCAAAGGTGGGACCAGTTACTGGCAAAGTATCCTTGAAGCTTACTAGACCAATCTCAGCTTAAGAGTAGACCGTAGGCTTCTGGGATATCCACGATCACTAGGTCAATGCACTGATGCACCCTAGAATCCGACAAGAGGTAAATGATGACGTTATTTAATTCACCCACGGCAGGGACTTGGGATCTATCTAGCTAAATGATCCTAGCATCAGTTTTCTTAGGACGTATGTTTAGTTTCTTGCATACATACAGGGGCATAACATGGGTTGATGCAACAGAATTGATGAGGCAGTTATGATCATTGAAGTTGAAAATTTTGAAAGACAGAAGGAATGGGGGCATGGATCCACGGGAGTTGGCACTAACGACATTCACGATAGAGTGGGGAATTGCAGTAGCTTGGGCAGACGTGAAAGTCATGGGTTTGGATGCTGGCGGGTTGACAAATGATTTGAGAATAAAATATTGCTAATTAGCAATCTGGGTGAGCTCATAGAGGGAAATGTTGGCCCGTGTCTTCTTCATATCTTCGATAATGTTATACCTATAATCTATGTGTGAGAGAGGTTCGGCAGAGGCATTTGGTGAGCCTGATGATGATCTAGCCTTTGGGTTTACTCAGGCAGAAGTTGGGCTAGAATTTTCGGGAGTTGCGGTTTATTTTTCTTTATTTGGTGGCAAAATATTCCTTAGGAAAGCTTTTCTTTTTTCTTCAAAGGACTGCTCGGGGACTGGGCTTCTTCGTTATCTAAAACAACCTCCTCTTCTAAATCCCCTAGGGTCTGATCTTATAAAATTTGATTTACCATGGTGGTAATGCTGTTGATCCACTGAGGACAAGTTTTCTCCGAGTGGGAGGCTTGATGGAAGGAGCAGAAATTATCCTTGCCGATTTCTTCAACATTGAGGCTGGCATTTGGGTTTGATGGAGGCCGGGTGAAAATGGGGTTATTATTCCTAAAGAAAGGTTTCTATGTTTTGGTACATGAGGTGGAGTCATTGTTTTTCCTCTTCAGATTAGAGACTTCGTTCGTTAATAGCTTGAGAGACTTCTTGATACTCTCGAAGTCGAAGGGGTCTTTGTCTTTGTCTCCAGACTTATGAGTTGAGGATTGGGTTCTTTTCGTGGCCGGCTTGGGGTCATCTCGGCCATCATGATCAATGGCTCCTATGGACAACATGTCCTTTTTGACAACAAGGGCGGTGGTGTAATTTTCTACTAGAGTAGCTCTGGCTTTGCGTTTTACGAATGCGGCGATATCTCGAGGGAGAGCCCTTGTGTAGTAATCAATGGTGATGGAATCATCTAGGGCCATGTTCAGAGGGAATTTTTTCAATATAGTAGCGAAGCGTTGATTGAAGTCTTTGAATTTCTCCTTCTTCTAGCATTTCAAAGTACTAAGCTCTGTAAGGAGCATAGAAGGAGTCTTGTCTTCCGAAAACTTCTGGAGGAAGGTACGGAAAAATTGCTCCTAGGAAGAAATGGAAGCAACAGGGAGGGAACAGTACCATGTAGCCGCTTATTTTCTAAGCTATGAGGAAAGAGCCGACAGATTACATCATCAAACTACACTCTCATCATTTGTAAGGCCAAGTAGAAGTTACCTATGTGATCTTTGGCCAACATACACTTTTCAAGGTCGAGCTTAGGGAGGTGCTTCTTAGGGTGTCGGGGCATGTCATGGGGGGGGGACTGTGGAGGCCTAAGGGAGACCGTGCCATCCAAGCTAGTGGCTACACACACCTGGTCTGTTGGTGGCGCGGTATGTAGATATGTCCCATTTCATTCTCAAATTCACTTCCCATGCCAAATCTGGAGGCCTCGCCCTCATGGTGAGAGTGCATGTCTTGATTTCCTCCATGGTTTCCTATATTCCTAATATTTCTCCAGTTATAAAGGAAGGGGAATCTGTTTTGGTTTTGGTTGTGGTGATGGTTGCCAGTATTTCAACCTTGTCCACAACCTCTGTCCCCCCAGCCTTTATTTCCCCGACCCCTCCTGATTCCTCCTCTAGGCAGGTTATTTGCTTGAGTGTTATCATTCAAAGGTTGGTCAGGTTGTGGGCCGACGTCAGGTTGGGTTTCAGTAATTTCAGGGCTGCTTCCAATTCCTTGGGGACTGTTGGGGGGCTCTACTAAATTAAGTTCAACTCCATCTGTATAATCTTTGAGCATAAGACCTATCAGCTGGGGTTTGGAATTAACCAGGGCTCCCTGGCAAGTTTAATGCGCTCTGAGAGTTCGTGGATTGGCCAGAGAAATGGTGGCCGGGACGTTTTGTAGACCTTTGATGAGATCACGGGCGATTGGGTGTAGGGCCCTCAGCTGGTCTAAGGTGACCTCATAATAAGGGGGTTCATCCTCTATGGAATTTTCAGGGGGTGGAGGACCAATATTTTCATACATGATCTCCCCCTATGGGGTTTGCAACGGGATGTTACTTGTGTGCTGAGAGCCTGCAATCATGCCCTCCTTCTAGTGCCAAATATGTTGACGGGAAGAAATGTTCGGCCAAAAGTATGGGATCTCCCCAATATAAAGTCCCAATTAGACACTGAACTGCTTGTGATAGGGATCCTGTCCGGGGTGTGGGTCTGGCTACCACTGACTATTCCTTTTCTCGGACGAATAAAGAGCCCTACAGACCTATGAATACACGGTTACTCAAACAAAACAAGACAAATGGTTGATGAGTGTTAATGAAAATAAAACATTACAAATAACAAAGCAAGTTAAAGCATGTAGCCAAAGGAAATGTTGTTAGCAACACATCATGAGGGTCATGCTTGTAAAAGTTGTTTGAACCATAACATAAATAGTTCTCTATGGTCAAAAAACCCTTCAATTCCTTAAACGTTTTCCGAAATATAAGATAATGTTAATAACGAAGTTGCGAACATCTCTCAATTAAATATCCCCATCCCATTAACACATCAAGTGAGCTTAAATGTATAAATGACATGAGCAGAAAAATGAAAATCAGTCAATCATAAAAAGATAGCCAATACATGAGAAAAAATATTCATAATATTAACACACATGATTCCTCATCAGATCCAGTAGTGGAATCAAAACACCTATTTGTATTCATTCACAAAAATATGCATTCAATGCTATACAATTCTCTCTACCCCTTTTGGAGTCCAAAAAACAATGTCCCTTAAAATTCCCTAGAGGGAGTACTTATAGAGAAAAAATGACCCTTGGGTGTCCCTGACCCTTCATATTCCTGACTGTTGGCATGACTAGCGACCTAGGAGGCATTTGCGATTTGCGACCAAGCTTCGGATGTGACCTGCAACCTAGCTCCAGATGCGACCTGCGACCTGTTACCTAATGCGACCTATGACCTGTTCCATTTCCTTGGTCAAGGAAGCAGTTGTGTGATTGAGAGGTTGGGTATGTCTATCTACTGCTGATCCTTGAGGTAATTTTGTCACGCTTGATAGTCTGCAGTGACTGGAGTGACCTGGAGAGTATCTTCCCTTAATCTATGGAAGCATTCAAGAGCATTTGGGACCAAGGTGCGCCTCTTTATTGAGATATGATTGGATAGAGAAGCCAACATGGTGTAGATCCAGACTGGTGTAACAATGAACTGAATAAGATTTTCCTGTGAGGCTGGAAGATCTTGGGAAGAAAATTCTTCTCTCATAGGTTATAGGAATGTTTGAATGTCCTGGGAAACCTCTTCCTTTGTTTTTCATTGTCCAATGCACCTAGAGAAGGAATGTGGTGTACTTCAACCATTGAATCGATGCCACTGATCAGGTGTTCATATGCAGACATCACTTTCTCTACATCCTTAACCAGTTTATCCTTGGATTGTATCTTCATTCGGATCTGAACTTTGGCATTCTTGGTGCAAATCCAATCCTTCATAGGGCAAAGTGTCAGGAGCCTGCGGGTACATGTTTGACCATTCTAGCATGTTGTCCAAAGCAGTGGAGGCCTCCTTTAGCTATGTAGTTCTCCTTTTGGTTTCTGCCTGCGCTTTCAATAGTGGTGCGGTTGTCTGTTTTATCACAAACATTTCCTCGTACACTTGCTTCATGGTGGTTTCCAGAGTGACCAGCTCTCTTTGAATGGGGAGTGGCAATTCGTTGGCCTAGATGGTTGTACAATGAAGCCTTTGGATTTCTTCTTCCAACACCTTCTTATCTTGTTTAGATTGAGTTGCCTTCTACTCAGAAACTTGCAGCCCATTTTCCAAAGATAGAATCTCTATGCTCGTCCTGCTAACATTTTCTTCTGTGGTTGCCACAAAGGTAGTACCTGTTGATGCTATCATAATTGGATTAGTTATGGTGTCCAAGAATATGTCTTTCTCTGTTGTAACTGCGAGAGGTGCAGTAGGGTTCCGT
This sequence comes from Pinus albicaulis, assembly GCA_034641835.2. NCBI lineage: Eukaryota > Viridiplantae > Streptophyta > Pinopsida > Pinales > Pinaceae > Pinus > Pinus albicaulis. The sequence continues at coordinate 1,080,602,435 of CM076570.1, read as the reverse complement.
GCTAGACATCTTATTTTCTCTTACCAGATCTTGTGCGTGAACTAGTCATAGGTAATTCTTGTCAGATCCAGGACTTCATCTTCCTGTTCTTCCGAGGTGCCAAGTTCTAAGAGAGGAAAATGGATACTCGTCATAGGGGTTGTCTGAGGTATGTCAATGTGCGGTAGCTCTGTTTGTTCCCCTATCTCTGGGGGCGGTGTCTTACTTCCCCCTGCTTCTTTAGAAGAACCTTCCCATGACTTCTAGATTTCTTCCTCCCTTCTTTTCTCCTTAGCCTCCACTTTATCCTATTCCTATTTTAACTTGCATTTAGCCTCCTTCTCTTCTTCCTCTTCCTTCCTCTTGATTCCTCTTCTTCTTCTTTCCTATGGGCTTCTTCTACTTGCTTCTTCTTTTATTCTTCTTCTTCTTGCTGTTGGGGTAGAGCATCTTGGGTCCTTTTGAGTTCCTCTTCTTTTGCCTTCTTCTCGGCTTCTTGCTATGCCTTAGCCTCCATGTTTCTTTTTTCCTGTTGCTGTTTAGAGAGACTACTACCCGTATCAGTCCTTGGATTATTGGCCTTGGAAGATGAGGCCCCTCTTAGTGTGTCATCCCTTTCCTCCATGGTTTGATCATCCTAACCCCCTTGGTCAATCGATTATTCTAGCGTGGCCTCCCTGTCCTTATTATACCAGTTCTTGGTTTTTTCTTTAACAGGGCATTCAGTGTGCTGTTAATTCCATTTGAATTTGGCCCACTTGCAATGTACGATAATGATTCTTTCAAGATCGTATGATCTGTGTGCTAAGGGTGGAAAATGAAAGCCCTTGGTTTCTTCAGTCTCTGCTTCTACTTATTTGAAATCCATAACCATGTAGGCACCGATAGTAAGTGGGAGAGTAGGCCATGGTTTTTTCTTGCCCTTGGTGAGGACCTTGTAAAACTTGCTCGTCATCTAGTATCACACTTCTTGCAAGAGCAGTTTATCGATGATGAACTCGGGCATCATGTGAGGTGCCTTGAATGACTCAAAGACCTTGATGAAATTACTATCTATGATGGGGAACCAGTTGCCCACTTGGGATATTGTTTCCATGGCTCGCTTGGACATGCACGGGGCCTCTTTGCCAAACAACTTTCTGTAGAGCGCAGGAATGAATTTGTGCAAGATTGACTCTATATATTGTTTGTATTTAGAAGCTTAGAACACCTTTAACTCCTTATGGATTGGTCTGCCACACTCCACATCCCAGTTATGTGGCCATCCATAAAACTGACACCTTGCTCACAGTACATCCAAAAGGTAGGAAGCCATATAAAATTCAAATGCGCATCCTTCATCAGGTGCTTGTGTTGCTGATATATTTGACTTGAGGGCTGCTATTATTAGGTTGGCCCAGTTGAAACGGGTACCATATGTAGTGACATTGTACATGAGAGGGACCTAAGTACCCTTGAACACAGTAGCATTCGGTCGGCCGTACATCTTGCACATCATTGCTGCCATGAGCTTGTAGACTTTCCTTGGGCCCTCTTTCTTATATTCCTAATATTTTTTAAAGTTGAACTTTTCTGGGTCCTCCCACCATCCCTTCAAGGTCTCCGCTCTGGGTACTACATGAGTGGCTACCCAATCAGTGTTGAAAGTTTGTTCTCGGGTGGGAAGTGCATAGTATGCTTTTGCATCCTGCCCCTTTAGGTTAGCGAATGTTTTCCTTGAGTGATCGTGAATGACCCAAATCCTAGAGTCGATCTTTTGTAGGATCCATTCAATAATCTCCGCACATGGAAATATGGGTGGATGGGTGCCTGCATAGTGGAGTTTGGACCTCTTGACCTAGGTGTAGACCTACCGGTCTGGAAGATCTTTTGGGAACTTCTAGGCTTTTTGAACTCTTGATATACCTGCTACCAACTCATCTTGTCCCCTTTCTTGAATATACAGGCGGTGTCTCCATAGATAGGGGGTGGGGAAGGGGGAAAACCTTCTTCTGAGATTTCCACTTCTGGACTCTTGTTTCTCTTTCGCACTGCCGGGGACCCCATATCGCTTAAGGCTAATGAGATGGACACACACTCGAGCTCGGCTTCAATGTTCCCTGGCATATTCATAAAACAATGCCACGATAAGGTGGACAGCATAATTATAAATATTTTGAGACCAATGAAACTTCCAAATGCCTCCCCAGGCTAGGTTGTTGCGACCCCTCCCAACTACTATCTGAATAAATGGCCAGACTTGCGACTTGGCGACCTTGCGAATAGGTCGCTAGGTCACTAGGTCGCGCCGGTGTGAACTCTTAAGGAACAACGACTATACGACTTGGCAACTTTCGACTGGGTCACAAGTTCACAAGGTCGCGCTAGAGTTAACCCTCAGAGGACTGTGACTTGGTCACTTGGTGACTTGCGACTAGGTCACTAGGTTGCTAGGTCATGAGGTCGGCTGATGCTTGGTGATGAGCGACTTGGTGACCTCGCGACTAAGTGACTAGGTCGTGGGGTCGCCTAGTCGCGGAGTTGCGGGGTTGCGCTAGGGCTTTAGTGAGGGGTTTCGTGGTGATTGCGACCCGCAGGGAATGAAAGGGGAAATAGGGCAAAACATCAAGTTGAAAGAACACATTTAGGTCTTGAGGCTTCCCCCAGGTGGGCTAGGAAGGGAGCTTGAGACAAACTGGAGTAGGGAGAGCTTTCAAAGGAGGAGGCAGAGAAGTAAAACCATGGGGAAGATGAAAAATTTAAATAGAGTTGTTGAGAGGTTTAAATTAAGCTAATATGGGGATTAATAGACAAGGGGAAAGGGTAGGCGAGGCAACAATTAACCGAAAAATAATCAACACGAGGATTAGGCAACTTACCTATGAAAAAATGCGCTCTAGCTGGCATGTTAGAGGCATTACTTGCTCTGTCGCACAGGTCGAATGCAACCTACGTGTCCCTTTTATTTAAAAATGGGTTGCACATGTGGTCATTTAATGAGGGTCACAAGGTCACAAATTAGGGATGGTTAAGGGATGTGCGACCTTGCGACCTTGCGACTTCACGACTTGGAGGTCGCAAGGTCGCACCGCCACATGGTCGTAATTCTTAGGTTTTAGATCAACATGCGACCTTGCGACTTCACGACCTAGGGGTTGTTAGGTCACATTGTCACAAATTTCTTGGTTTAATAAGTTTTCGACTCTATGACTATGTGACTGGTTGTTAAAATACTAGATCTAGATCAAACTTCATCTTTACTGAAAGGTCAGGGGCTCATAAATTTTAAATGGGAAAACATTTTGGAGGTTGTTGTAGCAGCTACAACAGGTTATTTTTATTACAAGAATTTAACATCGCCATTTTATATCGACTAGGAAAACAAAATACAATTGTTGATTTCCTATCGAGGATCCAAAATGAGAGAAATGACATACCTATAGAAGATCATTTTCTTGATGAATATCTTCTTGCAGTACCTACTAAATCTCCATGGTTTGCAAATATTGCTAACTATTTGGCTATAGGGAAGTTACCATCATATTTGTTTCCTTGAAAAAAGAGAAAGGTGATTCCAATTAGTGTTACTTATGGATAAATGAAGAATTGTATAAAACAAGACTGATCTGATTATCCGAAGGTGTGTTAGAGAAGATGAAGTACCTGAAATAATGAAATCTTGTCATGATGAACCACGCAGAGGACATTTTGCTGATAAAATAACTTCTTACAAAATCCTTCTTTTAGGATATTATCGGCCTTCTATTTTCAAGATGCCAAGGAATATGTTAAAAGATGTGATAGTTTTCAAATAATGGGAAAACCTATCCTTTAAGATGAAATGCCTCTACAAGCTCAGGTACTCATTGAACCATTTGAGAAATGGGATTTATATTTTGTTCGTCCTATTAATCCACCATCAAGATAGAAAAGATATAATCTTGTTTGCATTGATTATGTTACAAAATGGGTAGAGGCTAAATCACTTCCTTTTGCTACTGAAAATGCTATAGTCTCATTTCTTTTTGAGGAAATTTTCACTTGTTTTGGTGTCCCAAGGGAAATTGTGACATATCAAGGTATTCAATTTACATCCAAGCTGGTACATAATATCATGAAAGAGTATAAAATAAAGCATCGAAAGTCTACTCCATATCATCCACAAGAAAATGGAAAAGTGGGGTCCACAAATAAAGTAATTGAAGCCATTATTACCAAGACTGTGCATAAACATAGAAGAGATTGGGCAGAAAATATTCTAGAAGCTTTATGGGCATACCAAACTACATGGATAATTACTATAGGACATACTCCCTATGAACTTGTTTATGGGAAGCAATTCTTGTTTCCTATTGAATTTGAAATAAATACTTTCAAGAAAACAATCAAATTGGTTCTTGATATTTCAGAAGCATAAAAAAAAGGATGGAGAAAATAAATGAACTAAATGAGATAAGACAAGATGTTATCCAAAGAACCAATCTAGTTCAACAAAAAAGATCTAGATGACATGATAAATACATAAAAGAGAAGAAGTTCTAGCGAGGGGATTGGGCATTAATTTTTATTCAAAGTTCAAATATTTTCAAGGAAAATTTCAAACTCACTTGCTTGGGCCTCATGAGTTTGAAACAGTCTTTGATAATGGAGCAGTCAGAATTAGGACCATTGATGAAGAAAAAATCACCTTCCTTGTAAATGGTCATCGATTAAGAATTTATCATAAGCCATTGACAAAGGAATAATTTGCTGAAAATTTTCAAGACATTATTGATTTAAAGTTGGTTAAGAAGGATTTTCCTTCTCCTCCAACTTGAATTGTAAATATTTTTCTTTTTGAATATATATATATATATATATATATATAATAAAATTGTATAAACATTAAAAGCAACAAATGTTGGCATCTTTATACAGAAAATCTAGGGTGAAAACTAAATTCTTTTGGCATCCTAAATTTTCTTTTTCAACCCCAATCTGATTCCCATTTTTATTTTATTTTTTCATTCAAAATAACTAGCTATAGAATTTCTAATAATATGCATCTTTGACAAGTTTCTGTAGTTGATGGTTGACATGAATTACTAAATGAGGTAATTGAAGAAATGATCAAATCCACCACTAGGAGCACCTGAAGAAAATTAAAAAAGGAGAAATTAAATGTTACATTCATCAACTCAAAGGTATGAAAATATTTAACTTAATAATAAGGGTCAAAACATTAATATATGAAATTATGTAGAAATTGGTACCACCATTTCAAAAATAATCATTATGGAAAATTGAGATAAATATCTTGTCATATCGATAAAAAGCCATAAAGGTCACGCATCATTCATCATAACACATCACTCCAATTTCAAATTTCAAATTCATTGTTAAAATAGCCCAACTAATTCTTATATTCCATAATCTAAATGTTCATTTCATTTCTGACCTTTTCACTGTTATTCGCACCAAAGTCAATACCTCATAACCCTGCCATTCTCTCAAAACCCTGCCAATCCCTCATAACCCTGCCATGATCTCATTCCCTGTCAAGAATAAAATTGTGAGGTAAAAATTCTCCGTCATGGGTGTTATTGTTCGAATAGAGCCAAATGGAAGCAAATTTATAGAAGGTTACCCATAGGTTAAGCAGATGCTGCAGGAAGCACAATGGTTAAATTTCATAGAAAAGTTTGACAGTTATGACAAAGAAGTGACTAAATTTTTTTCTAGGGTTTTTAACCAGGTGGAAGTCAAAATTGGAGACATCAAGTTTCTGGTCACAGAGTCTTTCATTACCGAAGCAATTGGACTTCCAAGGACCGAAGAAAGGTGGTTCAAAAATAGAGGCATAGAAGGAGATGAATGGAAATATTTCTTGAGAAATCCAGGAATGGATATTACTATCTTTAAGAAGGGTATTCCTAGCACAACACTTAAAATAAAATGGAGAAAATTATTGCTAGTACTTCAGAAATTTATTACTTGTGAAGGTAGATTTGGTAGTATGTTATTCTACCACATTCGTTTGATGGTGCATTTTCTAAAAGGGAATGAAATCAAGCTTCCTTATTTTCTATTAAATAGTTTGAGGAAGATGTATGGAAATGTTCAAAGAAAGATACTGTTCATAGAAAACACCATGTATCATCACAACCTTTTGAAAATACTTATTGAATTCCATATTGAAAGCCTAGGAGACAATTGGGATAACTTTCTAATAAGAAATAATTTTAAAGAAGAGAAACAAGAACAACGTAGCCGTAGGAAAGCAAGGAGAGGAAGGAAGAAAATGACTAAAAGTTATGTTGAAAACCCTCTATAATAGGAGAAAAATTCAGAATATGAAACTCCTTTAGTGAATATCTTGGAAAATATGAAAAAGAAGAATATTAGAAGAAAGAAATCCAGCCAAAAATAAGACATTAAATCCAAGAAGAAAACATAGGAAGTTAAAAAAAATAAAACCCAAACTCAAAACCCTCTTCCAACAACAATCAGAAGAAGTAAAAGACTAAATAAATAAATGAAGGAACCATGCACAAAGTATGTTGATTTATAAATGGAGGAGCAATCAAAATTTCCCTCACCTACTTTTTCATCACCAAAGAGAAGGTCACCAGAAATTGACCCAGTATAGCAACATATCTATGATTACATTGAATCTTTGGAAAAGAGAACATGTAGTTCAAATCAGGTAGAGGTAATGCAACCTGTTAGTCCACAAGAACCTCTAATATTAGACACTTTAAAGCAAGAAATCTATGAATTGGAGATACTGAACAAACACTTGAAACAAGAACATGAGATATTAAAAGCCCAAAATAAAATACAAAGGTCTCACAATGATAACATTATCTTGCACCTAGGGGTATGGTATAAGAAGAATACAAATCTAAAGAAAAATAACAAAACTCTTAAACAGAAGGTTATCAGATTGAAGTACAAGGTTTTGATGAAGAATCCTAGGATGGCTATTGCTAAAAAGAGACTGAATGAAACAAATTTGGATGTGTTATCTCAAGTTTCTCGAGAAGTGTAGGAATAAATAGGAGAAATCAGTTTTGAATTTTTGCATGAGGACATTCAATGACCTCCGTGTGGGGGAATGTCAAGCCTCATAATTGCTTCATTTTTTACACTCTCTCTTACCTATTTTCTTATCTTTTACCTTTATAATAACTCCATAGGCATCCAAATATAGGATTTTGGCATGGAAATGTATCTAATTGTCTTATATTTCATATTGAATAATGTTCTTTATTATTAAGTTAATATTTGTCTCAACTACTGGATTAACATGATTTTGCAGCTAAATTGTGTTTCTGTAACCAATTCCATGGTTTACCATGATCCAAGGTGAAAACTAGGGAAAGAAACATATGGGTAGGTGGAGATTAATGTGTTCAACAACTTCCTCCTATCTATATGAGCCAGATCAGTAGGAAGGATCGAATGCGTAGTTAAAGGTGGAATTCAACAAAATGGCTATAACAGGCCGAGCGAGGGTTCAAAATGCACACATCATGATTGGTTGAGCTTATAGCAAATCATGAACAATGATATCATGTTATCTTTGCAAGTTAAATTTAGGAGTTTCTTAGCAATGGTAGGCATAAAAGCCTCGGATAATTAATTGATACGGGCTCTATAAATACCATGCAACAAACATGAATGTAACATACATTGGATGCGATGGTAATCTTTTGAGAACTTTGTTTCTAAACTATGTTAGGAAGAAATCCTTTATATTTTAATGCGTAGTTTATTGTTCAAGTGGATTATGTGACCACCTATTTGTGGAGGGCCCCTGCAAACAGTAAGGTTCTGTGTTTAAGAATTTCCTTCATTTTTCTTATTACATAGGTTTATTGCATGTTTTAGGTTTGTATTAAGTTTGATTTCATAGACAACGATGGAGTTCTTTAGTTAGTTATCTACTTTCATATATTTGGAAATTGAATTAGTAATAGTTGTAAAATGATTTCATCAATTTTCTTTGCAGCGGTAGATTTATTTACAAGTTATGTTTTAGAGTGATTGATATTGAGAAAGCAAGTGTGATTATGTTGTAGTTTTTATGTAAAGGAATGTTAGAGGTTAGATAAAATAATTCTTTTATGATGAGATGAGTTGATTTAGTTGTTCTTATCATAGACAAGCATATTTTTTTATGAATCATTGAAACAAGAAATGATTTAGTTTACATTGCAGAAGTTGCTTTGGTTTTATAAATGAGAAGTTTGCTTTAGTTTAATTAGGTAAGTATGATAATATATTAGAAGCTTGGGATTTTGTTAAGAGTGTTAATTTTATGTTTTAGAAAGAGAAAGATAAAAGTGTGAAAATTTACATTAATCATCTAATTTAACTTTAATAAGAAAATATTTCTAGGACATATAGTGCATTACACTTCGTCAGTTTACAAGCCCTAGTCAATGATTTATGTAATAAATTGAAGGAAATTAAATTGACAAAAAATGGATAATTGCAAAATTGTACCTACACTAGTTGCAACAGGTACAAAGTTAAGTAAGGATGATGAAGGATCAGATGTCAATCCAACTCTATTCAAAATATTGGTTTGCAGCCTCACGTATCTCACATCTACAAGACTAGATATTATCCAAGGAGTGAGTTTGATTTCCAGATTTATGGAGACTCCAAAAGACACACACTAGAGAGTAGGAAAAATAATTCTGAGATACATAGCAGGAACTAGAGATTGTGGCATAATGTATGCAAGTATAGAAAATAAATATTTGATTTTCTACACAGATAGTTATTTTACAAGAAGTTTGGATGATAGAAGATAACTTCTGGTTATGTGTTTCATCTTGGTTCAGGTGTGATAGCATGGGCATCTAAGAAGCAACCTATTGTGACACTATCATCAATAGAAGCAGAATATGTAGCAGTAACATCAACAATGTGTCAAGCAGTATGGTTAAGAAGAGTATTAGAGAGACTCAAGCAAAAACAACAAGGATAAAAAACAATATATTGTGACAACACCTCAGTGATTTCACTATCCAAGAATATTGTGTTTCATCAAAAGAGAAAGCATATTGATACTAGATATCACTTTTTTAGAGAACTTGTGAGCAATGGAGAAGTTCACTTGAAGCCCTGTAAATCGAGTGATCAATTGGCTAATAAATTTACAAATCCATTAGAAAAATATGTGTTTGAGTTTCAAAAAAGAAACTTGGGTGTTGTAAGCCTATCTGAGACATAGACTAGTAGGCATGTTTGAGTTGTCATGAGTCATGTTTTATTTTAGTGGTCATAATTAAGGGGGAGTGTTAAAATACGATAATTACTCTCGCATGAAGATTTTTATATATTTAGAGAGTTAGTTAGGTGAGAATCGAGTCAATTCAAGTTAAGTGATATATGAATTTATTAAGTGTGTGCATGTCAAGGTATATTAGGCAAGTCTCTAGTCGGAAAGGTTTAAATACCCTTCACTGAGTTCATTGTATTAAGATTTAAGTTTGTGTGATGAATAGAAGAGCCCCAAATCATGTGTTATTGTGTGTGAATTATTTTTTTTATTTGTTCCTTTACTCTTCTGCCTTTCCAAAATAATCTGTAGCCTCCTTAAACCTCTTCTATACTCGCAAATGGAATTACACCACCCATCGATAATTCCTCTAAATTAAAATCTATACGATTGTCCAACTCCCAGACATCCAGAAATGGCATGTTCTCTATTTCCTTACACCCATTCATGTTGAGATATTGAACCTTTGCAAGGCCATGGAGGCCAATTACTTTCTTTAATGCATGAAAATTCAACAATCTCAATGTTGTCAATGTTGTCATTAATGCTCTGACCTCCACTAACTTACCACAATCTTGGAGATAGAGGTCTTCAAGGTCAGGGCAAAAACCTTCACCAAATGTTATTTTAGTTATTCTCGTCTTCGACAGGTCTAAGGATTTGATTCAAAGAATGCACTTTTCAATATAAGGTTCCATCAATCTACGACCTCCTTGAACCTTTTCCACACTAGCAAAAGGCACTTCAAGAATTGGAGCAGTTATTGAAAAGAGTGTTAATTTTTTTAATCACCAATGCAGTTGGGAAAATATTTCAATTTCCCCAAGTAGAGTGTCAAATCATGCAACTTCGTTAGCTTACCGAGTGCATGCGAGAAGGTTTGAAATGAAGGGTTGGATATAGCTAGATTTTCCAAATTTCTTAGATCTCCAATGGAATTTGGAAATTATTTTAAATTTGTGCCCTCAAAAATTAGTGTTTCCAAGAACTGTTACATGTGACTTGGGAAGGAAATATTTCGATTTTGTGACACCCAAAAAAGTATAACCTTTCAAGTGTGCTAACATTATCTGGTGTTTGAACAGTGAGGATCAGGTTGTTTCAGCCACTCAAATCGATATGTTTGAGTCGAATCAAGTTCATGGAGTCTAGCAACATATTCAACTTCCAACACTGCTCCAATATTATGTTTTTTATATTTGTTAAATCCCCAAAGGATTGCGGAAACCTTTGCAAATTCATGCACCCTGAGAACTTAATATATTGGACCTATTTCAAAATTCTAATGGAAGTTAGTAGTGTTTGAAATTCCTTGCACTCTGAAAATTCAATATGTTGGAGCATTGCTAAATTACCAAATGAGGGCGGGAACGTTTTTCAAATTCCAACACTGAGACAAGTCAATATGTTGGAGGTTTATGAAATTCTCTAGAGAGTCTAGCAATGACTCCATTTCTGCCATGAGTCTTAAGTGCTTCAACGAGCATAGATGAAAGAACTCTTCAGGAAATTCTCCTCTAAATTCATGCAATTCAATGTTTTACAGGTACTTCAACTTCCCTATGGACTTCAGTAATTAGAAAATGCCACAACTTACACGCAACTCCCTCAATTGAAGAGGTGCCTACATTACACGCTCAAAATGTTAAAATGAATATCTAGAATATATACCACCACTTGTTAGGGCCATACAATATTAACTAAATTGAAAAAAATACTTTACATGTACCACATATTCAGCGTTCCACAAGGTTCCCAACACTAGTTGTATGCAGAACCATGCATGAATGTCTAACACCATTTGCAAGACTCTTAGATTCTTTATTAGAATCCACGAAGGTAGGGAGAAACGTGAAATCTCACAATGAATCCATATAAGTTTTGGGTGTCTCATCACCTTGAATATCATTTCCAAACAATCTGTTGGATCTCTCAGTAGCTTCAAACTGCTCATATCAATGATACAATGGCTAAAATCGAAAGGAATTTGGGACAATTCGTTGGATCTTTGTTGAATCATGCTAATTCCATGCACCTAAAATTTTACAATGAAGTAATTAAAAAAAAAATATTGACATCTTTGAGAAGATCGGGAAATTGCAACCAATAAATTTCAGAAAATAACATGATGTCTAGAGCTTTGAACACCTACCATGGATGGAGTTGGCACATTATGAAAGAAGTTGTCAATTGGGTGCCCTAGACGACATGGGCATCCAGGAAGCTCCACCGATTCTCTACCCAGGTCTCAGAGGTGATGGTGCATTCTTAAACAATTTTCTTCATAGAATGTGACAAGTCACTCGCTCTCTAGAGTCCTAAGACCCAACTGTCCATTCCAACCATATCCATCCCATAGTATTATGGTTGTATCCCTCTTTATTCCTATAAAAAAAAAAGGTAATATCTAACAATATTTCCTTTTTTGTTGGCAATATGGTGTAGAGTGTTGTCCTTGATGGCAACCCACTTGATGAAGATGATGGCAACCTACTTAATGAAGTTGTTATTGATGCTTGATAAGTTTATTAATGATGTAAATCTGATGTTCTACAAGTAGTACAGAAGTTGCAGAAGAAAGAAATATCAGTATGTGCAAGAATAATGATGAAAAAGGTGTGTTACAAGGCATACGCGGGTCTATTAAGGAGAAGGCACGTATGCATGTGGAAAAGTACGTGCCAAGTCGCGTATGCTCAATTGCGCTCTAAATGTGTAAAACCAGGGGTTACTACCATGGTATTGACCCATTGTATTGAGCGCTGGATTGTCTATGTGATCCCATCCTAGAAAACCATTGGATGTTGTGTGGTTTTGGCTCATGGTATTGACAAAGGCTAAATATATATAAGGAGAAGAAAATCATTGTGCAAAGGGTGTGCATGAGTCTGGGTTTGAATGTATACTTCACTCTGAAGTATGTCTGAATGGAAAGGGTAATAGTTTGATTGATAGATCTGAATCTATGATGCACCTATGAAGAAAATGATGAAGAGGGATCTCTAGATCTGAAATGTATATGTATTTTCTAGATCTGTTTATGGAATGATTAGATCTGTGATCTGGCGAATCTGTGCTGAAGTAAAGAATGAGGATCTGAGCTGTTTATCTGTTCTGGAGAGCTGCACTGCCCTAAAATGTCTGAAGATCTATACGCAGGTTCGTCGAGGAGAAAGCGCATATATATCCGGCTTGTATTCAGCGAAAGCGTGTATGGGAATTGAAATCAGCTCTGAAATGTGTGCAGATGTATACGCGGGTTGGTATCTGTGAAAGCGCGTATATACGCAGGATCAGTGAAGAAAAAGTGCGTATGTAATTTAGGGTTTGCTGAAGTATGTGGTATGAAATGTCTGATTTGTTCTGCTGTTTTACTGCTATCTGTCAATGATGATCTGGGTTGTTGGAATATTGATTATGCTACTATAGAGGAAGTTGTTGGTTTGATGAATGTTCCTTGAGCTTAATAGTGTGGGTTGGATCCAATGTGAAAATTGATGAAACGTGGTCCAAAAAGGTGCTGAAGGTTGAAGCCTTCAGTCAGGGGGTTGTAGCTCCCTTCCAGGTGAGGCTGGTAAACGAGAGCAGGGGGTCGTAGCTCCCTTCCAGGTGAGGCTGGTAAATGAGAGCAGGGGGTCGTAGCTCCCTTCCAGGAGAGGCTGGTAAATGAGAGCAGGGGGTCGTAGCTCCCTTCCAGGAGAGGATGGTAAACGAGAGAAGGTTGTGGCCTTCTGCAGGTGGGTGCCTGCGTGCTGGTATGAGTCTGCGCCAGTACATGGTTGTAAGATGTTTTCTCTATAATAAAATATTGAAGGCTAAGACAACGATAGCGGTGGTTTTCTCCCGACTTGGGTTTCCACCTAAAATCCTGGTGTTCATGTGTGATGGTTTATTACTGCACATGCTTACTGTTAACTTAACATCAGATGAATGAATGTTGCAAAGAACTAAGTTAAGAATTATCTGTATAATTAGATCTCTGTTCATACGCGAGTTTTATGAATGATATCCACGTGTATACGCTAGTTGGCTTCAACAAAGTAGTGTATGGGTTTTAGTGAATGGAAAAGTAAAAAGTTTTGAGTAAGCCCTAAATACTGATTCACCCCCCCCCCCCCCTCTCAGTATTTTTCCCAACAATTGGAATCAGAGCAGGTCCTTCTGCAGAAGCTTGATCGCTTGAAGGAGATCCGTCGAAATGGGAAGTCATGAAGGGTTAATGTCTATAAGGCCACCTCTACTCAATGGAAATAATCTGTTATTCTGGAAGATACGAACAAAATCATATCTGCAAAGTCTTGGTGCAGAAGTATGGGCAATCGTGGAAGGAGGTTATCAGTATCCAGCAAGTATTCCTACTGATGCAGTAGAAAGGAAGAAATATGAAATCAATGCCAAAGCCGTCAATGTCTTATTAGGAAGCATGTATGAACCAGAATTTTCTAAAGTAATGCAGCTAAATTCAGCAAAATAAATATGGGACAAAATCATTCTGAGCTATGAAGGAGATACAAAGGTAAAAAGTGCAAAACTCAAAACTCTCAAAATTGAATATGAAAATTTAAGGATGCATAGTGATGAGAGTATTTCCAGTCTCTTTTTACGTCTAGATGATATTGTAAATCGTATGAGAAGTTTGGGTGAAACCATAACCGATACTACTCTAGTGGAAAAAGTCTTAAGATCTTTAACTTCAAAATTTGAGTCAAAAGTATCAACTATTGAAGAAAGGCAAGATCTGCAAACTCTTACTATTGTTCAACTACATGGTATTCTGACTGCTTATGAAATGTGACAAGGAGGTCCCTCTCAAATCAAAGAAGCTTCTTTTAAGGCGTGTGCAAAAGGAAAAGAAAAGGAAGTTGTCAAGGAATCAAATTATATATCAGAAGAAGAAGAAGAAAATTTTGTGAGAAGACTCCAACCAGGTACTGGAAGATTCAAAGGTAAGCTTCCCTTCAAATGTTTTGATTGTGGAAGAGTTGGTCATTATGCTGCAAAATGTCCTTATAGATAAAATCATGATAAAGGGAAACAATTTGTAAAGGGAAAGAGTTATTATGCAAATGAAGATAATAATGAAATGACAAGTGAATATGAAGAAGATTCTGACAAAGATCTGAAAGCGCTCATGGCAAGGAAGCAAAATAAGAAGGCTACTCAAAGAAAGAAGATACCTCAGAAAACATGTGCAGCAGAAAATGAAGAAGAGGAAACAGGTATTGATTGTTGTTCTTGTGATCCACTTTCTTGTGCATGCAATGATAAAGATCGTGAAAGTAACAGTATAAGTCTAGAAGAAAATCTCAAGATCAATGATGAAAGTTGACGTGTATGGGTTTTAGTGAATGGAAAAGTAAAATTTTTTGAGTAAGTCCTAAATACTGATTCACCCCCCCCCTCTTAGTATTTTTCCCAACATTTTCCTATTTTTCAAGGCTTTCATAGCTAATCTTAAGGCTAATCTATATTTCAGTGGGAAGCACTAGGGATAGTTTGCACAATTGGTCTTCTAAATACTGGAAGATTTCCAAGTACAATACCTCCCCAATCACTTTGAGGGAAAATGGAAACCCCTGACACACTTTTACAAAATTTCTAACCAAATATTTATACTCCATAGTAGGAAAAGGATGGTGGAAGGCATAACAACAAAAGAGCTATTGAGAATGTTCAAGATCCAGGCTTGTCATCCTATAAATGGATGACTCTTGTATCCTTGCATATTTTCTAAGAACATCCTGATTGCGAGGGGTAAGAAAAAATAAATTAGCTGAACAAAAGGCATCCTTTAAGGGAAAAAATACGACACTCAAATATTCAGCATCATCCACATCATCCAAGACTATAAGAGCTTGACGACAAGAGAGACGATCTTTTAAATTCACTATACCTTCTTCCAGATTATCTATTACTTGATCCGCTCAAGTCAAGTCTTTATAAAGCTTACTCTGCATGGATGGTAGACGACACCTGGCAGCAAGGTCTCTAACAGCATGTAAAAGAAAGGGTTGTTGGTAATCTGGTCTCTTTGTGTTGAAGATAAATTTTGCCAGGGTGGTTTTCCCTGCCGCACCAAGCCCCACAATCCCCACAATATTGGGTCCCTCTCTGTTGTGATGCTGCTCCCATAATAACATTCTTTAAAAAAATTGTAGATTTTCATCCAATCCAGTTGGATGTGTGGCGACAGGTAATGGTCCTTTTCCAAACTCTTTCTACTCTTGTCCCACTACTTTGTCCACGAGATGGCCTTCATCACTGGTCATTAGCAAAAGAAAAAGCACAACATGTGTTAGGGCCCTATATTACTAGTGTAGTCCTTTATTGTTGTTACTGTAGCCTCCTTATTATTATTTTTGTATCCCTGTAGTTCCCATAATGTTATTATTGTGCCCCATAAGAGCCCACTATTGTTATTTTTGTGGCCTTACATTATTATTGTTACGTCAGCTAGGATTATATTGTGACCCCATGGACTCCTATATATAGAAAGGAGGTTTTTTCATTTGAATCATCTAATAATTGCTCATTTATGTAATCTAAAGGAGGTTGCCCCCTCGAGGTGGCTGATTTCTAAGTCATTGGTCTTTCTTTTATTCTATTTTGTAAGTTGGTTTAATAACATTGGTATCAAAGCTTTGGATTCTAGGGTTTTGTTGCTTCAAACATGTCATCGTGGAATTTTAGCTATAATTTTTTTTCTACGAAGGTTTAGAAGCTAAAAATAAACCCATTTGCACCAAAATTCAGAGGAAATTCGTGGAAATTTTTTAGATCTTGTTACGTAATATTTTCGGAGATATGATATGTGGAAGTTAGGGTTTTTGCAGGCTCCCGAATTTCATCTCAAAGAGGTGACCTTGGGAAAATCGTCATAACTCTCTCTTTGAGCATCAAATTGGAATTCTATAAAAAGTGGCCGAAATCACATGGACTGTAGTTTCCCGTGTATTGATTTCAAATCCAAAGGAGGAAATAATGAAACGTGGAACACCATACAAGTTTTCTCTACTGAAATGGTCCATAATTAGGTCATTGTGGGATATTTGGCATAACTTTGTCTTGAAGAATCCAAATTAGGTCAGACCAGTTGTATTGGAAAAAATATTCAAAGGGATACTAAAGGACTAAAGATAAAATCTTGGGGATCTGAAATTACAGAGATCCATCAGTATCAATATTGAGCTCCTCAAAAGCAAGAAAAAGGTGTGTATTTTTTTAAAATTGCATAAGTCTTGTTTGGAAAATTAGTTTGAAGTGATTCCAAGGGCATATTGAAGCATATATATCAGTATTGGATTCGAAAATCCCCCCTAAAAGGAATTCAACACCCTATAATCCCTCAAAAGGCTCTACTATGACTCATGAAGAGGAAAAATTGCAACATGATATATCAAAACTACAAGACCAAGTGCAACAAATTTCGCTCTTACAAAGAATAATAAAAAATGAAATGGAATCTAAGATGGATGGTTTAAAGAAAGGCATGGAAGCTAAGATGGATGGTTTGAAGAATGGAATGGAAGCTAAGATGGATGGCGTTGAAGCTAAGATAGATGAAATTTAAGATAATATCTATGGTATAGAAGGAAACATGGAATATTTGAATAAATACACGGAAGGTTTGAAGGAAGGTTTGGAAAATTTGCTACAAGAAAATATTCCTAATGGCAAAAAGGTAGTAGACGAAACTCATGATGAGAACAAAATAAATGTTATTGATGGTTTCATAGAATCTAATGTTGGATTTAAGACCCACCATATTCCAAAGACAGATATGATGAAGTTTGATGTCAAGGATCTAATAACTTGGATACTACAAATAGAGCAATACTTTTAGCTCCATAATACTCAAAACACACAAAAGGTACACATTGCAACTTTATATTTAGAATAAAATCAGTTTGTATGGTATCGATGTCTTTTTTCTCGTAAACCACTTGTCACTTGGTCAATATTTACGGAGGAAATGATAACACATTATGAGGATACAAAGGGCAACACCTTCTTTATCCAGTGGATAAATCTCAAACAAAAGGGTTCAATGATGGAGCACATTGAGGATTTCCAAAAATTGAATATAAGGGTAAATAATATTCCAGAGGAACATAGGATTGATGTCTTCATAGGGAATCTAAAGGATAACATCCAACATGAGGTTCACCTTTGGGAATGTTGTGAAATCAGCTCCAAAAATAGAAGAAAAGAGATATCAATGCCTTAGAGATAAGCCACTTCGAGGGGGAAACCTCCAATACATTACATGAATGAATAATTCTTCGATAATACAAATGAAAAAACCTCCTTTCTATAAATAGGAGTCCATGGGGCCACAATATAATCCTAGCTTACCTAACAATAATAATGTAATGGCACAATAATAATAATATGGGGGTTACAAGGGTACATCAATAACAATAAGGGGGGCTACACTAACATAATAAGGACTACACTTGTAATATAGGGACTTAACATGCCCCTCTCCTTCAAACGAGTGTTGTCCTTAACGATTGATTATTTCTTTACGCTTCTGTATAAAATTCTCATCCTCCCATGTGGAATCTTCTACAGGAAAGTTATTCCACTTGCTAAGATACTTTGAAATTGATCATACTTGTCGAGTTCATGTTTTTGTGACTGCTTCAGAACTTATTTCGATGTGATGATGATCTTCCTGTTGTTTCATTAGATTCTACACCAAAGTTCGGTTATCCTTTGAAAGTTGGAGAACTTGTTATTGATGCTCGATGTGATCTTCCACTAATTTATCATCCATATTAGCTATTATTTTATCCTTCAAACCATCCAACTTAGCCTCCATTTCTACTTTTAAAACATCTATGTCATCTTTGGTTGTTCTTCGTAAGATTGAAATTTGTTGCACTTGGTACCATAATTTTGATATCTCATACTACAATTCTTCCTCTTCATGCGTCATAGTATAGTTTTTTGAAGGCTTAATGGGTGTTGAATTCTTTTTATGGGGAATTTGAGAACCCAATACTCATATCTATTCTGCAATATGCCCTTGGAATCAATTCAAATTGCTTCTTCAAGCAAGACTTATGCAATTCAGAAAAAAATACACACCTTTTTCTTTATTTTGTGGAGCTCGATATTGAAATTGCATTATATATGTGATTGTGGATCTTCAATATCTGAAATTTGGCCCTAAGATAGCCCTCTGAATTCTCTTTTGAATGCCATAGTTCTGATCTGATTTGAATTCTTCAAGGAAAATTTATGTCCAATCTCCCACAATGACCTAATTATGGACTGGTTCAGTAGAGCGAACTTGTACGACTTGCCACGTATCACTGTTTTCTCCTTCGGCTCTGAATTTTGTAGACAAGAAACTAAAGTCCGTGTACTTCTAGCCACTTTTTACATAATTCCAATCCGATGCTCTGAGAGAGAGTTATTAAGATTTTCCCATGATCACCTCTTTGAGATGAAATTCGGGAGCTTGAAAAAGACCTAACTTCCACAGATCATATCTTTGAAAATTTTGCGAAAATGTTCCTTAGGATTTTGGCTTCGCTCTCTAAAAATTTCAGCTTATAAAACTTCGTAGAAAAAAATTTATAGCGAAAATTCCATGATGACCCTAGAATCCAAAGCTCTGATACCAAATGTTGTGAAACCAGCTCCAAAAATAGAAGAAAAGAGATATCAATGCCTTAGAAATAAGCCACTTCGAGGGGGAAACCTCCAATACATTACATGAATGAATAATTCTTTGATGATACCAATGACAAAACCTCCTTTCTATATATAGGAGTCCATGGGGCCACAATGTAATCCTAGTGGGGCCACAATGTAATCCTAGCCGACCTAACAATAATAATGTAAGGGCACAATAATAACAATATGCGGGTTACAGAGGTACAAAAATAACAATAAGGGGGGCTACACTAACATAATAAGGGACTACACTTGTAATATAGGGACTTAACATCATGATACATTGGAGAATCCATTCAGGTTGGCAAGAAAAATTAAAAGCAAAATTTTTGTGACAAGGAAGCCTACCACTCACAAATATAAATATGAAAGTGTTGCTGCTCCTAGACTTCCACAACCTACAAGGCTGACACCACACCAATTGTAAGAAAAAAGAGTAGAAGGGATTTGTTATATTTCTGATAGCAAATACACTAAAGGTCATAAGTGTGCTGAGTGTTATCACTCATAAGTTTAAATAATTTCATTGATAGGGTTTTGCTAGCATTGGTATTTGCATTCCACTCATCCCACCTTATTTGAATCCTTCTCGATTCATATAATCCCATACATTCAAAACCACTTTTCCCATAGATTAAAACCCAAAATAATTTACATTACCATCTCCTACAAACCTTTCGAAGGACAAAATATGATGAGGTGGGAACCATTTTACCCACCACGCTTCCATTTTCATCTCATTTTCCATTGAAAATAATTTAACTTGCCCTTTTTTCACCTTTCATCTTTACCCTTCCACCTTTACCATTTCATTTCTTTTCATTCCCCGGTCGTTTCATTTACCACATTGCATCGCATTGGTTTTAATTTTGTGAGTGCCCACAAAATATTTATTTTAATTGTGATGCAGTAGGTCGGCCCCACCTAAGCAGTTATGCCCCTGCTTTACAACCTTTGCAATACTTTTATATATTGTGATATCATATAAACTCCTTAACACTTACCACTTTTAACCTTCTGCCGATTCATAAAACTCTGCCATATGCCAGTGGGTCCCTCTTCCCCGCATTTCACAAATTATAAAAGTTAACCCCCACAGCTTATAACTAAAAGCTAAAAGTTGTGATCTGCGCTGCTGTCTGGTCCCACTTCTTCCCTACCACGTCACTCATCCCCTCCCCCTCACGTCGCACTTCACAGTGTTTAAACTTTATATCCTCCGCGCTTATAACTAAAGGCTGAGAGTTGTGATATGTGCTATGGTTGGGTCCCACTTACCCTCCACGTCACCTACCTTCCACGTCCCCTTCACATCACATTGCAGGTTGTATTCTTTATAAACTAAATTGTAAAGGTTGTGAAGTGCGCGGTTGCGATGCCATTTCAGAAATAAAGTTTAAAAGGTTTCAAGTCTGGGTATATTGGTTTTCACACTGTTTTATTCACAAAAAGGTTTTAACATGGCAAAAAGGATTTCGAGTGAAAAAAACTGAAAGGTCGATGTCGGGCAACAAAAGCGTTCAACACTTCGTCCATATAGTAGATCTGCAATCTCTCAACTCATCTGTCAGCATATCAGTGAATTAAGGTCCACGTCCTAAACTAACTCATTACATTAGCACATTAGCAACAACGCAACTCAAGAAAAAAGGGTCGATTCAGCTCAACAGTCAGCAAATGCCATGGCCATGTCTTCATTTCCTTAAAAATAGGATGATTGTTTTGTATTTCAATAAAAGGGCATTTATTCTTTTGATGATGGATAGTGCCATTCGAGCAACCTAACTACTTTTGATGTAATTATGCACTCCTTTATTTAGTAGTTGTAATAGATATAACTAGAGTCCTATTAAGAATGTAAGTCTTTAGAGACTAGCTGACTTTTTCTATTCCAAGAAATTAGTTTTTGGTTATGTTAGTTGTCAAAGTTAAGATTCGATGATCCAACATCCTATGCAATGTAAAAGGAGTCCATTTATAGACAGAAAATTGAATATCAAAGGGTTGGAGAATATTGTACCAAAATGCTACTCTGTAATAGTTTTTCAGTTTCAGTAATATATAATGATATTTGCTTCTTTACCTGAGATTCGAAGGAGGTGTTCAATGTGTTATATGTTCTATATCTTTCGTGTCTAATACCTGTAGTTAGTTTGATGTATAATTACTCAGAACTCATGGTAACATGCTTTGAGTTCCTTTAGAGGTTAAATTGTTGTTTTCTTCCTGTGTTGTGTGTGCACTATCATTTCATTGAAGCCTCCATTGCCTCAGTTTCCATAAGAAGAAATACTTTCATTGAGTTTATTGATATTGACCCCATAGCCCAATGGTAGCAAGTCCTTACATTTTCAACCTGCAATCAATCAAATCAAGTTACAACTATAGAGTTAGCCATCTAAATTTCCATTGAAAATCATAAATTACCTTGAGAGAGCCCTCTCAAACTGAAGAGGCTAATCTTCAGTCAAAACTGGTTTGAAATAGATACATTAAATTCATTGATGAGTAGCCTATCAGAGTTAATTTGGTGATAACACTGAGAAGAAATTATTTTACATAAATTGTGAAGAGGAGGAAGAAATGGAACAAGAAACTTCAAAAGAAGAGGATATACACAAGGAACCATCCCTAGAGGTAGAAGAAATGAATCCGACCATATCCTGTAATGCATTGGTAGGAATTAAAACTCCTCAAACTCTCAAGATATAAGGACATATCAAGAATAAAAATGTAATAGTGCTTGTTGATTCGGGTAGTACCCATAATTATATTCATGGTAAGGTAGCCAAGGAATTGAATTGCTTCCTATACCCAGCGCCAAAGTGTCAAGTGATGGTGGAAAATGGAGGAAATACTCTAGAAAATTTCATAATATCAAGCTAACCATGGGGGAATATGTATTGAACATTCCAATGATTTCCATTGCAATGGGTGGTGTTGATGTTGTACTAGGAGTACAATGGTTACAATATTTGGGGACTGTAGGTTCTAATTTTCAAGAAATTTTCTTGAAATTTTTTTCAGAAGGAGAGGAAGTTGAATTACGGGGTATCACAGGGAATCTGGGAAAGATAATAATCTCTAATGTCATGAAAAATCTTCTGAAGAAAGAACAAGAAGGCGTAATTGCACAATTATGCTCAGTAGAAGTTCCAACATCAAAATCATCTATTTCTCCAGATCTCCAAAAAAGCCTTGGAAAATAATTCCAAGGTGTTTGAAACTCCCAAAGGACTCCCACATATTTGTGATCATGATCATGCTATTCATTTTATTCCAAGAAGTGTTCCTCCAAACATCAGGCCTTATAGATATCATTTTGTCCAAAAGAGCGAAATTGAATGTATGATTTCAGAAATGCTAGAGGCTGGTATAATTCAACCTAGAAAGATGGATCATGGTGCATGTGTCTAGATTATAGGGAGCTAAATAAGCTCATTATTAAAGATAAATTTCCCATTCCCGTGATTGATGAATTATTAGATGAATTAAATGGAGAAATTTATTTCACCAAGTTGGATCTCCATTCAATATATCATCAAATTAGAATGAAGACTGAAGATATTATGAAAACAACATTTCAAATTCATGAGGGTCATTATGATTTTTTTGTCATGCCATTTGGCCTTACCAATGCACCTTCTACATTTCAAGGGTTGATGACTTCCATTTTCAAACCCTTCCTTAGAAAATTTGTGCTAGTATTTTTTGATGATATACTAATCTACAATAGGTCTTGGAAGGATCATGTTCAGCATGTTGACAAGGTGCTCAAACTATTGGAGGAGAAACAATTATATGCAAAAACCTCCAAATGTTTCTTTGGAGTACAAGAGGTGGAATATCTCGGTCATATTGTATCTCAGGAGGGTGTTAAGGTAGACCTTAAAAAAATTAAAGCCATTAAGGAATGGAAAGTCCCCACAACCATAAAACAATTGCAAGGATTTCTTAGATTAACAGGGTATTATCACAACTTTGTTAATAATTATGGGAGAATAGCAGCACCTCTAACAACATTATTTAATAAGGATGCATTTTCATGGACTCCTGAAGCAACTAAGCTCTTTGAACATCTTAAAGACACAATGTGAAAAAAACTAGTATTAGCTACACCAGACTTCACAAAAACCATTATTTTTGAATGTGTTACTGTTAGTATTTTCATCCTTCCACCAGTGATAAAATTAACTCTTTCATGTCATGCTAGGGGTCCCATTCTGAAATTTTTTGTCATTCCACTAGGTCATGCAAATTTGGTCACTTGGTGCAGATTTAAATCAAGTCACTCTTTTCAAAAAAATTAATCACTCACTGGCTCATTTCATCACTATGTTGAGTGTCCATCATTCATGAGTCTTTATCACCTTTTCATTAATTTCATCATGAAGTCCATTCAGTCAAGGTGTCCATTAGGTCTTAGGGTTTTCAAGGTACATTAACACATCATTTCCATAGCATAAAAGACCAGCAATTTAAAGGGTGGCCAATAAATTCACTCTATCATGTAAAGTTGAAATGTAATATGTAATTTTATGTTTTATCAGTATGTAATAAGTTCATGGTCCTAAGATAGATTCCAACTCAAAGTTCCATATGCCAACTCAAAATTCCATATGCCAAGAAAGCTCAAAAGTTTCAAATTCTAAGTGTTCTCAAATCCATCAAATGATCAAACACCAAAGATCAAAAGAAAAAGTGAAATGTAAAGGTTCTAAGGTTTAAAGTGAATGTGAAGAAGAAAAGTGGGTCCCAAAAGAAAATTCATTCAAATCTGTTAGGTCCCTATATTACTAGTATAGTCCCTTATTGTTGTTAGTGTAACCCCCTTATTGTTATTGTTGTACCCATATAACCCCAATATTGTTATTATTGTGCCCTTAAATTATTATTGTTAGGTCGGCTAGGATTATATTGTGACCCCATGGACTCCTATATATAGAAGGAGGTTTTTTCATTTGTATCATCCAAGAATTGTTCATTTATGTAATGTAAAGGATGTTTCCCCCTCGAAGTGGCTTATTTCTAAGGCGTTCATCTCTTTTTTTTTTCTATTTTTGGAGCTGGTTTCAAAACATTTGGTATTAGATTAGCACATTAAGGACTTCCAAAAATTGAGCATAAGGGCAGCTGATATTCCAGAGGAATGCATGATTGATGTCTTCATAGGGACTTTAAAGGATAACATCCAACATGAAGTTCGCATTTGGTAACCTGATTCATTGACGAAGGCATTCAGGTTGGCAAGAAAAATTGAATGTAAAATTATGGAGACAAGGATGCCTACCACTCACATCTATAAATATGGAAGTGTTTCTGCTCCTAGACTTCCACAACCTACAAGGTTGACACCACAACAATTGGAAGAAAATAGAGCAAAACGGATTTTCTATAGTTGTGATAGAAAATACACTAAAGGTCATAAGTGTGTTGAGAATAAATTATTTTTCATAGATTGTGAAGAGGAGGAACAAAATGAACAAGAAACTTCAAAAGAAGAGGATATACACAAAGAACCAACCCTAGAAGAAGAAGAAATGAGTCTGACCATATCGTGTAATGCATTGGCCAGAATTACCACTCCTCAAACTCTCAAAATAGAAGGACATATCAAGAAGAAAAATGTAATAGTGTTGATTGACTCGGGTAGTACCCATAATTTTATTCATTGTAAGGTAGCCAAGGAATTGAATTGTTTCGTATGCCCAACACCAGAATGTCAAGTGATGGTTGCAAATGGAGGAACTATAAATTGCTCTGGAAAATGCCATAATATCAAGCTAACCATGGGGGAATATGTATTGAATAGTCTAATGCTTTCCATTCCAATGGGAGGTGTTGATGTTGTATAAGGAGTACAATGGTTACAATCTTTGGGGATGGTAGCTTTTAATTTTCAAGAACTTTTCTTGAACTTTTTTTTAGAAGGAAAGGAAATTGAATTATGGGGTATCGTAGGGAAGCCAGGAAAGATAATAAGCTCTAATGTCATGACAAAGCTTCTTAAGAAAGAAAAATTAGGCGTAATTGCATAATTATGCTCACTAGAAGTTCCAACATCAAAATCATCTATTTCTCCAGATCTCCAAAAAGTCTTGGAAAATCATTCCAAGGTGTTTGAAACTCCCAAATGACTCCCACCTATTCGTGATCATGATCATGCTATTCATTTGATTCCAGGAAGTGTTCCTCCAAACTACAGGCCTTACAGATATCCTTATGTCCAAAAGTGCGAAATTGAATGTATGATTGTAGAAATGCTAGAGGCTGGTATAATTCAACCTAGTCAAAGTTCTTTCTCTGCTCCAATAGTATTGGTGCACAATAAGGATGCATCATGGTGCTTGTGTCCAGATTATAGGGAGCTCAATAAGCTCACTATTAAAGATAAATTTCCCATTCCTGTGATTGATGAATTATTGGATGAATTACATGGAGCAATTTATTTTACCAATTTGGATCTTTGTTAAGGATATCATCAAATTAGAATGAAGACTGAAGATATTCTGAAAAAAACATTTCAAAGTCATGAGGGTAATTATGAATTTTTGGTCATGCCTTTTGGCCTTACCAATGCACCTTCTACATTTCAAGGGTTAATGAATTCCATTTTCAAACCCTTCCTTAGAAATTTTTTTCTAGTATATTTTTATGACATACTAATCTACAATAGGTCTTGGAAGGATCATGTTCAACATGTTGACAGGGTGCTCAAACTATTGGAGGAGAAACAATTATATGCAAAAACATCCAAATGTTTCTTTGGAGTACAAGAGGTGGAATAGATGGGTCA
The DNA here is from genome assembly GCA_034641835.2 of Pinus albicaulis. Lineage (NCBI taxonomy): Eukaryota > Viridiplantae > Streptophyta > Pinopsida > Pinales > Pinaceae > Pinus > Pinus albicaulis. The sequence continues at coordinate 1,080,576,720 of CM076570.1, read as the reverse complement.
TATTGTATCTCACGAGGGTGTTAAGGTAGACCCTAACAAAATTAAAGCCATTAAGGAATGAAAAGTCCCCACAACCATAAAGCAGTTGCGAGGATTTCTTGGGTTAACAGGGTATTATCGCAAGTTTGTTAAGAAATATGGGAGAATAGCAGCACCTCTAATGACATTATTGAAGAAAGATGCATTTTCATGGACTCCTGAAGCAACTAAGGCCTTTGAACATCTTAAAGAGGCAATGTGCCTAACACGATTCTTAGCTATGCCAGACTTCACAAAAACCTTTATTGTGGAATGTAATGCCTTAGGAAATGGAATTGGTGTTGTTTTAATGCAAGAAGGAAGACCCATTTATTTTGAAATTCTTCCAATCAAAGGAAAGTATTTATAGAAAGATATGTATGAGAAGGAAATGTTGGCAATACTACATGCACTAAATAAATGGCGAGCTTACCTAATGGGAAGACACTTAAAGGTACAAATTGATCACGATAGTCTTAAACACTTTTTGGAACAAAGACTATCTTCAAAAGAGTAGCAAAAAATGATCACAAAGATGTTGGGTTATGACTTTGAAATCATCTACAAAAAATGGAAGCTAAATTTTGTTGCAGATGCACTCTCAAGAAAGGATGAAGAGGTGGAAGCATTGCTTTGTGCAATTCCTATTATCCAACTAGATTGGATAACCGAAGCAAGGGATGAATGGAACAAGGATGAAGAAGTGTGGACACTCATTCAAAATTTGCAACAAGATCCTAGTACATATGATACATTTAGTTGGAAAAATGATTCCTTATGGTACAAAGATCACTTATACATTTGCAAGAATTCCCAACTAAAACAAAATATTCTTTTGGAATTGCACACTTCTCCTTTAGGAGGACACTCGAGATTTTTAAAAACTTACCACAGGGTGAAGAAATATTTTTTTTCTGGGATGGCCTTAAATCTGATATTCAAAAGTTTGTGGTGGAATGTTTGGTTTGCCAGCAAAATAAGGTTGAGACAATTAAGACCCCACGTCTTTTACAACCTTTATCCATTCCAAGTCAATGTTGGGAGGAGATTTCAATGGATTTTATCGCAGGTTTATCCTAGTCCGAAGGAACGAGTGTCATCATGGTGGTAGTTGACGGACTTACCAAGTATGCACAATTTTGTGCATTATCTCATAAATTTAAAGCAATTACAGTTGCTACTGCATTTATGGAAACAATTCAAAAGCTACATGGAAACCCAAAGATTATTGTAAGTGACAGAGATCTGATTTTTATTGGAAATTTTTGGACGGAATTATTTTCTTGTTTGGGTAGTCAACTAGCTCATAGCTCATCTTATCATCCTCAATATGATGGTCAAACTGAGATATTGAATAAATTTTTGGAAGGAAATATTCATTGTTTTGTATCTGATAAGAAAACACAATGAGTCAAGTGGTTACCTCTCGCTGAATGGTGGTATAACACTTCCTTCCATATTGCAGCAAAAATGACCCCATTTATGGCACTTTATGGATATCATCCACCATCCATCACATCTTCTTTAAGAGAAAATTCTAAGGTTCAAGAAGTGGAAGATCACATTGAGCATCAACAAGAAGTTCTCCAACTTTGAAATGATAACCTAAATTTGGCACAAAATCGAATGAAACAATAGGCAGATCAACATCACAGCAAGAGAAGTTTTGATGTAGGAGACCGGGTATTTTTACGGCTACAACCATACAAACAAATTTCCCTCAAGCAAGCTAAGAAGGATAATAAATTATTGCCAAAGTACTATGGTCCTTACAAGGTGTTGCAAAAGATTGGTATTATGGCATACAAATTGGAGCTTCCTGCTTCTTCGCAAGTGATTCCATTTTTCCATGTTTCATGCTTAAAGAAGGTTATAGGGGACAAACTTCCAGTTCAAAAAATATTTCAAAAACTTTATGAGGAAGGAAAAATCATATTGGGACCTAAAGTAGTCATGGAAACAAGAACTTGATAGCTACAAAATCGATCAATTTCCAAGTATCTCATCAAATGGAAGAACTTACCCACTGAAGATTCTACATGGGAGGATGAGAATTTTATACAAAAGAATCTTGAGCTACTCAAGCATTGAGGACAACAATTTTTTGAAGGAGAGGAGCATGTTAGGTCCCTATATTGCTAGTATAGTCCCTTATTGTTCTTAGTGTAACCCCCTTATTGTTATTGTTGTATCCCTATAGCCCCAATATTATTATTATTGTGCCCTGGAATTATTATTCTTAGGTTGGCTAGGATTATATTGTGACCCCATGGACTCCTATATATAGAAGGAGGTTTTTTCATTTGTATCATCCATGAATTGTTCATTTATGTAATGTAAAGGAGGTTTCCCCCTCGAAGTGGCTTATTTCTAAGGCGTTGATCTCTCTTTTCTTCTATTTTTTGAGCTGGTTTCATAGCAAAATCAACAAGTATAAATCCCATAAAAAGACAAAGAAGGCACTCATTTTCTCTCCCAACCATTGAGGTCCCACTCCCTCAGCACGAAAATAAAGTTTGCAGGGTCAAAAAACAATTTTTTGGGTGGTGCTGCACTCCTGGAGGCAAGGCGCTGCACTCCCGGTGAAGGCAATGCGCTCCTGGCACATAAGTGATGCGCTCCTACCACTAGTGCCACACTCTTGCCTAGTTTCACTCACAGCTTCCAAAAATTTTTGCAAGCGCTTCTAATAAAGAAAAAGGGTTCCTTCAGCTCCAAGCAAGTAAGCCACACTCTTTAGTACCCTCCTTACATGTCATGATTGCAAAATTCATGGTGTTCATTTTCCTTGTTTAAAATTTTTAGTTTTCAAGCTAAGAAATCCTAGATTTCATTCCTACATCCCAAAATTGTTCTCTAGACCCTACATTACTTCCCCACATCCCATAAAACATTGTCACTATCCCTATGTCACATAATCCCTGTCACTAAGTTACATTTCACAAAACCCTAGCTCCTAGACTACTAATTCCTATATAGCTCTGTTATCATACTTGTAATAAAATTATAAACCCCATTTCCCTTAGTGTTTTGATCCCATATCACTCCCCTAAGTTCCCTAACCACCTCCTCTATTTCCAAAATTTTTCCTACTCCCATCCCCACTCCCTAAACTTGTTTTCCATTCCCCTTTCCCTTCCCCAGGGTTCCAAAACTAAAAACACCATGGAGGAGGAAGACAGAGATTTCATGGAGGAGGAGGATAGAGAAAAAAGAAGACCTCACAAGGGAGGAAGGATTTTGAGGCTTGAGCCTACTAACACCAGAGAACTAATGGCCTCACCCATGATAATCAGTTGCTTCAAATATGTTGGCTACTTTGATTTCTGTTAAATGGTTCAAAGAGTTCAACACCACCCTGTTTTAAGTAGAGTTTTCATTTCTAACCTTAAAGACAATCAGGTGACCCTTGCAGATGTGACCTTCACCATATCCACACCTATCATTGTTGTTGCCACAGGGATACTTAATATGGGTGAGAAGTGGTTTAAATCCAAAGACCTGGATAACCATTTTTATGAACTGTTCATCAAAACACGGTACACAAATGAGGGAAAGAGAGTCTTCCCTTTCAGTTAGCTTCTTGATAGGTATGCCCCGATGGTGAAAATCATCATGAAGTACTTCTCTTGTGAAGGAAGGAAGCATTTCAGATGATCGTTTTATTGTCTTTGATGTTGATAAGTCAGAGCATCCACCCCTTCCTACATTCGTCACTTTCCAAATACATGTCAAGATCTGGAATGCAAATGTCTCCCGATGTATTAGTGATGAAGGGGAATCCACCTGCGTGATGTTCGCTTCTAGTTGGAAGTAGATTGGATCACCTAAGTTAGCCCCTTCCACTATCACCATCCTTGCGTGGGATGGCCACTCTTCCCAACCCCATTGGCATGTTCCGCAATTGTCCTATTACTCTTGTAGGAAATACTGTTTATGTTGACGTTGAAGTCATTGATGCACCCTTATACTACAAAATTCTATTGGGTCGTAGCTGCACTTATGCAATGTCTTGTTAGAAAATTATATATTACAAAGCAATGCAACATGTAAAATATGTGCAAAACACAAGCACACAAAACACATAAAACTAGAGAGACATAGATATATGTGGTTCACCCAGTTTGGGCTATGTCCACTCCGAACAGCCAGTCTTTCCTTTCTATTATCCAGCAAAATGAAGAGACACAACCTACAACAGATCTACTGTAATATCCTCTGTTCTCTCTCACAATCTCCCTATCTATTTCTCTCTCTATGAATACACATACAATACACAGCCGCAATACAATACCCTCATACATAGCAAGGGGTTTCCTTCTAGGGAAAAAAACCCTTAACTAAACATAACTTCTACCATCAGATCATCCGCCTAATGAATGGCCTAGATTGACTAGAAATTACTATACTTTTACAAGGCAATTTTAAATATGTTTTTAGCTTCGGGGGCACTACCCCCGAAACCCCCGCCAGGGGACCGCTAGCCCCCGAACCCCGTGGGGGGGATAAGTCCCCCCTGCATCCCCCCATTGCAGGGGTGTACAGTTTTCCTGGGGTATACATCTGGCAAAAACAAGGATCTCTGAATCAGGATGAAAATCAGGCTCCACACCCAACATGTCTGTTGTCCCATCTGCGGTTCATTGTAAGATATGCTTTCCTCACAACGGAAAAATCGTCACTATAGATCAGTTGATATATTAGGAACCAAAGTCTCAGACCTCTCTAGAGTCCATTATTTATTTGGTGGCCAAGAAACAAATATTCGAACCTTTAACCAGTGTCTCACCCAGAGTCTACAAATATTCCTCTTTTCGTGGTTCATTCCCTGGTCTCCCCCCTCCTATCTCTAACCCTAGCTCATCAAATGTTTTCATGATGCAATCATCTCGGTCCAACCTCAAATGGCCTGATTCGACTAGTCAACAACCTCGCCCTTTGCAACCTGCTCCTAGTCCTTCAACTTAGTCTTTGGGACCTCCTCCCCAAGGCCCTTCATCTGTAGCTAGTGTCCATGATCCTATCTATCTGCTCCCCCTAGCCTTAACCACCAGGGATTTGTTCTGCCTAGCCATTACCCCTTCAGTCAGATAATATTTCTTGCTCCCCCTCCTGGAGTATTTTTGGTACCTATTATGGCTACCTTGACCATTCCCAACATGACCCTGGGGATCCCAGTCTAGCACATTGATCCAACCAATACCCCGCCTGGTCAACTCAAACCTTACACTTCTTTGACCCTAGTCCAACCAGTCATTGTGACCCCTCCCTTTGCTTCTATGCCTCAGCCACCTTAATAAGAATCTACTCCTATTACGAAAGCCTCGGATGAGGGGGGAAAAGCCCAAAAAAAGGCACCTAAGAACAAGGCTTCCCAGACAACACCTGCTCCTCCTAAGCCTCCAGAGCATACACCTCCGTGTGCTTTGTGTGACGTTGTTGGTCATGCCACCCATAATTGTCCTGAATTATCTCGTATTAAACCCATGGTCAATGTCCCATTCCCTGAGTCTGATGTCCCAGAAGTCCATGTTACTTTACTGACTTCAGCCAAGAAACTCAATATTGTGCACAAAAACCACCCTTATTCTTTGTGTGATATCCATGGCCACTATACTCACCCCTGTCCTCAACTCACAGACTACTGCACCTCCTTGGAAGTAGTTCACCAATAAGAGGATGAGCGCAATGAGTTCGCCTCTCCATTACTTGAGCATTAGGCTTTGGAAAAACCAGAGGACACATCCACTCCCATTGACATACCCATCCTGATGTCGAGATGACGGAGCCTTCAGCCACTATCCTATACTTGTCATCATCTATGAGATCCATGGTGGAAGACCCCTCTGGGGCATCCCCTTCTGTTTCGTCTAACCTTCCTTTAACGATCACCTTGGGCTCAACATCAGCGGATTCTTCACCCACTTGTTCTTCTGTTACCTTCTGTGATGATACGCATGTGTACCCCTCTTATCATGATGATGAGTCAGGTAGCTTCGCGCATCATGTGGTCATCCTTCCACCATGTTAGAGTCGGTCCATACAGCCCTCCGTCAGAGATCGTTTCACGTTTGCATATTCATTCTTAGGTGTCTCGCTTGTTCCACTTCGTTGCATTTCGCTAGGAGCATGTCACTGACTGACGAGGGGGTCTGGTTGTCCTTTGTTTCCTCATGCTTGTACCTGCAGGGCTATTTAAAATTTCTCAAAAAGTACTCAAGTTCATCGTCATTTCATTCATGGTCATTAAATATCAGTTTCGTTAAAAAGGGTCTTTAGTCCTAAAGTCTAGGGTTTTTGCGTTTTTTGCATATTTGTCATAAAGCCCGCAGGCCATGAGGTTGGTTTCGCAAGTTTTGATTTCATATTTTTTTTATTATCATAAGCATTTGAAAACATTTCTATTCCAAAACTCTGTTTTGGAACTAGAAATTGTTCAATTCTATTTTTGTAATAAATTGTATTCATTTCACCGTGAAGAAGCTTCACTGCAAGCCTCTGATATTTTCCTAAGCTAAAGAGCCACATCCCTACAAAAGAAAGCAAAATTATCAGTTCAAAAACTCAGAAAAGCCAAAGAGAGATATTGTATTAAAAAGCCAAATGTAAAAATGCAGAAACATTATAAAGTGTGTTCTCAAAACACATTTGAAATCAAATCTGATTGCATGAGATATTTCCTTCATATATAAACATGGCAAACATAAATCAATTGCAACAAATTCGCCAAGGTAAAGTCGAAATCGTGTTTGGAGGCCAAAATCGTGCTTTGCAGAAGTGTTGACAGGGTCTGGAGGGCACGAGACCCACTTGGGTGCATGCGACCCACTTGGCAGATGCGACCCACTTGTGCGCTACGTCAAGTGTAAATTTGAATGGGTGCGACCCACTTGAGTGATTGCGACCCACTTAAAAATAGAACTCAGAAAATTGCGTTTGGCGCCCAGTTTCGATTCGAATCAACTCCAGCTGCTTTCAAACAGGTTCTAAATCATTGCTCAGTAGATTTTAAATATGGTTGTGGTGTCTTGAAGACTTTAAACATTTGAATGGAAAGGTGAAACCCTATATTCATGGCAGATTTGTTCCTTAGGGTTTTTAAATACATATGGATGGTTTTGTGAATATTTTCCCACCTTGTATGGTTGATATATACACCTCTGCATATATTGTCAAAGTCTCGCTGCTCTCAGACTCATTCTTCCACTGTTGTCATCATCATTGTTTTACCACTGTCATGGCTTTTGTTTCATGGTGATCATTGTCACATTGTGTCTCACTTCCCATTGACAAACACAGTCTTATACTCATTGTTCCCTTTGACAAATTTTATCCAGTATTCTAAAGGCTGCACGCTACCATTTGTCAAATTTCACTTGTAATTAGAACAGAGCTATTACCACTGTTTGTTTCCTTATGATACTTTGGCAGTGGGTGATATCTGTTGGGTGTTGAAACATACATCATAACTTTTTTTTCACTGCATCTATATCAGTATACATATTGCCAATATCTTGTTCAAAGCCATGTCAGAGACAGAGTCAGTTTATGAGCAGGAGTCGGACAGTGATTCCACGACTGAAGGTAATGTGCCACGGAGGCCTCACAGAGTTGTCAAAGGTGGTGATCATCGTAGAGAGGAGCCTACTTCTTTGGCTCAGTTGCAGGCATGTCCACTAGCAATGGATTGTTTTCGGTATCTGTCATGTTTTCGATTTTGTGAGATGATCGCGCAAACCCAGCTTCATCGTGAACTAGCTCGTCTGTTTGTTCTACATTTACGGGATGGCCGTGTAAATCTTGCCGGGGTTGATTTCATTCTATCACCCTTGACTATTGCTCAAGCCACTGGCATACCAAATATGGGCGAGGAATGGAACAAACGTCAGCATTTAGAGAGATTCCACTATGAGCCATACATTAAACCTGGATATATGAAGTACTTGGGCAGAGTTTTTCCATTCAGATTTTTAAGGGATGAGTTTGCACCGATGATGAAACTCATCATTCAGTATTTTAGTTGTGAGGGTAGATATGCCCGTCTCTTTGCGTACCATATTCGTTTGTTGATGCACTTCACAAGGGTACGTATGATGAACATTCCGTACTTCATATATCGCAACATAGAGAGGATGGTGATTTTTGTACAGAAGAAGATGAGCCCGGCGCAGTAGTATAGGAGTATATATCATTACGCTTTGATCAAGATCATAGTGTTACATCAGTTGGCACAGCAGGGCATTGCTTGGGAGGATTTCATCTCTCGTGACTTTTTCACAGTGCCACAGTCGCCTCTCGAGATAGTTCATGATGCGGGAGAGCCTTCACACCAGCTGGACATTCTTGACGTTGAGCATATCAGCACTCCATTGGTTCTTACATATCAGCGAGGCCACAGGGCCTTATTTGCAGCTACACGACGAGTATTATCTCCACGTGAGGTGGAAGGGGTCTTGCCGACTTCATCAGCAGAGCGAGTATTATCTCCACCCAGGGTGGGAGGGGTCTCGCCTTCTTTTTCAGCACAGGTACAGATCCAGGACAGGGGCAAGAAGCCCATGCATGATGAGGGCCCATCAGGAGGCCGAGACACAGACTTCACAATCATTGATGTTGATGCGAGCTCTCCTAGCTCGAAACTGAAGGAAATCATCCAGGAGCAAAGGGCCGAGAATGACAAGTTGAAAGATCAATTGTAGAAGGCTCAGTGGGTGATAAAATATCTGGAGCAGTGCAACAAACAGCTTGAGGATGAGCATGAACTTTATGAGCTGCGGCGAATCCGTGAAGATCGACAACTGGCCCGGAAGAGACCCGGTGACATGACGCCAATTGATCGAGATTCTGTGCTCACACGGGTTAAAATTCATTTGGAGAAGTTGATTGAAAATGAAAACAGAGAGAAGGACATGCTTCGTCACATGAAGGGCCATTATTGGGCTCGCATGCATGTTTGCAAAGCGAGAATGAAGATTCTGAAGAGGAGGTTGAGCGAAGCACTAAAACGGCGGAAAAGGCCTAATCCACTTCGGATTTTGGCCGACGCTTCATTGAATGGGCAAGATACATGATGGAGGATCTTCGCTCCGAATTTGAGAAAATTCGGAGAAAATTTTGTCATTTTGAAATTTTTTGGTCTAAAAACAGGTTGTTTAGTTAAGTGGGTCTCACACCCATATGCTCACTTTTTTTTGGGACACTTGCTGAAGGAAATTTTTGCATTTTTGGATTTTTCATGGTAAATTATTCATCCTCAGGCATTACCGAAGCATTTCATCAGATTCTGGATGGTCAAAAAGCTCAAAAACACCTTGAAAACTACCTTGCTGTCACCTTTTGCACCAGCAGGAAGTACTTCTGGGAGAAAGACGTTTTTGAGGGTCAAATGAGCTCCAAATTGGGAAATTCCACTTGGGTTGGATAGTCAACATCCAGGGCTTTCCAACGAGCTATCATGAGCTCAATTTGGATGCCGGGAAGTACTTCAAAATCGGGCTGAAAGTTATGCGACCCACTTGGCTCAGGCATGCGACCCACTTAAATTTTTGGCTGAATTTTCAACTTCCAGCTCAGATTTTCGGCCAGTTTGGACCATTTTTGCTTGTGGATAAAATATTTGGGTTTTCATGATGTAAATTTATGTTTGGCATGTAATTTTGGCTTATTTTTATCTATTCTAGAAGATTCACTCTCAAAAAAGTAAAAATCATGTAAATGGATCAGTTCCCACTCTTTTAGAGGCAAGTTGTTAGCTGCCTAGATTGTAGTTCCATGATTATAATTTGTTGAAACTGATCCCTGAAGGAGGAATTCGACCCCTAGAGGTGGGGAAAGGTGTTAGAGTGGTCTATATATTGTAATTTCTGAGACATTCTACAGGTTGGACTCTTGGGAGACTTTTGGCACCATTGTACATATTTTTTCATATTTTGGCTAAGGAAAGATCAGAGGTTTTGCGGCACTTGTTGGGATCCTTGTGGTGTTTTTTTCTTGATGGTGTTTTCTCCCTGTTTACTGTAAGTTCTTCATGTTTAATGTATGCCATTCCTTTCATATGCTTCTGAACTAAATTGAATGAGTAGATGAGGTTGAATCCATTGTTTACTGTGCTCTGCCTTTGAATTCATTTAGTTCTATATGTTTTCGACTGTTTGGAGAGGATCCAAGTTCTTCTTTGCCCTCTTCAGCTCATTTTCGTTCTAATCTGTCCGTATATCCAATCAAAAGCATCAAGACATTCACCTACCTCGCCCCAACTCGAAATCTGCAAAGGTCTGACCTTATCCCCAGACCCAAATTTTGTTTTTCCCATTTCTCCAACGAAAACCCAAAAATCAAAATCAAACATTCCTATCTCTTTACTAGCCTAAAATCAGTATTCATTGTTCATTATAAGTCATCTCAGCCCCTCTGAAAACATTTGCCGAGATAGACCCGGAGAGAGCCCTCTCCTGTCCTCGTAGGGCTAGCTACGAGGCTGAGCGTGGTTTGATGTAGCCTTGAGTTTTACCTTATTTCAGCCTAAGGTAGATTTGAGCGCTAACACACCAGTCACCCCATCTTCTATTACGATGATGAAATTATGGAAGAAATCACCACCCCTGACTTTATCTATCCCGCATTACATCGAACCCATGAATTCGAATCACATACACCTTGTGGACATTACATTGACACCTAGTGTTTGGGTAAGGTGACACCCATATTTAAGAGTCTAGGAAAAGAAATTCTCCACAACCCTCCTAGTGTATTTGGTAGTGTTGACTCTAGTACCATTATTCTTCCCCATTTAGAAGAACCTCTAGAGTTCCATATCACTTCATATCACTTTAGGGATGATGCACTTCATCAGTCCTTCATATTACGTCAACAACCGAGTCTCGTAGACATCGTTGTTTACCAACTTGTGTGTTTTCTAGGTGAGTACTAGTTCATTATATCCAAATCCAACAATGTTACCGATGAAATAGGTAACCTCAATGTTACCTAATTTTTGAAGTATCAAGAAAAACACCTGATTTTGAAAAAGTGGCGATGCAGAATCAAGAAAAAAAAATTTGAGCATGTTTTTGGCACTTTAAGTTTTTTTCATTTTGTTTTTTTTTGAAGCCCAATCTTGGTATGAAAATTTGCCGCTGGCCTGTATTTATTGTTTAAAGGATTTTCATGCCTTGTTCATTGAAAGATATCAAGTATCTTATCCATCATTAAATTTAGTTCATGACTGTTGCAAACATGCTTCTACTTTTATTGAAAGCCTTGAGAAATATTATGAAGACGATAATTTCATGGATGATGAGATCATGGAGGCTCTATATGAGAATCCATTTCAGCAATATGAAGAGAACCTAAAGGATACCCATCAAGATGCTCAGGAGACTTTGCAGCAGGTTGATGGCCATATGGCTGAAAATGATGAAAGGGAGAATGTCATTTCAGATCTGCCCACAGAAGACAGCAGCATGCAAGTAAGTCCAGTTCCAATTGTAGATTGTGATAATGTCCAGACAGCTACTTCAGATTCAGATTCAGATCATGATGACCAAGCATATCTTGTGCTGAAGCCCATCAAGGAGTACTCTGCTGTTGAAATCATCTGGGATGCAGAAGACACAGTAATGGATCCAAATGTTCTCAGTCATACTGTCAGCCCATCATTAGAACACAGCCTTCATGAAGAAGCAATCCAGTCAGTTCATGAAAATAAAAATGAGATCTTTGTGCAAGTAAGTGATAAATCTCCTTTCCATAACTCAGTAATAAATGATAGTTTGAATGCCCTGTCATATGAAGATAATTACTGTTTAAGCAGAAGAAAACAAAAGGCATTGTCTCCTTTGTCTGAAGATGAGATAGATCAGCTTTTGAAAGGTCTTGTTACAGCCCAAGCTACAACAGATTTGCAGTGCACACGTAATCAGGAAAGTGTTGGTGAAACTTCTTCCTCTGTTGAAAAAGATGACTGTCTTGTAATCAGTTGTGTAGATCAGCAAACAGATAATTTTTTCCTTCACAAAGATGATAAGGCTGTCATGTTTAATAACCTTGAAGATTGTTTTTTGTTTAAGAATGACCTAGACCATGAAATTGAAGAGTATATGCCAGAATTGCTCATGGTCAAGGAACCTACAGCTAACACTCAGATGGCAGATTTGTGCATTTCTATCCCTCAGAAATCAATTGTCCTTTCAGATCAGAATGAAGTGGATACTAGTATTTTTGCAGCTGGATCTCCAGATAAGCCAGTGCTTCAAGATTTTCAAGACCCCTTCAGCATTCTTCTGCAAACATTAGAAAGGATAAATATTGCTTGGTTCATTATCATAAGCTTTGGTTTCAGTGGTTATTTTGAGTTGCCTACAGGTTCATCAGTCCGCCTGCTCAGGGAGAGTAAGAGCAGAAATTTGGGGTGTAGCCATCTACTGGATTGGTTACATTGGAAAGCACATTATACATGATTGTACATATCTCATCAGTATGTAGGTGGTTGCCATCAGGATTTTAAAGCTTGATGGACTGCTACCCTTTTCAGAAAGTTTTTGTTTTAATTCAGTCATTTCCGTTTGCATCAAGTCAGTTTGAGTCGATTTTCCAGTTAATAAGTTGAGTCATTAGTCTTTAGTCTGTTTTTCAGAATAATGATTCCATAGCCCAATGGATGGAGGCACTGTCTGCTCCCCCAGAGATCTGTCGTTCTTGGCATCTCCATGGAGCCACCATCCCCATTGGAGCCAATGTTAGAGTCGGTCCTTACAGCCCTCCGTCAAAGATCGCTTCGCTTTTGCATATTCATTCTTATGTGTCTCGCTTGTTCCACTTCATTGCATTTCGCTAAGAACATGCCACTGACTGACGAGGGGGTCTGGTTGTCCTTTGTTTCCTCATGTTTGTACCTGCAGGGCTATTTAAAAATTTCTCAAAAAGTACTGAAGTTCATCGTCATTTCATTCATGGTCATTAAATATCAGTTTCGTTAAAAAGGGTCTTTAGTCCTAGAGTCTAGGGTTTTCGCGTCTTTTGCATATGTGTCATAAAGCCCGCAGGCCATGAGGTTGGTTTCACAAGTTTTGATTTCATATTTTTATTATCATAAGCATTTGAAAACATTTCTATTCCAAAACTATGTTTTGGAACTAGAAATTGTTTAATTTCATTTTTGTAATAATTATATCCATTTCACCATGAGAAGCTTCACTGCAAGCCTCTGATCTTTTCCTAAACTAAAGAGCCACATCCCTGCAAAAGACAGCAGAGTTATTAGTCCAAAAACTCAGAAAATCCAAAGAGAAATATTGTATTAAATAGCCAAATGTAAAAATGCAGAAACATTATAAGAGTGGGTTGTCTAACACATTTGAAAAGCAATCTGATTTTATGAGATATTTATTTCATATATGAGCATGACAAACATAATCATTTGCAAGAAGTTCGCCAAGGCAGGAGTCGAAATCGTGTTTTGAAGGCCGTGGACAAGTTCTCATCGTTCTGGACAGCGTTTGGAGGGCTTGCGACCCACTTGAGTGGTTGCGACCCACTTAAAGGTTGCGACCCACTTGTTAGCTTCAGCCAGTGTAAATTTGAACAGTTGCGACCCACTTAAAGGTTGCGACCCACTTGAACAGTTGCGACCCACTTAAAAACAGAGCCCAGAAAATTCGTGTTTTGCGCCCAGTTTCGTGTTGAATCGACTCCAGCTGCTTCCAAACAAGTTTTAAATCATTTCTCAGTAGATTTTAAATATGGTTATGATGTCTTGAAGTGGGAAAAATTGATTTATTTGAATGGAGAGGTGAAACCCTATATTCATGGCAGATTTATTCCTTAGGGTTTTAAATACATATGGATGGTTTTGTGAAGGTTTTCCCACCTTGTATGGTTGATATATATACCTCTGCATATATTATCAAAGTCTCACTGCCCTCACACTCATTCTACCTCTGTTGTCATCATCATTATTTTACCACTGTTATGGCTTTTTGTTTCACTGTGATCATTGTCACATTGTGTCTCACTTCCCATTGACAAACACAGTCTTCTACTCATTGTTCCCTTTGACAAATTTTATCCGGTATTTTAAAGGCTGCACCCCACATTTTGCACTTGGTACTCATTTGTCAAGATCCACTTGTAATCAAAACAGAGACTGTTCTTTTATCCAAATCCACCTAAACAGAGCTATTACCATTGTGTGTTTCCTATGATTCTTGGGTACATATGCAATATATTTGGGTCTTGAGAATGCATTAAAACTTTGACTTCATTGCATCTATATCAATATCTACATTGCAAATATCTTGTTCAAAGCCATGTCAGAGACAGAGTCAGTTTATGAGCGGGACTCGGATAGTGATTCCACGACATAGGGTAATGTGTCACGGAGGCCTTATAGAGGTTTCAAAGGTGGTGATCATCGCAGGGAGGAGCCTACTTCTTTGGCTCAGTTGCAGGCATGTCCATTAGCAATGAATTGTTTTCGGTATCTGTCATGTTTTCGATTTTGTGAGATGATTTCACAAACCCAGCTTCATCGTGAACTAGATCGTCTGTTTGTTCTACATTTATGTGATGGCCGCGTAAATCTTGCCGGGGTTGATTTCATTCTGTCACCTTTGACTATTGCTCAAGCCACTGGCATACCAAACATGGGAGAGGAATGGAACAAACGTCAGCATTTAGAGAAATTCCACTATGAGCCATACATTAAACCTGGGTATATGAGGCACTTGGGCAGAGTTTTTCCTTTCAGATTCTTGAGGGATGAGTTTGCACCACTGATGAAACTCATCATTCAGTATTTCAGTTGTGAGGGCAGATACGCGCGTCTCTTTGCGTACCTTGTTCGTTTGTTGATGCACTTCACAAGGGTACGTATGATGAACATTCCATACTTCATATATCGCAACATAGAGAGGATGGTGATTTTTGTACAAAAGAAGAGCCCAGCACAGCAGCATAGGAGCATATATCATTACGCTTTGATCAAGATCATAGTGTTACATCAATTGGCACAGCAGGGCATCACTTGGGAGGATTTCATTTCCCGTGACTTTTTCACAGCGTCACAGCCACCTCCCGGGGTAGTTCATGATGCGGGAGAGCCTTCACACCAGCCGGACATTCCTGAGGTTGAGCACATCAGCTCTCCATTGGTTCTGACATATCAGCGAGGCCACAGGGCCTTATTTGCAGCTACACGGCGAGTATTATCTCCATGTGAGGTGGAAGGGGTCTTGCCGACTCCATCAGCAGAGCGAGTATTATCTCCACATGATGTGGAAGGGGTCTCGCCTTCTTCTTCAGCACAGGTACAGATCCAGGACAGGGGCAAGAAGCCCATGCATGATGAGGGCCCATCAGGAGGTCGGGGCACGGATTTCACGATCATTGATGTTGATGCGAGCTCTCCTAGCTCGAAACTGAAAGAGATCATCCAGGAGCAAAGGGCCGAGAATGACCCGCTGAAAGATAAATTGCAGAAGGCTCAGTGGATGATAGACTACCTGGAGCAGCGCAACAAACAACTAGAGGATGAGCACGAACTTTATGAGCTGCGGTGAATCCGTGAAGATCGACAATTGGCCCGGAAGAGACCCGGCGACATGACACCAATTGATCGAGATTCTGTACTCACACATGTGAGCATTCATCTAGAGAAATTTTTGGCGAAGGCCAATCGAGACAAAGACATGCTTCGTCACATGAAAGGCCATTATTGGGCTCGCATGCATGTCTGCAAAGCGAGAATGAAGATTCTGAAAAGGAGGTTGCGCGAAGCACTAAGACAGCGGAAAAGGCCTAATCCACTTCGGATTTTGGCTGAGGCTTCGTTGACTGGGCAAGATACATGATGGAGGACCTCCGCTCCGAATTTGAGCAAATTCGGAGAAAATTTTTTCATTTTGAAATTTTTGGGTCAAAAAACAGGTTTTTCAGTTAAGTGGGTCTCGCACTCATATGCTCACTTTTTTTTGGGACACTTGCTGGAGGAAATTTTTGAATTTTTGGATTTTTCATGGTTAATTATGCATCCTCAGACATTACCTAAGCATTTCATCAGATTCTAGATGGTCAAAGAGCTCAAAAACACCATGAAAACCACCTTGCTGCCACCTTTTGCACCAGCAGGAAGTACTTCTGGGCGAAAGAAGTTTTGGAGGGTCAAATGAGCTCCAAATTGGGAAATTCCACTTGGGTTGGATAGTCAACATCCAGGGCTTTCCAACGAGCTATCATGAGCTCAATTTGGATGCCGGGAAGTACTTCAAAATCAGGCTGAAAGTAATGCGACCCACTTGGCTCAAATGCGACCCACTTAAATTTTTGCTGAATTTTCAACTGCCAGCTCAGATTTTCGACTAGTTTGGACCAGTTTTGCTTGGGGATGAAATTTTTGAGTTATTATGATGTAAATTTATGTTTTTCATGTAACTTTGGCTTATTTTTATCTATTCTAGAAGATTCACTCTCAAAAAAGTAAAAATCATGTAAATGGATCAGTTCCCACTCTTTTAGAGGCAAGTTGTTAGCTACCTAGATTGTAGTTCCATGATTAGAATTTGTTGAAACTGATCCCTGAAGGAGGAATTCTACCCCTAGAGGTGGGGGAAGGGGTTAGAGTGATCTATATATTGTAATTTCTGAGACATTCTACAGGTTGGACTCTTGGGAGACTTTTGGCACCATTGTACATATTTTTCATATTTTGGCTAAGGAAAGATCAGAGGTTTTGCGGCACTTGTTGGGATCCTTGTGGTGTTTTGTTCTTGATGATGCTTTCTCTCTGTTTAATGTAAGTTTTTCATGTTTAATGTATGCCATTCCTTTCATATGCTTCTGAACTAAATTGAATGAGTAGATGAGGTTGAATCCATCGTTTACCGTGCTCTGCCTTTGAATTCATTTAGTTCTATATGTTTTCGACTGTTTGAAGAGGATCCAAGTTCTTCTTTTCCCTCTTTAGCTCCTCGTCGGTCTGATCTGTCCGTATATCCAATTAAAAGCATCAAGACAATCACCTACCTCGCCCCAACTCGAAATCTGCAAAGGTCTGACCTTATCCCCGGACCCAAAATTTGTTTTCCCATTTCTCCAGCGAAAACCCAAAAATAAAAAATCAAACATACCTATCTCTTTACTAGCCTAAAATCAGTTCCCATTGTAAGTCATCTCGCACCCTATTGTTCATTTTATCAAGATTGACAGAGAGAGCCCTCTCCTGTCCTCGTAGGGCTAGCTACGAGGCTGAGCGTGGTTTGATGTGGCCTTGAGTTTTACCTCATTTCAGCTGATGTAGTTTGAGTGCTAACCTGTTAGCGACCATGCGGGATCGAACCGAGTCTCTAGGTAGTTGAATTCATTAGTTCTATGTTTTTTCAGCTTGTTTGAAGAAGGAACAAGTTCTTTGCTGCCCTCTCCAAACTCCTCGTCAAATTAAGTATGTTCATATATCAATCAAAAAAGCATCGAATGTTCACCTGCCTCACCCCAACTTGAAATACGCAAAGGTACGGCCTTATCCGGACCCAAAAATTTGTTTTCCACATTCTCCATGGCTTAAATCAAAAATCAAACATACCTATCTCTTTACTAGCCTAAAATCAGTTCCCATTTTAAGTCATCTCGCACCCTATTGCTCATTTTATCAAGATTGACGGAGAGAGCCCTCTCCTGTCCTCGTAGGGCTAGCTGCGAGGCTGAGCGTGGTTTGATGTAGCCTTGAGTTTTACCTCATTTCAGCCTGAGGTAGATTTGAGCGCTAACAGAGTACTTTCATAGCTAATGACATATTCACTTCTCCACCTATTAAACATGCCCAAAATGTGCCTTCATCATCTCATCCTTCCACATTCATTCCAACATCTCAGCCCATAGTTCATGCATCATCATATGATCAGTCTCCTTCATCTATTTCACCACCATCATCTCCATCCCACTTTGAGACCAGATCACCTAGTAGAGCTAAAATCAGTGAGTCTCAAAAGACTAATCAGGCTGAG
>CM076570.1:1080311252-1080558606 GCA_034641835.2 Pinus albicaulis | reverse complement strand
TTTTTTTTTAAGTGATGTTTTTTATGTCGATTTTGAATAGTGGTGGTGTATCATCACCAACATTTTTTTTATAGGATTGATTTTGACACTATAGATTTTCTAATGTCTTCTTCTTCTGTGAGATGTTTATTTTTAAGTGCATTTATGTACTTGTGTTTTAAAAATAAAAAAATAATTTTTTTTTTTAAATAAAAACTTGTAATGATATCTTCACTTTTTCACATACATAAAAGATGGAAAAAGGGTCAATATTCTAAAGTTTATATTTTCTACATGTTTATGTATTGTTAAATAATTTTTCAATGCACATCAAAAAATTGTCGCTAAAAAACCAATATTTTGAACCATATGATAAAAAAATACAATTTTTCAATATAAATACAATGCAAAAAATACACTTTTACAGAGTTTTTGTTGGAAAAAACATGTTAAATAAACTAATTTTTTGGGAGAATCTTAACAAAAAAACTTAAGAAAACAACATTTTTATTGAATTTTATGTCAAAAAATAATAGCAATCACATGTTTTTTGCAAAAAAAAAGGGTTGTTTTCATAAAATATCGAAGTCTAAACATTACAAGTAAAACTGATTAATAGTTCTAAAAAATCAGCTTTGTTTGCAAGCATAACTTAAACATCATCAACAATATCAACTAATACATCTTCAACATCATCTAGAACAACATTGATGGCTTCTTCCACAACATTTTCTTCTTCATTTTGATCATTTCCGTCTTCTAATGGATCTTTCATGTCAGCAAATCTTCCAAAGTGTCCCTTTCCAATCATTCCATATAATGGTGGTTGAGGTTCCTTTGCTTTTTTTGCCACACGTGATTCATTAAAATCTCCTTTCCTTAAACCAACTTCTTGCTTCGCATCTGGAAGGAATTTAAGAGCGTTAATTCTTTGTTGAATAAATTTGCATTGAACTGGGTCTTTCTCAATGGCAATGCAATTTCTTCTTTTTAGTAGGCAACATGCTAGTGTTGTACCTAATCATCAAGCACAAAAAAATAAGTAAGAAAATTAGTATGGAGACATAAAAAGTAAAAAAGACAATATTTAAATTTAAATTTGTATAATAAAACTTACCTAAACCTGAGAATAAATCCAAAACCCATTCTCCTTCATTTGAACATAGATCTATAAGATAGTTAATCAATGCTCGTGGTTTTTGATAAATGTTAACTATATCTCCTTTTGCATCTTTATCCTCATATGTTAGTTTTCTTACAACTGCATCATAAACCAATACTTGACTATGACTCTTCCCATCTACTCGATTCATAATAATATGCTTATAGCTATCGTCTTTTGTCCAACATTCAACATGGATGAACTCACAATCATTTATAATAGGTTGATCTTCAGAAGAAACAATATTTGACTTTTGCCTGTAACATAACATAGTAAAAGTTCAATTAAATTTTACATGAATAAAAAAATTTAGGAGGAATCAAACATACAATTTCAAAGTATTACCATGTAAGTTGCATCCTTGAGTTTTCTTTACCCTTGAAGCTTGTTAATAACATTGGAAACTATGTGTCCGAATGAAATGTCACAAATCGCCAAAGTGGTGATGTTGTCACTTCTTGAAAACCCGTAACCACTTTACTAAAAGCTTGATAAGTATATGGTTCTCTATCATATTCAATGTCTGGGAAATTGAAACCATGAGGAATATTTGCAATAACTAGGCCATATTCCCTTTTAGGTATTAGTGATGCAATGTCTTCACAATCACCTTGTATTATTTGATATTGGACACTATCGAGCCCATTCCAAATGTAATGATTAAGAGTAGGATCTAGTTCAACATTCATAAGACGCTTCCTTCTCATGTTATCCATCTTAATTTTTTCAATAAAGCTTTTGAAAGTATCTGGTACTCCATTTCCATCCTTCTTCAACATCTTTAATGACATAAAAATATATATATATAGATATGTATAAGTAATAAAATAAAAATAGTTAAAATATGAATAAAATAAATTTATAAATCAACATACCTTATTGAATGTAATATAAAACTCTTTTAGTGTTGATGTAGAACTTGCTTCTGGGTAGTTGCGTACAACATCATCTCAACTATCTTCATTCAACATTTTAACCATGTGTTCTTGTATTTTCATAAAAAATTTCTAACTGAATAAATCAAGTTAAAAGCGTTAATATATTGACATGTATAACAAATTCTACCAACATTATTATGTTTTATTTAAAATAAAATTATAATGAAAGAAATAATTCAAGAAACTTACTTTTGAAATTCTGCACACATTTCTTCCATTGATAATTCACCCGACTTCACACGGGCTAATACTGATTTGACTAATTTATCATCCTTCACACCTTGCATTGTTCTCCAAGGTGTAATAGTCATATCCTTTGGAAGCTGCTTCATTTTAGGACCCCCCTTACTGTTGGTACATATTATGGGTTTACTCTTTCTAACCTTTTGATTTTTTATGGAAATATTCTCCCACCGATCAAAAATCTCATCAATCAAATCCCATACCTCCCCAGTTCTAAATGCCAACTGAAAAATGTTATCTGTGCCTCTGAAGAGATTTGTATTCAATTTTCCATCTTTTGTTTTTTTTTCATCAATTTGATAACCTGTTTCCATTAAACATTCTTTTCGAAATGCTACACTAACTTGTGTCTTATCCCCACGACATTTTTCTATGAATTCATTATGAATAAATATGACCCTTTGGATGAAAGTCATTTTCATTCTATACTCATTATCTGCATTATGATCCCATGCCAATAACTTTGATTCCATTTCTATTAAGCCAGCGTAAATGATGCATTTCACTGTTTGAAAAAGATAGTTATTGGGATATTCTGCAATCAATTGTCTCTTAGCCTCTATTGAATGGTTCCCTCCAATTACATAATATTTATAATCAAAACATTTTGTTTTGTCAAATGCTTGTTTGTTGGGAACCTGACATGGATCAACAAGAACCACATAATCCACCACATGCGCATATGGATTGAACCTGAAGAATGTTTTCAAATTATGTACATGTAGGTGATGGGTCTTTCTAATTTGATATTGAGATTGTCCTTCATCTGGGCCATAAAATTGGTTAACATTAAGCTCAAATGTTTGGCCACCAATAATTAATTTATTCTTCCTCAACTCTTGTCGAATAGCATTTTGTTTTGTTTTAATAATGCCATCCTCTAACTCAGCACCTGGTGTTATGATTTCTCTTCTTCCGTAAGAGCTTTCAATTTGTTCTTCACTGCTGCTCACGACCTTTATAGGTTCACCAATATTTGATTTCCTAGTCTTATTGGATAACATATCAGTTTTTTTATAAACAAGCTCTCCTTCATGAGGTACAAAAGAGACATCTTTGGCAATTTTTCTTTTTGGTGTCTGATCTGTTTTCTCCTTTTGCACAATAGTTCTCATCTCCTCCTCACTAATTCTATCATAATTTTATGCTTCATGTTCGACACCTTCAAAAGAAACATGTTTAAGTTTACTAGATTAACCCACCTTAGTGACTCTTGGTTGATCCCCTCTTTGTACTGTTGCAGTGTCACGAGCTGTTGCTCTTTGCTTCAATCTCCTTTCCTCTGCTTTGTCTTTGTGGAAAGTTTTGATCACATCCATAACATTTGGCACCAACATATAAATACCATCAAACATGTTTGAAAGATTCAGAACAAAATCCTATGAAACAAAATAAAACATGTCAATGATCAATAATTTATAAAAAATTGAATCATCCTTACAATAATGCATAGAGGAAATAAAAATAAGCATACTTACAATGTTATTTGCAATGTAGCTTGATATTTCTTCAGAAAATTTTGAAGTTATTTCATTTGTGTCATACTTGACGATTGATAGACGATATCTAACCTTCTCATGTTTCTGAGCCTTCCTTGCAAGAACATAAATAGTGTTTGTATTCGGGACCATACATATGTCTCATACTCTACCCATCACATCATATGGCTCATTTAAATCAATCATACCACAAATCAGATAGATGTGTATATCATCCTCCATTTCACTGTCTTCAAGATACCATGAGAAATCAGTTTTATCTATTTCCTCGACGTTCTTCCAATCAGAAATAAGCTTTAATGAACTTGGTGCCCCACTTGCTTGACTTTTATTAGTGTGTGCAACAATATCCTTATTGCGTCCAACAGTGTCCATAGTGCGTCCAGCTGCAACTTTAGATTTGGGAGTTGTATCCATAGTGCGACGAGTTGCAGCGGTAGATTTGGGAGCTGCTGCTCTAGATTTTGGAGTTATTGCCCTAGGTGCAGAAACATTCACAGAAATCTTTTTTGATGCCATTTTCCTAAATCTATATATATATATATATATATATATTAGTTAATAGAAAAATATTGTGGATAAAATAAATTTAATAAACAAAATTTATTTCTAAAACTAAATAGTTTGAAATTAAAGCAGTAAAATTAACTATAAAAAAATTCATTTAAAAACAAAATATTATAAATCATATGTATATATATCTATATAATATGTTTTGAATACATTTTATAAAAAAATTAAAAATGTGTTTAAATTGTATAAAATAATTAAAAAAAATAAACTAGTATTTTCAAACTTCAGTTTTTGTTTAATATTAAAAAAAAAACAAAAAAGTTACTAACTATTTATAACAAATGTTATAATATTATATATTTTTTTATTTTTTTAATTGTATTGTTATATAGTTTTTTTTAATTAATTTATTATATTGTTATATTAAAACAAATGTTTTTCTTTTAATTTATTATATTGTATTTTTTTTTTTAATTATATAATGTTTAAAAACAAATCGTAATTGTTGTTTAATGACTTTATATATATATATATATATATATATATATATATATATATATATATTGGGTTATATTTTGAAATTTTTAACAATTATTATTTAACAATGTTTTTATTATATTATATAACAATTTTTATTTTTATTTTTATACATAACAATGTTTTTATGAACTTTTAATTGTTTTATTAAAACAAATTATTTCAAAAAAAAATTAAAGAACAAAATAAAATTTAAAAAAATCAAAATTAAAAAATGTTTTGTTAAAATAAATTATTAAAAATAAATAAATAAATAAATAAATTTTAAAAAGAAAATAAAAAAATAAAAATAAAAAAACCAAAATAAAAAAAAGTTTTGTTAAAAAAAAATAAAAAATAAAAATTTAAAGAAAAAATAAAAATGAATAGCAAGGCCCGCCCATTGGGCACTGGGGGCCGGCCGGGCGGCGCCACGTGGGCGGCCCAGCCAGCCTCACGGCCCCACCTGGGCCGAGAGGTTGGTTGGGCCGCCCCCGTGGCGCTGCTCGGCTGGCCCCCCATGCCCATCGGGCGGGCGAATCGGCCCTCGGCCCAGGCGGGACCATGAGGCGGGCTGGGCCGCCCCTGTGACGCTGCCTGGCCGGCCTTTGGCGCCCATCGGGCGGGCGAATCGGCCCTCGGCCCAGGCGGGGCCGTGAGGCGGGCTGGGCCGCCCCCGTGGTGCCACTCGGCCGGCCCCCGGCGCCCATAGAACGGGCCTTGGCACGTTTGTTTTTTTTATTTTTTATTTTTTTATTTTTTTAAATTTTTATTTACTTTAAAATTTTTTTTTTTTAATTTTTTTTAATTTTTATTTTGTTTTTTAATTTTTTTTTAATTTCGATTTTTAATTTTTTTTTTTTTATAATATAATTATTAAAACATTATCTATTAATTAAAAGAAAATGTTAAAAATATCAAAATATAACAAATTAAAAAAAAATTATTAAATCACAATTATGTTTGGTTTCTAAACATCATATAATTAAAAAAAAAACAATATAATAAATAAAATAAAATAAAAACATTTGTTTTAATATAACAATATAATAAATTAAAAAAAAAAAAAACTATATCACAATACAATTATAATATATATATATATATATATATATATATATATATATATATATATATATAAAGAAAAAAAAATTAAAGATTTAAAATTAAAAAGAATAAAACGAAGATTTAAAATTAAAAAAATAAAATAAAATAGAATATAAAATAAAAAAATTCTCAAATAAAAAAAAAAAATTTAAATAATGAAATCACTGATATATTTATGATAAAAAAAAAAACAAATAAAAAATGTTATAATATTACTTTTTTTTTTAATGTGTATGGTCGTTTTATGGATTTTTCTGTCTAAATGAACCTATAAGTCTTAAAAAAGAAAAAAAAATCTAAATTTTTGTTCTTAAAACCCTAAAAAATTTAGTTTTTTTTGCATTTTCTTCACTAAAAAAATATTAAAAAATCAAGGTTTTTGAACCTAAAAACCTTAAAAAAGTAGTTTTTGAACACAAAAAAACTATAGAAAAATATATTTTCCCCAAAATCATATTTAAATTGATAGAATAGAAGGAAAACTAACCTTTGAAATGCGAAAAGCTGCTGTCACCAATGCCAACACGCCGCCTCCACAAAATTACGAATAGCAACACAATGCCTCCAATGCCAATGCAATGCCTTCACAAAGTTACCAATGCCAATGCAACACCTCCACAAAATTACCAATAGCGACACAATGCTTCCAATGCTAATGCAATGCCTCCACGATGTTACCAATGCCAACGCAACACCTCCAAAAATTTTCTCTAACAACTACCAGAAAACTTGATGTGATGTGATGAATAGAAACAATCATTCCTTTTAAATAGCGTATATTGTCTGATTGGTTTACTGTTTAACGAATGTGGGATTAAAATTTCAAATTTAAAATATTTACATTTAGTTTATTATAGTTCATACTATAGTTAAAATACTTATTATTTGCATGTAGTTATCATAATTAATATTTTATTTAATATTTACATGTACCGAATGTTGAATAATTCAAATATAATCTCAGATTAAAAATTAAAATATGAAATACTTACATGTAGTTAATTATATTTAATATTATAGATAAAATAGTTAATATTTGCATTTAGTTATCATCGTTAATATTTACATGTAATCAATGTTTAAAATCATGGGATTAAATTTTAAAATCTAAAATATGTACATGTAGTTAATTATAGTTTAAATAGTTAATATTTACATGTTGTTATTTTTGTAAATATTTACATGTAGTCAATCTTAAACCATTCAAATAAGAAAATTATTTTAGTTTCAAAGACATGCATGACAGGAATATTTTGTGGATATTTTAAATAGAAAGTATGGTCAAATATTTGAAGACCAATAGTTTATTAATAAATTTTGAAATAAATTTTAGATGAATATAACGTAAGTTTAAAATTTAAAATTTAAAATATTTGCATGTAGGTATTATAATAATATTATAGTTAATACTTACATCTAGTCAATGTTAATCATTCAAATAAAAAAATTATTTTAGTTTGGAAGGCATCCATGATAGAAATATTTTGTGGATATTTTGAATATAAATATCGGTAAAATATTTCAACATAAACAGTTTATTAAAAAAAATGTTAAATACATTTTTCGATTAATATTTGTACCAAATATATGAAATGAAAATTTTGGAGGGAAAGTTTTTCGCGAAATTTTTTGGGGGGAATTTTTTTCGCGAATTTTTTTGGAGGGAAATTTTCAGTCTTTAAGCTATATATTGTAAGTGGGAGAGGAATTTGTATCATTCAACCTATTCTTGTTGAAAGCCATGGTTTCTTCTGATAGCGAAGCTTTTCTTTCTAGAACATCAACATCTTCGTCATGCAACAACTCTATTCAGAGTGATGAATATAACGGGAGTTCGTTCACCATGAATAGAGAGTCAAAAAATCGACTTGGTCATTATCCTAAAGATGATGAGAACAAAATTGATGAGGTGCATAAAAATGAAATTTATGTAAATCGAGCGCCAGTTATACCACTTACTCTTAATCCTAAGGATTATGAAAGCAACAGTGATGAAGGGCATGATGAAGAATTTCCAGAGTCAAAAGTTTCACTTCATCCTAATCCCAAGGATTATGAGGACACCATTGATGAAGAGGGAGATGAAGAATATCCACTTCAGCTTAATCCTAAGGATTATGTGAGAACAACAAATGAAGAGGGGAATGAAGAATCTATAGAGTCAAAATATCCACTCTATCCTAATCTCGAGGAGTATGCCAACACCACCGATGAAAAGGGGGATGTAAAATTTCCAGAGTCAAAATATCAAATTTGTCCTAATCGTAAGGATTATGCGAGCACCACTGATGAACAGGGGAATGATAATGTTTCAGAGTCAAAACATCCACTTCGTCCCAATCCTAAGGATTATGCCAACAACACTGATGAAGAGGGAAATGAAAAATTTACAGCGTCAAAATATCCACTCCGTTCTAATCCTAAGGATTATGCAAGCACCACTGATGAAGAGGGGGACGAAAAAATTCCAGAGTCAAAATTTCCACTTCGTCTTAATCCTAAGGATTATGTCAGCACCACAGATGAAGAGGGGAATGAAGAATTTGCAAAGTCAAAATATGCACCTCATCCTAATCCTAAGGATTATGTCAGCACCACTGAGGAAGAGGGGAATGAAGAATTTGCAGCGTCAAAATATCCACTTCGTCCAAATCCTAAGGATTATGCCAGCACCACTGATGAAGACGGGGATGAATTTCCAAAGCTAAAATTTTCACTTCATCCTAATCATAACGATTATAATTTAACCATTGATGAAGGGGGGATGAAGAATTTCCAATAAATATAGATTCAAGGCATTCACTTATTCCTAATCCTAAGGATTATGAGAGCTTCAGTGAGGAAGGGGAGGGGCAGGATGAATAAATTCTAGTGAATACAAATTCAAAGCTTCCACTTATGCCCAATCCCAAGGATTATGAGAGAACCACTGAGAAAGGGGAGGATGAAAAGTTTCTTGCAAATGATAATTTTAGAGGCACATATTTGAATATTTCATTTTCTCCAAGTGACCATTTCAAAGACACTCATGGTGATGAAGAATTGAATCCTCCCAAGGAAGAATTTGAAAGCATGGGTCAAGATGGTGAAGAATTTCTTTTGAGTCAGGGTTACAAAAGTGCCGATGATTCTTGTGAAATGTTTTCTTCAACTGATGATGGTAAAGAAATTTTTCCACGCAATGATGTTGATGAATTTCTTAACTATGTTGAGGATGATGATAGTGGGGATAATATTCCTCCTAATGGTGATGAAACTACTTTTACAAAGGATGATGGAATGATGAAGCCATTGCAAGCAAATATTGCAACTAGGAGTAGGAGTAGACCTTTTCATATCAATCCAAAGCATTTCAGTTATACAAGGGTGAGGACAAAATATCTCACGACAAGAAGTTCTGTCATTCATTTGAGTTCAAGTGAATGTTGTCAAAGGGATTGCTTGAAAAATATGGATTTCAACTTTGCTTTGGAGAAAAGGAAAGCATATATGTCAATGAATAAAAGCATTCAAAATTCATATTTATTGGGTTGCATGCAATCTACACTAGCAGGTTATGATTATCATATTGGGAATGTATTGCTTTGCAGAAAGGCGTTCAAAATGTTGTATTCAATTGGTAATTGTCGTTTGTCAAGAATCTAGGATAGATTGGAAAGGGATCCCACATATTATTCAGAAGCACGTTATAAACGGGAGGTGGGGCCGTTTGCAAATACTGCTAAGACATGGATGAAAGACTTATTTTCAAATCATGGAGAGTGTATGCCAAATAAAGACACAATACATATTCTAGATAATTTCTCAAGACGAGAAATATTCATGTTATACAAAGATTATGCAGAAGTTGTTGAAGGAATTGGTAATTTTATTACATATTCTTATTTTACAAGGATATGGAAAACTGAATTCAACAATGTTCGTATTCCTAAGAAGACAAGGATGGGGATTTGCAGCACATGTGCTTCTCTTAAAGCAAAAGGAGATAAATGTCAAGGGGCGGAAAGAGGTATGTGTTCAAAACATTGTTTTTTAAAATTTGATACTTATCAACTATGAAAATATATTTATTCATATGTTTCTTTTATTTTATGTATAGATTCCGTTGTCAAAGAACTTCAAGACCATCGCAATCAGCAAACAAGTGAAAGACAAAAGTTGTATAAACATCGAAAGAAATGTTATGATCATCCAAATAAATATATGGGATTGATCATTGATGGTATGGACCAAAAGAAAACACTTCTTCCACATTTTGTCCGCACGCCAAAAAAATTACAGGAGGAAAATTTCATTCAGTTTCACTTGGTTGGTTGTACGGTATTTAATGAGAAGATGTTTCCAAGAGTTTTCTTCACAACTCCAAATATTCAAAATGATGAAAATCTAACCATAACTATAATCCATGATGTGGTTACTCATTGGTCTGGGATTCTTCCTGAAGTTTTGTATTTACAATTAGACAACACAAGTCATGAGAACAAAAATCAAGTTCTTTTTGGGTATCTAAACATGCTCGTTGAATTGGGGATTTTTAAAAAGATAAAGGTTGGTTTCCTTCTTGTTGGGCATACTCATGATCATATTGATCAACTGTTCAGTCGTTTTTCAATAACATTGAGAAGGAAAGGTGTTGGGAGCCTGCCATCATTAATTGAATGTATTAAGAAATCGTACATTCCAGAGCCTGTTTTTCATGTGTTGGAAGAAACTATTGACATGCGAAGGTTTATTTTTGGATCGCATGGTGAGGAGAAATGCATTGAACAGCTTAACGCCATCAGCTTCCAGCATCAATTTCGTATCAAAAAAATTGATGGGATAGCACTTATATGGGGAAAGAAGTATTCAAATATTGAAGAATGGGGACCATCATCAGGTTTAGCATTTTTGAAGTTCATTCCAGAGCGTCCAATGTTTTCATCAAAGATATTGTTATTACAGTCAGTTTCTGAACTCCATAATGCACGAAGGTAGAAGAGAGACATAAATTATTCTGAATGTCTAGAGGAAATTAAAAGATGTATTAGAGATACATATGAATACTTCGATGTTGCTGATTCAGTTTGGTGGGAGTCCTTTTTTAGTAATCAAAGTGATATGATTTCAAGATCAGTAAATGGGGATACGCTTTTGAAGACTCCTTTTTTTTGGCCACAAAATATGCCAAATGAACATGAACATCAGGAAACACACAATGTTGAACAACAATAGCCTCAAGCTATTATTAATTCCCCACAGGTAGAGGAAAGAGAAATCTATATTGGTTCTAGAAGATCACGTGCACAACGTGAAGCCATGGAAGACCTTTACAGGGGTTCTGTGTAGGATCTTAAGGAGGGTTGCATGATAGTAGTGTTAGCAGATGAAGATCCACATGGCTATCCATTCTGGATTGCCAAGGTTATAAAGGTCATTAATGAAAATGAAGAGATTACAGCTGTTGATGTACATTGGTATGCCACAAGTACCCACCCTTTCAATGGTGTGTACAAGCTAGAGATGGTAGTGGAAAAAAGAATTGGCAGAAAGAGAAAAAGAAAGGGCACAAATATAAATCGTCGCCACACAAAGTCTTAAAATTGGAGGATGTTGACATACTTGTGTATGGCTTCAATTTGACAAAGAGAGGAAATCTTCGGTTGCAGACCATAAATATTTTGAAGAAATTGCTACCAGAACAATTACTATTGAAATGGGACTCTGCAGAATGTAGACGTAGATCTACAAGACTTTTGAACTCTGAAATGGTGGGCATGCATGTTGACTCAGATGGAGCACTAGTTGATGAAAGAGAAGAATATGGATCATTTTCATCTGCATCGAGCCATTCATCTGAAGATGTAGATTATGATGGTGTGCCAGAACCTATGGCTGATTTTGAATAACTATCTAAGACACTTTTATGTAATTGATGTTTGCATGGTAACTTGAAATAAAATTTTTTACGTCCATCTCATTTTTCATGAAGTTATGAGACATTTCTATGTTTGTTGGATTATATGTTTTAATTATGAAGAATTCATTTATTTAGAATATCGACAATGTAACAATGAATTACAAAAATAATTTATGTTATATTCAATGTACCAATGTTGATATTTTAATTATATGTAAAATAGAAAATAGAAACTAATGTTGAATTTTTAGATTATGCAGTGATATTACCATGATATTATGTATTGTTACCATTTGGTATAAGATACTTTTAAAAGTTTTAATAATTATATGCATCATTGAAACAGAACACTTTGTTTCGATGCTTGATTTTTAGGTTTTGGTTGAAATTATATTTAAATTTGTCTTATGCTAAGTTTTGAAAAAAGATAAGTTTTTATCCTTTAAAATTAAAATTACTCTTACTTGTTTCTGTTCAATGATAATTTTTTCATTTACTTGTTCATTTTTTTAAATTGTTAAGTCTTATAATTTCTCCATAATTTCATTGTTCAAGTATGTTGAACACTTAAGATTGAAAAACATTAGATTTACAACTTGTAATTAAGGTTTTTATGCGCTACAAAATTTTATCTTTAAGGTTATGGTTGACAATAATTACAATTTTGGGGTTGTTTAAAGTCAAGATATTTTATGTTTAACAACATGGATGAAAATTGTTCAAAATGATAAGCCCTTCAGACATGTATTTGTTTATCTTTAACATCATCTATCAAAAATGTTAGAAATTTACGATTTTAAAAAAATTCCTAATATGTTGTTTTTAATTCCATTGTTACAAGTGTCAAAATTATGACACAATTTTTTTTTTGTTATTCCAGCATCAACTGGTTTTGTTTTGAGGGTGTTTTTTCAATCCTTTTTTCAACAAACAATTTTGTTTTTAGCATGATTTTATAAAATGTTGAAATTTGACCTTCAAAAAAAACCAAGTGCGTTCTGGAAGACACACTTTTTTTTGGGGGGGTGTTTTTTCATGTTTTTTGAGACTTTTTGGGCTAGAGTTCTCGTTTTGAGGTCAGGTTACCTATTTCATCGGTAACAGTGTTATCCATTCTTTGGGATAGTGACACCATGTATCCGAACCTAGAAATTTAGTCCATTTGCTTCATATATGCAGTTCCAAATGAGATTGATAATCCTCCATGTCATATCTCTAATTGCATCTATCCATTCTTCCCACTGAAGATAACCATAAAATAAACAAATGGAAAACCACACCATTAAAATTTGTTTAGATTCCATTTTTCTAAATACACCTTGCATGACCATAGCATGCTTGGGGGCACCTATTCCCCTATACCTTCTCATCACCCTCTTGAGGATTTAGTGCATATGATACTGAATGCTTGAACCCATTATTTCAGCACTTGGAACACCATAGCGCTCCACAAAATCCTCTAGGTAGGGGCATCATTCCCACCTTCACATACCATATGACTCCCCTCCATCACATATGCTTGGGGGAAGTATCCCATGATTAGGGGCATGATGGCACCCTTGGCCACCTTCGCACTGCATTTCCATAAGTCTTAGCCTCGATAGCACCGATTTCAGTATGGTCAATTATCCTCCCATTTCTTGGATAGTTTGTCCTACTGGCCTCTCCGGTGAGCCATATATCGTAGATGATTGATACCGTTTCTTCAAATATTCTACTTTATGTGCTACCATACTTACCACTTGGTCCCTATATTTGAATGGGTGGACGGGCATGATTCTATACCTTCTCTAGTAGTTCATTCTCGTATTCTTTTCCTACCTTGATTCTTTACCAGGACCATCCTTCCAAGAAGCATTAAGGCAATCCTTAGACAAGTAAGGTCGGATACCTAAAATTCCCAGATCCTAATTCCAATGGTTGGTTTGTCTGCTATGATCACCACGACAATTAGGGCCTTTTCCTCCTCTCTACTATCACCAAAGCTACACTTGCAAATGAATCAAATTGGAGGGAAAATGCCTTATTAAAGGAGAAACCCCAGATTTTTCTTTCGCCAATTACGACAAAAACATAGCTCGGTTTGACAAACCATTAGCACCATTGGAAAGCTCTCGCCAGGCACTCAAATGGGTATCCTTTCATTTTTGGTGATTTAATACTTCACTCGAAAGCCTTTTTTCCAAAAAGGGTCACTTCACCGCTTCTCAAAATCAAATTTCTTCACTTGCGACACTTGTACTTGGGGCACCACTTTGCCTTCATACTTGTTGATGCTCGTGTCAATTTTCAGCATGAGTTACCATCTTGTACTCATGTTTTTATGGTCCCCACCGAGCCTCTTCTGTGTGGCAGCATCATCGAGTCACCCTTGTTTAGAGCATCTGAGTTGAGTCATCATCACATCCATGGAGTCTGTCATGAGTTCCCTTTGTTTCCACAGTCTTCCATCCTTCATTGTTTTCTACCTCTCTCATGTCGCACATTTTGGCCCCTTGTCATACTGTCCCCTATCCCCTCCAGAGTCGAGTCAGTAGCTGCCAGGTCATACATGCCCTTTATGCTCTAAACAAGGGAAGTCGTCAGTCCACTAATTAGTAGCCCCCATTCCACCATCATCCCTGGTGTTAGTCTATCAATCACTCTACTATTATCCCATGTGCCTTAGTTGAGGATCCCTTATTGCCTCACCTATGGCTGACCTCCATCTGTCGACATCAGCTTATTCATTCTAGAAGATAGGTCTAGAGGGTGGTGTACCTTGGTTCCACCTTCCACTCTTTTTCGGTGCCTCGGATCAGGAAAATCAACCCTTTGTTTCCCTTTGACTTGATTTTTTCTCAGTTCCAACTCCCTATGGCATGATCGAGATCCGTATGCTTGATGGTTCAGTGATGCAGTAGATTGTACCAACGATTCGTCGGTGTGTGAGATGTTTTTAGACCTCATGAGGGGTGGCCCTTCAGGTAGCCCCCCACATGCCCGAATGACCTCTTTCCTACAACCTTGGACGTAGCTCTACAGATTTTATTTTTCTGGCCTCAACTGCTTGTAGCACCTTTTTAGTTTGCATGTATCATTTATATTTTCAGAACTCTTTCGTGTTTTACAGGGCCTCTTTGGTTGTACTTATATCTCATCTACTAAGATATTATTGTATAATTTCTTGGCTATTGTCCCAGGCACAATATGTATGTGGGATCCATTATGTTTTTTATTTGGCTCACTCCCATGTTTGGTGGGTGCACCATTATTATTTTTACTTTGTTCTCTCGATGGGCATAGGTATGCCTCCCTCACCTCATTTAGATTAGGTACCCACTCATAAAAGAGACTTGTCACACCTATAATTCTCTCCTCCTCAGGGTCTTGCCCTCTCTCACTTCATTCCGTCTTATATTTCTCTCTCTCTGACTCCCCTTTGGTGTCTATTGATTGAGTTCTTACAATGTACTTCGGTAATATGATTAGCTCCTAACGCTTGCACGTTGGGGGGCAACCTGTTACACCAATTTTTGGTCATATAACCTGTTACTATTAGATGGACTAAAGTACACCATGTAAGACCAATTTTACCACAATAAAATTTCTTTCACTATGAGAAATAATTTAATAACCCATAGTTTATTAAGTTATTCCTAGTCTAAAGAGGAAAATCCATGAGGAATAATTAAATAAATCATTATTTGGTTGATTTTCCTCTAGTGGTAATTAAATAAACCACTGTTTAATTAATATTCTTGGTCATATTTAACCCAAAACAAGAAAATTAATTAGATAAATCATTATTTATATTATTTTCTAGGAATAATTATTTAAATCATTATTTAATAATATTCCTTGTTAAATTTGACTAAATCATTTATAAATAATTGAATAAATCATTATTTATTTAATTATTCTGTAATATTCCCAATAGCTTTAAGCTAGTTGGAATATTATAGGTTGCTTCTATTTTCAGTCTAGAGGAATAAGTGGGGTAGGGAGACCCTTAAATCTCTTTAGTAGGAATAAATCACTTCCAGTATGGATGTGGATAAGTTTAGATAGTCAAATAAAAGCCACCTTGGGTGTGAAATGGAGCAATTCATGTAGACTAGATCAAGGTTAACCAAATCAACAACGCTACCAAAGAAGAGAGTGGAGCTAGTGGGGACAACACAATTTTGGAGGAGGAGTCTTTGCATGGAAGTAATCTCATAAATGAGTGGGTCCAAGGGTGAGGAATCTCAACTAGAATATAAGGGAAGGGATGGAAGTGATGAGAGTCATTTAGAATATTTTTTATGTTTGAGTTTTATGATTTATTGCATGCTTCAAATGTTTAGTTAGGTTTGTTGTACTATTTAGTACAAGGGTATTTCCATGCGGGAATTCCCCACTCTTTCTTGGAGGACTTGAGAAGGAAATCTAAGAGGAGTATTCTAAGCTTCATTTCCATCATCTGGCATTGGGCCAAGCAGTCACCTACAGCCACAAAGCAGTCTCCTTGAGGAACTTCATTATTTTTCATGGTGTTGAAGTGGAGGGGTGAAAAACCTTGTTTATGAGCTAGTTTCCTAGCGAAAGGAGCAACCTTTCACCTGGAAGGCTAGGGAGGAGGAGTTACAGCCATTTATTTATCATTTCATCCATTTTTTAGCAGAGCTTTAGTGATACAACGTGATTCATCCATAGTGTTGCAGTCTGCACATTTTGCATCTTGTGTATTTCAAGAAACCCTTGCTGGGTTATCTTGGAATTGTGTTTGTGAGACTAGTTCTCCATTTTCAGCTCCTTTTGAGTAATATATCAGCAGATCCATGCATATTTATATTTCTATAGTAGTAACCCTCACTGGGACTACATTATCATGTATTCCGACATTTCTGTGTTGCAACATCCCTTGGGATTCTAGTATTTCTGGGCTTTGGAGGCTTGTTTGCCTAGTTTTAGTGATTTGTTCCTCAACACATTGTATATTTTGTTGCTCCAATACATAATCTAATGGATATATGATTTTCTCATATGTTTTGCATCATTATTTGTTGTACATTTTAGTTTGGTGTTCAATTATTGTCTTTCCTAATCTGGAATATTACAGTGATATCAAAGCTCTAATATTGGCTCAGGTTGTGGGGCAAACACATCTATAGCCATGGAGGAGAAAGAGATTCCAAAACTTCTTCTTGAGACCATGCAGGACATTGCAAAAGATATCAAGGAGATGATATTTGAAAGACAGAAGGAATCCCCTAGAGGGTTTCACCATGGAGAAAGCTCTGGAACTTCACATTTGTGGTGGGAGAAAACAGTAGCACAAACTTCTTCACAACGCTCCACTATGCCCACATTTCTATCATTGGAAGGTGAGGAAGGAGGGCCCTTGAGGGAAGAAACCCTTGGTGACTATTTTTGTGGAATATGAATCTAAATCCCAAAGGTTCAAGGAAAATTTGAACTTTCAGGAGTTCTGTCAGTTCAAGGATGGTAGGAGATCCTTCAATCACCATAAAAGAGGAGGGTACATGCAGAACCCAGATCTACAACGTAGTTTGGGCAGATTATTTTTTCCCTCTTGTGATGGATCACCCAAGTGCATACCCAAGGCTTGTGTAGAGAAGTTGGATACTTATTTCCAACTCAACAGAGTTTCAGAATTGGAGGTTATCAAAATAGCAGTGCTTCACCTGGAAGGTGAGGCACATGAGTGGTGGTTTCATGGGTTATCTACACTTGGGCATGCTAGTATCACTTCATATTCAGACTTCACTCGGAGGTTGGTGGAGAGATTTTATCCCAAGGATCCAGAAGAACAATTTGTTAGGCTAACCAAGCTCAAGAAATTAGGAGATTTAGAAACTTACATATCTGAATTTCTAAAGCTTTCAGTCATGGTATCTGACCTCACTATTTCTCGGAGAGTATGCATGTTCGTTGATGGGATGGTTGAACCATTGAATGGGTTGGTGAAATATACTAGACCAACTACGCTCCAAGAAGCTATACAGAGGGCTAGGGACCTACAACATGCTTTACCCAAGGCAAAATCCCCTTTTCAGCAAAATATCTCCTCTTACACAAAGGAGAAGTAGGAGAAGAAATCTCTTGATAATGATCAGAGATATCTAAGGAAGAAAAAATTTTGTTTCACTTGTCGAGAGCCATGGGTACCAAACCACCAATGTGTTGCAGCGACGGCACATTGTATTGAGATATTTTCTGATGAGGAGAAGGAGACTAGTGCTGTAGCAGCAGGAGGAGGTGCGCCACCCACCAGAGATGTAGTGGGGGCATTTTCTCCCATGGTAGGGACTCTTGCAGCTTTGAGGGGAGTTCCAAAGTATCTAACTTTAAGGGTTAGAGGCAATCTTCTGGGGCAAAGAGTATCAATATTGGTAGACAATGGAGCTACCCATAAATTTATTGATACACAGTTGGTGCAAAGGAGGGGCATTCACATAGAATATTTTGAGGGTTTCTCAGTTTTGGTTATGGGAGCTAGAACCATGCAGTGTGCAAAATATGTTCCAGCGTTAACCATCACTATGGGAACCTACACACTAATAGACCACTTCTTTTTGGTTGATATTCCAGACACCAATGTCATATTGGGTGTCCAGTGGTTAAACACCTTAGGGAAGGTTACCACAGATTGGGAAACATTAGAGATGGAATGGGTAGAAAAGGGGAGTGGTAAACATCAGAAAATCAAAGACATACACACCTATCCACCCCAGATTGTTTTAGCTCACAAGGTGGAGGCAGATTTGCGCAAAGGGGACATAGAGTGGGCAGTGGAACTGCATTTGTCAGAAGCAGGGAGTAAGGATTCACCAGTACATCTAGATGTACAATCTATATTCGACCGATACTCTATAGTATTTGGAGACATTCCACTTGGGAGACCTCCTAACTGAGGGTTTGAGCACACTATTGATTTGGAGCATGGGATCCAAGCAGTGATCACCACACCCTATAGGCATTGCAAAGCCTATAGAGATGAGATTGAAAAGGCCATTCAGGAGCTTTTGGCCTTAGGAAAGATCTAGCCTAACACCAATGCTTTTTCCTCTTCAATGGTCTTGGTGAAGAAGAAGGATGGCACATTGAGAATGTGCAATGATTATAGAGCTTTGAACAAAAATACCATGAAGAACAGATACCCAATTCCTAAGATCGATGAATTGATGGATGAAATAAGAAGGTCCAAGTATTTCTCCAAAATTGAATTGAGATCGGGGTATCATCAAATCAAAGTGAGGGATCACGACATCCCCAAGGCAACATTCTGATGTCACTATGGACATTTTGAGTTCTTGGTAATGCCTTTTGGGCTAACCAATGCTCTGGAAAAATTCTAGTCTTGCATGAACCACATCTTCCATGGTCACTTGAGGAAGTTTGTATTGGTCTTTTCTTATGACATTCTTATTTATATCCGCACATGTGAGGAGCATTTACAACATATTGAGGCAGTATTGTGCATTCTTAAAGACCAACAGTTCTATGCTAAGCTCTATAAGTGTGAGTCTGGGATCACAGAGATGCTCTATCTGGGCCACATCATTGGAGTAGATGGGGTGAGATTCCATGAAGAAAAGATCCATGCTATCAGAGATTGGCCCGAGCCAAAGAATGTCACAGAACTTCGAGGGTTTGTAGGCATCTGTACCTATTACTGGAAGTTTGTAAAAGGGTTCTCTCAACTAGCAGCACCACTTACAGATCTAACTAAGAAGGGAGATTTTATTTGGATAGCCACATTGCAAAGGGATTTTGATAAGCTCAAGGAGGTGATGAGTAGCTTCCCAATATTGGTCTTACCTGATTTTACCCAACCCTTTGTGTTGGAATGTGATGCTTCGAGAGAAGGCATTGGAGCAGTATTGATGCAAGGGGGACACCTCATATCTTTTGAAAGCCAGAAGTTTCTACCACATCAGAGGCTATACCCCATATATGATAAGGATATTCTAGCCATTATGCATGCTTTGGCCAAGTTCCGACAATATTTGGTGGGTAATATATTTCGAATGAAGACTGATCATAATAGTCTTTGATTCTTTCATGAGCAGAAGCAGTGTCAGGAGAGGTGGCAGAAATGGGTGGGTAAGATCCAAGCATATGACTTTGACATAGAATATGTCAAAGGGAAGAGTAATGTAGTGGTAGATGCTCTATCTCGGAGGCCAGCACCATTGTCCTTGATGAGCATGGACGCATATTGGAAGGCTCAGTTTCTAGTGGAATACTCCAAAGATCACTTTGCATGTGAGATCCTAGATGGATTGGTGACCAATGAGAGGTATAGAGTGATGGATGAGGTCATCTATTACCGGGATCAGGTCTTCTTGGCTAGAGATTCTAAGCTCAAGAAGAATATTTTGCAGGCATCACATGATTCTCCACTTGCGGGGCATCAAGGATTCACCAAGACATATCGGGCTATTTGGGAGATATTCTCGTGGAAGTGTCTCAAGGAGGATGTGCTCTGAAACATCAAGGGGTGTGTAGTTTTCCAACAGAACAAAGGAGAGCACAACCATCCTGCAGGATTATTGTAGCCACTCCCTATTCGAGATGGAAAATGGGAAAGTATTTCCATGGAATTCATCACCGGTCTACCTACAGTTCAGGGTAAGGATTGTATCTTTGTAGTTGTTGATCGACTAACAAAGTATTCACATTTATTTGTTATTTATGCACGATATACTCCTTCACAGGTAACCAATATTTTCTTCAGGGATGTGTTTAGAATCCATGGTCTTCCAAAGACCATATTCAGTGATTGGGATAACTGCTTCATGGGTGGCTTTTGCTAAGAGATTATTTGGTTAGTGGGTACTGAGTTTACACCTAGCACCAGCTATCACCCAAAAACTGATGGACAGACTAAAATAGTGGACAAGTGATTGGAAGACCACTTACTAAACTATGTTTGGGGGCAACAAAGAGCATGGCTGTGTTGGTTCCATTTGGGGAAGTATTGCTACAACACAACTTTTCATATGTCCTTTGGCATGACCCATTTTGAGCCCTTTATGGGTATGATGCATTATCATTTTCTGATGTGATGTTTGGGGAAAGTAAATCTCCTAGAGCAAAGGAGTGGATTCAAGAGAGTCAGGATATACTCCAGTCACTCAAGGAAGACATTGCTATAGCACAAAACCAACAGAAAATGTATGCAGACTGTGGTCAGATAGTGAGGTAGTTTGAGGTGGATGATTTGGTCTATCTTCGTCTTTAGCCCTATATAAAATCTACACTCAAGGAGAAAGGAGTTGAGAAGCTTAAACCTCAGTTCTATGGGCCATACAGGGTGATCTGCCGTGTTGGAGAAGTAGCATATGAGCTAAAGTTTCTTGTTGGGAGAAAGATCCATAACATTTTTCATGTCTCATGCCTCAAGAAGGCCATTGGACAACATGTTATTGCCACTATGGATCTCCCACCTATTGATGATGAGGGCCATCTAATTTTACAACCAGAAGCTATCTTGGATACTTGGGAGAGGTAGCTAAGGAGCAGGGTGATTAAAGAATATCTGATTCGATGGAGGAATCTTCCTGATGAGGATGCTACTTGGGAGGGAGAGAAGATTTTACAGCGTCCTTATTTACTGTTTCTTGAGGACAAGAAAATTTTTGGAGGGGAGAATTGTAATATTCCTAATTAGCTTTCAGCTAGTCGGAATATTATATGTTGCTTCTATTTTTAGTCTAGATGAATAGTGGGGTAAGGAGACCCTTAAATCTCTTTAGTAAAAATAAATCACTTCTAGTATGGATGTGGATCAGTTTAGATAGTCAAATAAAAGTCACCTTGGGTGTGAAAGGGAGCAATGCATGTAGACTAGATCAAGGTTGACCAAATCAACATCACTGCCAAAGAAGAGAGTGGAACTAGTGGGGACTGCACAGTTTTGGAGGAGGAGTCTTTGCATGGAAGTAAACTCATAAATGAGTGGGGCCAAGGGTGATGAATCTCACCAAGAATATAAAGGAAGGGATGGCAGCCATGAGAGTCATTCAGAATATTTTTTATGTTTGAGTCTTATGACTTATTTCATGCTTTAGCTATTTAGCTCAGTTAGCTATGCTGTTTAGTACAAGGATATTTCCATGCGATATTTCCCCACTCTTTCTTGGAGGACTTGAGAAGGCAATCTAAGAGGAGTATTCTGAGCTTCATTTCCACCATTCAACATTGGCCCAAGTAGTCACCTACAGCCACATCACAGTCTCCTTGAGGAACTACGTTATTTTTCATGGT
This sequence comes from Pinus albicaulis, assembly GCA_034641835.2. NCBI lineage: Eukaryota > Viridiplantae > Streptophyta > Pinopsida > Pinales > Pinaceae > Pinus > Pinus albicaulis. The sequence continues at coordinate 1,080,536,493 of CM076570.1, read as the reverse complement.
GTTGTAGTGGAGGGGTGAAAAACCCTGTTTATGAGCTATTCTCCTAGTGAAAGGAGTAGCCTTTCACCCGGAAGGCTAGGGAGGAGGAGTTACAACCATTTATTTATCATTTTAGCCATTTTTCAGCATAGCTTCAGTGATACATCATGATTCAGCCATAGTGTTGTAGTCTGCACATTTTGCATCTTGTGTATTTCAAGAAACCCTTGCCAGGTTATCTTGGGATTTTGCTTATGAGACTAGTTCTCCATTTTCAGCTCCTTTTGAGTGATATATCAGAAAATCCATTCATACTTATATTTCTATAACAGTAACCCTCACTGGGACTGCACTCTCATTTATTCCGGCATTTTCGTGTTGCAGGATCCCTTGGGATTCTAGTATTTCTGGGCTTTGGAGGCTTGTTTGCCTAGTTTGAGTGATTTGTTCCTCAACACATTGTATATTTTGTTGCTCCAATACATAATATAATGGATCTATGATTTTCTCATGTGTTTTGCATCATTATTTTATGTACATTTCAGTTTGGTTTTCAATATTACTGTCTTTCCTAATCTGGAATATTACATATTCCTTAACCACATTCTTAAAATAATAAATAAATAATTTATTTATTTATTATTTCTAAATAAAGGGATTTGACCAAATTTAAATTCCTTTTACCTCCAACAAAAATAATAAAATATTCCATAAAAGTTGGATCTAGATTTGGTTAATAATATTTTAATTATGCACTAATATCTAGACTAACTCAATATTTTGTTATAAATAGAAGGGATTTCCATTCATTCACGACATTTTTTTACCTTGATATCACCTTTTGATCTATACTTTTGGTATGACTTTGATCCTCCATCATTGTCATATTTTTCTAATTTTTTCTTGTGAGCTCCCTTTGAGTTCCATTTTGTTTGGGTTTTCAAAAAGATATTGGATCTAAATCACCGAGGACATACAAGAGCCCATCCCATTGAGGGGGATTGGTAACATCTTTCTATGTTCCCTTCCCAAGTGTCATAATACAAACAATTCTTTAAAAATTCTTGTCTTGTCCATTGGATGCATGAAGCAACTCTTGCTTATTTTTTTTGTTTAATGTCTTTAACTGCATAGATCTAGATTTTTGTAGCATTTATTCTAATCACTAGCTACAAATCGAAGGAAATTGACAACCACATTTGATGTTAGGGTTGTTTGTTATGTGCAGCTAAAGTGAGTTTTTTTCGTATGCTTATGATAATAATTCACACTAACACAGACTCTACACACACCATATCATATTACTTATACACTTCACAAGAGTCAAATTTCTCAACATCCCATATTATTTGTTCAAGATCATGGAAAAAATGGCCTACATAGTACATAAGAGATAATATGATCAGAAAATCAACAAAATCTTCCATCACTCTTTGATCAAAATCATTGTACTCCATCATCTAAAGCAATTGAACATTTAAAGGCAAAGTTTCATTGTCAATGATGTTTTCATTGCTCCACCACTTCATCCCACTACATCTATTCCTCCATCAATTCAGTCTACTAGACCCATCTCATCAACATGATCAGTATTTCAGAGCCAAATTGGGTCATCCAATAGAGTTGTGGTCAAGGAGCCTAAAAATACCAAAGAGGATGAGAAGGAAAAATAGGTCAAGACCTATCAGAGGACCTAGGAAAGTGTTTTCTCCAATGATTGTGGAAGGGGACTTGCCTTCTTCATCAACAAAGAAGGTACAAAATGGAAAGAAAAAGAAGGAAGAGGAAGTTGTTCATGAGGAATTCATGCAAGAGGAAGAATACCCTCATGATGAGGAAATAGAGTTTGACATAGTTGACTTGGATCAACAAGATGATCACGAGGCCTCAAGCTTGATTATCAAAGAGAAGGATGTCCAAATTAGAGAGCTGCAAACTAACTTGGATAGATCTAAGTTTTCATTTCATTTCTTGAGTAGGAGAATAAGAAACTGAAAGATAAACAAGTACTTATGGAGTTGGAGCTAATCAAAGCAAAAAGAGGTAAGGCCATGATGTCACTTGATGATCTTGATCATGATGACATTCAAACCAGCAAAACAAGACGCAAGACAGGAGGTCTTAAGAGAGTTATACAACAGCAGAAACTTGAGGATGAAAACCTCACTTTTGAGGAGAGGATTTCCAAGGAGATTGAATATGATAAAGAAATATGGCTAGATAGGGTAAAACTCCACATTGATAAACTCCTCCACAAGGAAAATAAAGATAAAAAGATGCTTAGAAAAAGTTCCAATGGGTACATCACAAGAAATAAGATCTGTAACATTAAACTCAAGCAATTGGGGGAAAAAAATAAGTAAAACCTAATTAAGAAAAAGGAAGAAGATAAGCTTTAAATCCATGTTGAGGCCTTTTTGATTGCCTAGCATACTTCATCAAAATTACACATACCAATTTTGAAGAGTTTTTGAGTAATTTCTCTAATTTTGGTTTTTGTGCAAACTTCTCATAGTCTTCAGCACAGTTTTACTGTTAGGATCACAGTTCCCTAGGAGTTGTGCTTATTCTAGGGGCCTAAAAATGAAAAATAATACCACCATTGGATTTATAATGTAGAAAAAATGCAATTTTGACACTTTTCACACCCAATTTGGACAATCTAGCAAGGAGAAATGGTCAAAAACACCTCAAAAATGACATTTCTTCCCTCATTTTTCAGGCAGGCATTCCGCTCCTGACTAGTATTGGGAGATTTACTTTTTGGAGAGTCAAAGCTAATATTTTTTGGAAACAAAACACATTTCTAGAAACTAGACATGACAAGCTTTCTAATGAGCTATTCTGACCTCAATTTGGACATCAAAAAACCCCTCAAAATTTGAGCTTCAGTTGGTGCTGCGCTCCTAACACTAGCATTGTGCTCCAGACCATTCTATGTTTTTACTGATTTTTTCCAGTCTTCTCAGTTTCACCATGGAAAATTATGTTTTTACTGATGTAAATGATGGATGTAAATGTAATTATGATTCTTTTGGGTTAACTAAGGGTAAATACATTAGTTAAAAGTATTTTGAGGATGAATGAATCAGTTTCTCTAAATTAGGGGAGAGTTCGTTTGACCTCCCTAGTCTTTAGGTTTGTAGTGCAATATTTTGTGGATTAGCTCCAAAAATTAGGGTTTCAACCCTTGAGGTTGGGAGAAGTTGTTTCATGTCTATATCTTTCACTTCTTTACTCATTTCATAGGTTGGATGCTGCTATAATGATAAGAGACATTAGCACATTTGGCCCAATTTCCGACGGCCAAAATGTCACTCTTGTGACACATAGGTGTCCCAAGAGCGACACTTTGAGGTGGGGAAAAACGTCAGATCTCCTAAAGTCAGAATTTCGACACTTAACTTAACTGTCAGTAGAGCGATGCTAAGTTCGACGTTTTTTTGGTGGTGTCACAATTCCGACGTTTCAAATTGGTTGTCGCTCTTCCAACATTTCGCGCTTCGTCACTCTTCCAAAGTTTATAAGCGTCAAAATTATGACACCAACAAACACCATAACTGACATTATAAATGTCTCTTTTCTGATGAACAAAAGCATCACTCTTCTAACGAACAAAATCATCGCTAGTCCGACTCTACATAAGACCCCAACCAACGCTTCTAAGCGTCGCTCTTTCGACCAAAACAAACGTCTCCCTTCCAACACTTCTAAACATCAAAATACTGATGAAAAAAAACATTATTTAAGCATCGTTATTTTGACCAAAACAAGCATCGCTAGTTAGATGCTTATAAACATAGGAATATCGATGATAACAAACATTATTTATATAAAAAAAACTAAATGTCAGAATACATTAAATTACCTAGAAGTTACGCTACTTTTGTTAGATATTTTTGGAGAACCCCTTAGAGGAAAATGGATTTCAAATGCAATTTAGATTCACATATCATCTATATAGGGATGGTCAAAAAAAGGTTGCTCACCAAAGTATTGGTAACTTGATGAGAAGTTTATTTGGAGACACAATTGGTCAATGGGATTTGACTTTATCTCAAATTGAATTCATTTATTTTAATTTAATGAATAGATACATCAAAATAAGTTTATTTTAGGGAGTAACTTTATGGTGGGGCTTCAAAAGGTGTTGATTTGGTCAAGTTGTCAGAAACAAAGAATAAAAAAAGTGTGATGCTCACAATTTTACAAAAATCCTGAAGGAAACTCATGATCAGATTAGAATGAAGCTATAATGGAGTAATGCTAGCGCGTTGAAATATAGGCCTTCCGGAGCAGGAGCAGAAGAAATAAATAATTTTGGATTGTAACAATGTAATAGAGTGTTGAGCACATCCCTCTAGAAACATCCTTCTATAAACTTTGATTCTTAAATGATATTTGAGGCATCCCTATTCTCCTATTTTTTTACCTGTTTCTATGGAATGCCCATGAGAATTGGAATGCCTCAAACATAATTTGATGCATCTCTATTTTAGTGGTAACAGGTCATTGGATGTCGCTAGTACATCCCCTACATGAAGGGACCATTCTTAGGATATTCCCTACAAGAAAGGCACTAGTCTACCGTTCCTGAAATTTGGCTCTATGTTGGAGCCATTAGTGAAATTATTTTGCTTGCCAATTCTTGCTGGAAGATAGAGTCATTGACCTTTGTCCCATTAGAGTGTCAATCTGCAAATATAATTAAAGCATTGGATAAAGATGTAGTTGCACCCTTTATATTAGAAAAATCCTTTCATAGGTTATTTGAAACAAACAAAATGCAAGCTAAGTTGAGTTCACTGTCATATATCCATAAATAAAAGTTTCCCCTCAACTGTACACTCTATATATTATAATCACTAACATAATTACAACATGATCTAGTGAGAAGCCTTTTCTAACTGAATTACATTATGTTATATGAAATTGTCTTGATTTGTTATCGAGTACTCACATGTCTGTTTAAGGTAAAAAAATTAGTAAACTGCATTCAAATGCATGCTAGTCACATTATTTTCTGTTGGACAATTATATTGCAGATAAGTAGGCATTATACTACTAGACAATTGTTAAACTTGTGAATAATTACAAGTAACAAAAAAAAATTGGTTTCTCTGGTAGAGAAATATTTAGTAGAAAATGAAAATAGATTACTATAGTCTTTCTTTGAGCTAGGACTAACATCCTTTGAGTTTTCTTTGATATTCAAGACAAACCATTTCCACTATTAAAACTAAAGTATACATAAGGTATATGGTAGGCAATATTTAGCTGGCCAGAGGCCAAGACTACTTTATGCAACCAAAAGTATAATCGTGAACAACTATAACTTGTATCGAAATTCTTGCATATAGGCAATGAAGCACATAAAGTTCCACCGTAAGTTGCACATTACATAGTCAAAATGTTTGCTATTAAATAATTTAAGAATCAATACACATTTTATCCTAGGAGATCATATACAATGATGAGAATAGAAAAATTATATCCCAACACAATATTCAACCTCAGTCTGAGTTTCTTGTTTATAATCCAGGAAACCATGGTAAGAAAGCATGTAGATCTGGAGGAGGAGCTCAAAATGATGGCTCAAGAAGTTCGTGGTTATGTGGAAGCTGTTCTGAATAGTATTGATGCAAATGTTCCCAAAGTAAGACATCCATGTGGATGAACACACATTACATCCATACAGAATCTTAGTGTTGAATGCCATGTTGATCGACGACAACAAAACATTATTTTAAAAAAAATGTCGAAGACGTCTTTTAGATGATCCTTCAAGATATGGTTCCAATATTCACGATTGCTTCTATAATAGTTTCCACAAAAGGTCTTCAAGATGTTAAACACTTCACAAACATCCTTCTATGGTTATTCAATACACCACCCTAAAAATGCATAAAGGATCAGCTCCAAGTAGTCTTCAAGGTTTGCATTTATCTCAAGTTCAAAGGGTTTCCAAACAACCTCAATATTGTCTACAAAAATATTCTCTTAATACAAGAAATAATTGTGCCTTTAACAAGGGTCTGCAATCCAAGTCTTTGAGCTGGTGATTCGAGCCTCCCACAGTCAAGGATTAGAACCAACAGTCCATAATAGGTAGACTACCCAAGAATTGAAATTATGGTTCTTACAATTCAACAACAAGTTTGAGCTTGAGGCTAGGAAATTTATCCTAACAACTGTGTCTCCAAAGGATGAGCCTTCAACCAAGTTGTCAAGGATTCAAGATCTTTAACTGTTCAATAAACTAAGTTTTTCCAAGCTCCAAGTGTCACTTCCCACTGCCTCTCCACATGACCGGATATGAGTATATACTGATATTTCCCACATATTTGAGCCATGAAAGGATAAAGACCGAAGTCTATTTTTCGAGATGAGCTAAGTAGTTATGTCTGGAAGTAAGTCACTGCATATTTTTAGTAGAATCCCTCCATGGATCCGAGCCTAGGAATATTATAGATCCACTAAAATGAGTTGTAGTGATTCTTCACACACATCCGATTTGTGAGATGACACAGTCCTAAAACCAATCTTGATTGGTCTGAGGTGTAAGGAATTTTTTTTAGGTCTATAACCCTTATCTGAGTTGTTGGAGACAATCTACACCAAAGAGGTTTTTCCTTTATACACAGAACCGAGCTGCAATGAAGAACTTCCACATATCCGCAAAGGTATTCCTCCTTGGCCTCCTAAAACTATGATCTTCCTTCCTACAATCCAAGGGCACACGTGGTTGTCAAGGTTTGAGCTTGTCTCTAAAATATTCATTGATTTTCTTGAGCTGAAATGGAGCGTGGATTTATATTTATAGTTGTGTTTCCCTATGAAGAGACATGAAAGTTGGGTGAAGTAAGCCGACATGAGAGCCGACATGTCCAGATTTATAGGTATTAATTGAAATTTTAATTTTAATTCCAGAGGCCAACTTGATCTAGTTTTTTTTTGTTAGATCGTTGCATTTGTGTCTTACCTTCTTTTGGTAATAATGCATGTTGTAGGTGGCCTTGTCTATTACTCGCATAAAAATAATTCTCCAGAAATCATAGACTGCAAAATCCCACTTTTATATTGTTCAATGCACTCCTTCTAAGTGCTAGATAATACACTTTAACACTAAAATGATGCACAGTTCATGCAATAAGTTTAATTGATTTACAACCAGACAATCTGTCAGCAATAGGGCAATAATTCTCGAAATTGAAACCAGGTCGCAGACCGTTTTTGCCAGTGTGTACAATAAATTACCTTATTAACATGATTTAATAGTATTTCCAGACAATCTCTTCCAGTGACTACAATACCTTCTTAACCTGATTTAATAAAAAAAAATTGTTGCGCCCTATCATATGGTATATACCATGTTTGTTTTGGACTACCTGCATCACCTATCACTTATTGTAATACATTTACAGAGTGTGAGTCCTGTACCTCTTTCTAGAAGGACTTGTATGTCCTCTCTATGTGAACTTATTTTAATCTCCCCTTAGATTGTAACAAGTAATGATTTGATTTTGTTTTCAATTAAATTTCTCTAAGAAATTGATCTCTTGATAGATACAAGAGTACACACTGGAACAGGGTGGCACAAAATCTACATCAAAGGATTAGATTGTAACCATTAATGTTTTTATTTGGTTTTAATATCAATAGATTAGATTGTAGCAACTAATTTTTTGATTTGGTTTTTAGTTAAATTTCACTGAGAAAGTGATCTTTGGGAAATACAAGAGAAGAGTACACACACACAATACCCTAAACTTCTGCCAACCACCCAATTGGGTGATGCCACCAACCTTTGATATTGATACCATAAGTATTTAATAACACGCACACATAATGAGCAAGATAACATAATATTCTGCATGAAAACTGGAACAACCCCAAGATGACCCTTTTATGTACTTGTACACATTGTTAATATGCTGGTGAGTTGGGTACTGTGATGCATGTGTGTAGAGGTATTTTTCTATGCTACTAAGGATAGTGTGCCTATGTGTAGGTATATTTTATGTTAAAGTGTTTGTGTGGTTAGGATGGAGAGTTGATGAGTTAAAAAGCCAACAAAGCTAGTATATGTGACATGTAACCATATAAACACGATGGGACACAAAGAGTATGGTGGGCTATGATTCCACAAAAAGGGAAATGTAAGGTGGGAGAACCAAGACATGGTTTTTCAAAGTCATATTTAAAGGCATCATAGTAAGTGAAAAATATTTAAAACAACAAATAAGAGACATTACATAAGCCCAAATGACAAGATCTTCTATAGTAAACTAGAGAATTTCCTGCAAAATGGCAGTAAAGGAATGAAAACCCCTGTTGCAAGTGACCTTCAAAAAGTTTTTTATTTTTTTCCACTACTACAAGGGAGGTATTCATGAAAAATTTCCCAACCTTACAGAGTTTGTGGTCATCTTAAAACTCAATGAGTCTCAAAAGGAAGTGTTTGAGATTATAAAGTTCTCCTCGGAGTCTATATTTGGTAGATCGTTCCTGTGAAATTGGGCACTACTATTGCCAAAAATTTGGCACATACATATGGTATTATGATAAAAAGAGTTGCATAAATAGCACAGGTGGACCTGAATTCGGCAACAATCCATCCAATGTCAATTTTCTGCTACAAGACCTCTTCTGTTATAACATAAAAACTAAGTTAGATGCTGATAAAATTTATTTTGAAAGAGTGGGACTCTATAATTCAATTCAGATTTACCTGTAATAGTCACATCACCATTCCATCATGTAGATTTACCCCAATAGTCACAACACCATTCCAACTTGTCTTTCTCATAGAAAGAAGGTAATTTTGGTATCTTGGAGGCCTTATGCTAGCATTCTTGAACAAAATATGTGAAGCCTATTATAATTTATCAGGCTTTGTAGCTATAACACACCAAAATTGGATTGTGAATTGTAATGTACATGTAGGAAAGTAGGCAACAGGCCAACGTTGTTAATATAATAGCTACCATTAAAGGTGGTTTCCCATGTTGATTTAGTAGAAAACCAACTAACAACCCAAATGATGAACAATGTAAATAAGAAGAAAAATATAGCAGAGGTGAAAGCACACACGATCAAGAATCATTTATGGATCTTTGTCAATTCTTTGATTGATAATCCTGCATTTGAATCACAAACGAAGGAGACACTGACAACTCATTAGAACAACTTCGGTTCAAAGTGCGAACTCTCTTAAGAGTTTTTTAAGAAAGTTGCTAAATGTGGAGTTGTCGAGAACATATTATCATGGGAAGATTTAAAACAGAGAAAGGATGTTAAGAAAACTGATGGAACCAAGAGACAAAGGTTAACTGGTATCACCAGGCTTGATGATGCAAATGATGCAGGAAGCAAGAATTCTGAGAAATGCACTCTGTTTTTAACTGAGGGATATTTAGCCAAGGGCCTTGCGATGGTAGGGTTGGATGTTGTTGGTCGAAATCATTATGGTGTGTTTCCCCTTAGAGTAAATTTTTGAATGTAAGGGAAGCCATACATAAAAAAATAATGGAAAATGCTGAGATTCAACATATTAAGCAAATCCTTGGTCTATAGCATGGAAAGGAATATGATAGTGTCAAATCTCTTAGATACGACCATATTATGATTATGACAGATCAGGATCATGATGGTTCACACATAAAAGTATGGTTGATCAACTTCATACACTCTTTCTGGCCATCTCTACTCAAGATTCCTTCATTTCTTGTTGAATTCATTACTCCTATTTTCAAGGAAACCCATAAAAATGGACAGGTATTGTCTTTCTATACCATGTCTGAGTATGAATCATGGAGAGAATATCTAGGTGGATCAAAATCAGAATGGACCATAAAGTACTATAAAGGTCTCGGTACAAATACTTCTAAAGAGGGGAAAGAATATTTTAAAAATTTGGACGAACATAAAAAATATTTCATGAGGATAAATGAGGAAGAGGGAGATGCAATTGAATTGGCCTTCAACAAGAAGAAAATAGAGGCCAGAAAGAACTGGCTAAGACATTTTGAGCCAGGAACATATTTGGACCAGATTGACACACTTATCAAGTACATCAACTTTGTAAACAAGGAACTGATCCTATTTTCCATGGCTAATTTGCAAAGATCCATCCCATCCATGTTTGATGGTTTGAAACCAAGGCAAAGTAAAATATTTTTTTGATCTTTCAAGAGAAATTTTGTTACACAAGCAAAGGTTGCTCAATTCTTGGGTTATGTCTCAGAGCATTCTTCTTACCATCACAGTGAGCAGAGTCTTGCTAGCACAATTATTGGAATGGTAGAATATTTTGTTGGAAGTAACAACATTAACCTCATTTCTCCACTTTGGAAATTTGGTACCATATCTCAGGGTGGAAAATATCATGCAAGCACTCGATATGTTTTCACATGCATGTCACCAATAACATACTTCTTGTTCCCAAAAGATGATGATGCCCTCTTGGACTACTTGAATGAAGATGGCCAAAAAATTGAGCCAACGTGGTATGTGCCAATTATTCCAATGGTCCTTGTAACTAGAAGTGAAGGAATTGGAACTGGTTGGAGTTCCTTTGTACCAACTACAACCCAAGGGAATGCGATAATATGGATACGATACAATGGTGGTTATATCACCATAACTAGAACAAGTAAGTAGTTGGAACCTATGAATCCGACTACATAGTGCTAATACAGAGTATAAAGAGTGATAATACTACATATTCAACAAGCAATGGAAGCTCAACTTATTAGGGAGAATACTAACAGCACAATAGTAACTACTATCACTATTACTACTTGTATGTATAAGCTTCTATCATATCCATAGGAGTTACCAACCCAACTTAACTAGTACAATAGGGATATGCTTATATTCACAATACATAGCAAGTACTCTAAGATATCATGTTCAAAGCTTATAACAGGTTAATAAATCATGTTATTATCGTAATTATGGCTACTAATATAATATCAATCATAATCAAGCCTTGATAAGAAGATCATGTTACATATTTATCACGTTGGTTATGTCATTACCTATCACCATTTCATGAGTACTAGTAAGCGGAATCTGATTACAACAAGTAGAGTTCAAGCCTGATGTTGAATATGAACTAATACCACATCTTCATCATATCAAATATTAGGGAGATACAGTATCCATGTACGAACAATATACATAGAGTAAGAACCATGTATTCATTAGAGTGATTCCAAGTGATCAAGTAACATAGTATGCCCATGATATACATAAATCTTACATATGATATTGCTTGTATTTCACCTATTGCTTAACCTTAGAGCTTGAATTCCATCTATATTACTAATATAACCATAACCTTAGTTGATGCTTGGATATGTATAAAAATTGCAGTAAGCTTAGTTGTAGTTATAAAAGGGTGTATATTACTAATATAACCATAACCTTCTTAGTAATCATAATAAGGAGAGTAATACTCATAGCTTAAAGTGATACACATAGTACGTGTATTAGTTGCAACTACTCTATTCTATCAAATTGATGCACATGTTATATATAAATAGTAATGGTTATAACACTATGTAACATGAACATGATGAAACCTGATTCCATGTATAGTATGGATTAGTTTATATAGAGCATGTAGAATGATAACCAAGCTATTGTATGTATTTAGATTAGTTATGCATACTCAATTACACATAACACATGCAATATCACTAGTACCAACTAAGTTTGTTAGCTCTTTTATTACCCTGGGATATAAACTATGTTCTAATTCCATTGCTTTATCGTTACTATTATGATATGAATCACATAAGAGTCTGGTTTCAATTACTAAGCTTAGATTGATATGTGTAATAGCTTGAATATGGTTAAGATATAGCTTAGATAGTGTTGAATAGGGAAACATAGATTGATATAGAGATCAACTTCATATGGTCATGATACAGGTAGAGAACTTTCACTATGGCTTGTGTAATGGTTCACTCAAATCAATGCTAAGCTTAACCAATCATACAAGATCAACTATTATATAAACATTAGCAATCATATTGTCTTTTTACTTAAGTTTTAGATACACATGTTGGCATAGAGCTAGTAAGGCTATGTACTTATTACTATGATTCCAGTCAGTGTTAATAAGGTATGAAATGAATAGGGAAACATAGATTATTACGTCATAACAAGGAGGTTAGCTTGAATATGGAGTTCCTGGCCACTGTAATCTAAGAATTGTATTAAGGATATCATGTTTATACGAATATGTGTTATTCCATTACGTGTAGTTACATTAATAAATATTGGTCACTAATTCAATGAACTTGATTTATTAATACTAATAACATAGTGAAATCAATAAGCTTATAGATTCAATAGAGCTTACTACTAGCTTAACTAAGGTGATATAGTGAGAGTTACTAAGCTTAAGATGGGTATCACAGGTGCAATATGGTCTCTTATACCAATTTGCTTTTAGTTCCATATAATTTTTATCATTGTAACTAATACACGGGAATCATAGAAGAGAGATAAGGCTAAACACATTAATCAGCTTAAGATAATCCAACTATTTTCACTAATCAAAGCTGGAAAGAGTGTATTCAATGATATCGAGCTAGAACAGGAACAAGCATATCTTAGTATTGAGCTTACATTATACCTATGACCACATTAGCTATTGGAATACAAGATGATTTATTAGGTAGAATATTGTATGCTATTACTCTATCCTTAACCTGTATGATGAATATGGACATTGTAGTATACACTAGAGTAACACTTAAACATAATTTTTATAAAAGACCAATATGAGAAAATGTAGATAAGGGAAAGAATATACTCATATAAACTATACAAGCTTATGGATCCAGATATGATATGAGCCTATACTACGATATGGATCTTTTTTATCACTTTATTATGATATATTGATTGGCCTAGGATTAAGGGACATTTCAACATCCCAGAGCACTAGACATTACACCATTGTCTTGGCACCTTGGTAAAAGGGTTTTAAGGGTACATTGAACAAACAACTGTAAAGGATAATTGTGTGTCTTACATGATTAGTGGCATCATAGAGTAAATTAATGAGACAACATTAAGAATTACAGAGTTGCATGTTCGCAAGTGGACTCATGATTACAAGGAATTTCTGGAAGCATTGATGACTGGGAATGATAATATTAAAGAGCTATTCATAAGGGAATACAACAAATACATTATTAATACTAGGGTCCATTTAGAGGTGTCATTGTCTGAAGAGAATATGAATATTGCACTTCAAGAGGGCCTTTTAAGGAAATTCAAACTGAATACTACAGTCAGTACAAGTAACATGCACCTTTTTGACTCAAAGTGAATCATTCATAAATATGAGACCCCTAAGAAAGTTCTGTAGGACTTCTATCATATCCATATTGAATTCTATGAAAAAAGAAAGAAATCCCAATTGGACAACCTTCAACTTGATTTGCTGAAATTGGACAATAAAGTCATATTCATCCTGGGAGTTGTAAATGGAGAAATCATAGTGAACAACAGGAAACGTGCAAAGTTGCTGCTTGAATTGAAGAGCAAAGGTTTCACTCCATTCCCCAAGAAGGGAAAACCTGTTGAGGCTACTATTTTTGGGGCAATAACAGATGATGAAGAGTCTCCTAAAGATAACATTGAGACAGTAAAGGGTGTTCATGCTACAGATTATGAGTATCTTATATCCATGACTTGTTGATGATTCTATGAGTGCCTATGAGAGTGTTGGCATGGGTTTGTTCAGGGATTATTCATTGATGGGTACATTTACCCTACCCTTGCAACTACATATCCTGAGGCTCCTATTTGCATGATCTCTTCTATTATCAATGAATCCCTTAGATTTCTTGATCCTTGGGTGGTACCAAATCCTTCAGAAGTAGAGTATTATGGGGGCAAAATTTCATTTAGTGTGGTAGAGATTGCCTACTAGGTGATTCAATCCACATCCGGTAACTCTAAATTAGGTCTCAAGTATGATGTGGACCCTAATAAGTATTCTTTTCATTTATCGACTATCGATTGTCCATATTCCCGTGATCTCCTTAAAACTGAGCTACCTTCTAATGAGGCCATATTGGAGGCCATGTTGATCATTGATTGTCCTTAGGAGGGGTTAGATCATTGATCAACGTTTATCCCTAGTCTGGCCGAAAATTGATGTTCAAAACTGAGTTTATACTAGAAATATTAAGTGATACCAATCTCCCATTATGGCATATGATGTTTATTCCAAAGGGAATTTGTCAAACATCTTCAATACTATACCCATCAACATTTTAGTTAAAATATACCTTAGTGATGCTCATGATTAGATGTTAGTATTTCTTTAAGGGAAGGTATTCCAGCCAGTAAGGAAAGGTAGGTAAGGTCTTTAGGTTACTCCTAGCTTTCAATTAGCCCCAGCTAGCCCTTATGAGAAGAAAAGGACATAAACCTACATATGAGCTAAAATAGGAGGGAAAAAACTGAGAAAAATGATGATGCTAGAATCTTCAAACAAGTAGGAAAAAACCAGAGAAAAAATACCAAAAAATTTGTAACTGTTGAAAAACAGATTCTGAATCAACCACCAACAACCAGGCATCGACTGCCTCTGTTACTACAACTAATGCATGGAATGAAATTACAAAACCTAAGCGTGGAGGCGGCACGAAAGGGGTTGGGAAAAAGCAAATGGAAGTTAAAAGCGATGAGGATGATTAATTAGATACCAACCTGCAGGATCGATTGGAAGCTTACAATCATAGCTTATCAACATTCAGGGTGAGTCAGGTTCGACAGGGCGTCAGGCTGTTTGGCACGATCGAGTTGGGTTCAACCCAACTCTGCGTGCAGAACAATGACAACGTTCGGAATAGTGATTCAAAGGGTGTAACCGGAATAGGGAGGCTAGGTGAAGGGTGAACTATTTTTAGGTGGGAGAATTAAAATAAAAAATAAAAAATTAAAAATTAAATGTAACTAATAATATTTAAAAAAAATTAAAATTAAAATAAAAAAAATTAAAATTAAATGTAAATAAAGGTTTCAAATGATTTGGGAGTGCTAACAATTTGTATACAAGGTAGAAATATCATTTGAACTAATTTTCCCTAGATTTTTGTGGGTATCATCCCCGCTAATCGATGCAGAATCATTTGGTTGTCGGGGTCAAGAGTGGTTCTCATGGAGATTGATGTATGACACAACTTGATATCAAATAAGCCTAAGGCCCAAAATGTACAACAAATATTTTTGATCCATTAAAATATCAACCTTGATGCATTGTATTTTTGAGGGAATGGGTTAAAGATATGGACTGATATATTATATATATTTAAGTTTCCCATTGTGGATCAAATCATTCTATAAATGGTCAAAAGCATAAGGGAATTCCACCTAGCTCATTAAATAAATTTCAAGACCTTCTTAAGTTAAAAACCATTCATTCCTTTTTGAAAAAAAACAACCATAGTGCTTTGAGACATCCATAGGCTGTCAGATATAATTCATGGAAATGCTTTTCAATCCAAAAATGGAAATGAAAAAAAAAATGTAGGTAGGCCATGAATAGCCATGCAACTCAATTCATGGGGTCCTAAGGTCTCTATGGCCTAGTATTTGGGACAAACTTTAGTGGGATATGATCCTCCAAATACCATAACATTCCCTAAGTGTGGATATTGTGAGTGATTCAAATCGAGGCTTGGAAAATTATCTAATTTTTCTATGTTTGGTGTACATGGTAATAAATATGGTATTACCCACAAAAACATACCCTCATAACCAATACCTAGTTCTCTAAAAATCAAATGTTTCCAATATGCTCAATTAGGGGTGAAGGATTCTCTTAGGAGGTCAATGTGTTGGTTTGGGGTGTTATTTTCAGCCTTGGATACTTAGTGGTTAAGTGCTTCAAGGGTCAAGAGTTAAGGTCCAAGGGCTTTAGGTTCAGAATATTTAGCGGTTAAGGACTTAAGATTTATGAAATTTAGGTGTTTAAGGGGTTAGAAGTTAAGGTGTTTAAGGGTGAAGGATTAGGGGTTAAGGGTCACAGGTTAAGAGGATAAGCAGTTATGGCTTACGAGGTTCATGGATTATAGGTTAGGGGTTATTTTCTTAAGATTTAATGAGTCAAGGGTTTTATGGGTTATGAGTTATGAGTGTAGAGGTTAAGGTATTATGGATTGGGGGTTAAGGGGATTTGGAATTCAATGGTTATGGGTTAAGGGCCTATGGTTTGTGATAATTGGACTCCTAATCCCCTTATGACCACTATTGGGGGTTCCCCTATCAATTGCTCTTACTACCTTCCCTCTAGGTCCCGTAGCCGTTATGAAATTATTCTTAAGCCCCCTTCTCATCTCTAATGCTAGGATTATCGATCATAGTAAACCATGCTTGCACCTCTGAATTATACCCATCAATGATACCCTTGTGTCCCCTTGCCCCATTTTTTCACATTCCCCAAGGCACAAATCAAATATTTGGATGTATCTTGGATGACTTGTCTTATTCCACTAGCTTCATGCATGAATAGGAATTCCCATCATTTAAGAATTTTTTGGAGGGTTTTCATGGCATAGTCAAGGGTCACATTTACAAAAAAAGGGCGTTTAAGTATATGTTAGAGGGATTAAGTACTATAGGGTTGTTGACCAGGAAAAAATTCCACCTTGCCAACAAGGGAGAATTAATCAGATTGTAGGTCCCAACTAGACTTTCTCTCATTTGGAATGGCTAATCCCAACGGGTTTTAAGGACTGTTATAAGGGTTAGGGGAATAATGAGTCAGTGGTTAGGGGATTAGGGATTAGGGGCTTAAGGGTTAGGGGAATAGGATATTATGGTTTAGAGTTTTAGGGCTTATGGATTAGGAGGATAATGAGTTACTGGTTAAGGGGTTAGGAATTTGGGGCTTAGGGGTTAGGTGATTTAGGCACATTTAAGGGTTAGGGGAATAATGAGTTACTAGTTAAGGATTTAAGGATTAGGGCTAGGGGAATAATGAGTTACTGGTTAAGGGTTTAGGGATTTGGGAGTTAGGGGTTAGGGGATTTAGGTGCATTTTGGGATTAGGGGTTGAATAATGAGTTAGTGGTTAAGGGATTAGCGCTTGGGGGCTTAGGGGTTGGGGGATTTAGGCGCAGTTAGGGGTTAGGTGAATAATGAGTTGGTGGTTAAGGGATTAGGGATTAGGGATTAGGGGGTTAAATGGGTTAGGGGTTGGGAATTAGGGTTTAAGGGGTTAGGGGTTAAGGGGTTAGAGGTTTAGGTTTTACGGGGTTAAATGGGTTAGGGGTTTAGAGGTTTAGGGGCCGGTTAGGGGATTAATAGTTAAGGATTTTAGGGGTTAGGTTTTAGGGGGTTAAATGGGTTAGGGTTTTAGGGGTTTAGGGTTTAAATGGGTTAGGGGTCAGGAATTAGGGTTTAAGCGATTAGGGGTTAAGGGTTTAGAGGTTTAGGTTTTAGGGTTTAGGGTGTTAAATGGGTTAGGGCCGAGTACCTAGCATACATTGTCACTCCCTTCTTAGCACACCTAGAACCTTATAACACCTAGCATACCTTATAGATAAATGTCTTTCGGATTAATCACATCATTAGGATTAGGTCGGCGTTTCGAACCAGCTAATGTGGTTCATCCTCAAGACAAGGTGGAAAAACTAATTGATCTCGAGGAATAAATAGTGGAGATGCATCATTGCCCAGAAATAGCCATTAAGAACTAGTTGTTAAGAACTAGCCATTAAGAACTAGCTGTTAGAAAGTTAGTTAATTAAGAATTAAAATTAAGAAATAAATTAATTAATTAATTTAAATTTTTATTCAAAAATGGGTTTATATAAATTATTATAAATTGAATATAATACGAAATAGGGAGGGAATTGTTTATAATTTAAATAAATAAATAGCATAAAATTAATAAATTAATTAGGTAAAAATAAATAAATAAATCAATTGTGTATATATATATATATATATATATAAACTAAATACATAAAAATATAAATGAATACATAAGAATAAATTAATTAATTAATTAATCGTATATATATATAAGAATACATAAAATAAAGAAATTTACCTAGCAAGAGCCGGGGTCTAGCTCTTACTTAATTTCCAACCATCATCACGGTTGAGATTCTTAGCATGTCGTTCAATTTCGATCGCCTCACTTAATTTCCTATGGTGGAAGTGATCTACTTTGGCAACAACTTTGAAGTCCTCAATACAAACATGGTGACAAGATTTTTCCACATGCTTAGCAAGAGCTGAGGTACGGGACCGATTGTGTTTAATATCTAGAGCATTTTCCCGGATTCTCTGCCTAATGGATCGACTTGTTCCTCCAATATAGGGAGTTCCACATGAAAAAGGAATCATGTAAACCCCTTTCATGTCCTTAGGGTCGGTAGGGTCCTTAACAGGCCCAAGAGAATTTCTAATAGTGCATAGAGGTTTGAAAGAAGTAGAGATATTATTAGAAAATCTCTTGGGTCTGTTAAGGACCCTATCAAACCTAAGGACATGAAAGGGATTTACATGATTCCTTGTTCGTGCGGAACTCCCTATATTGGAGAAACGTGTAGATCCATTAGGCAGAGAATCTGGGAACATGATGCGGATATTAAACACAATCGGTCCCGTACCTCATATCTTGCTGAGCATGTGGAAAAATCCTTTCACCATGTTTGTATTGAGGACTCCAAAGTCGTTTCCAAAGTAGATCACTTCCACCATAGGAAATTAAGGGTGGCGATCAAAATTGAACAACATGCTAAGATTCTCAACCGTGATGATGGTTGGAAATTAAGTAAGAGCTGGACCCTGGCTCTCACTAGGTAACCTTGTTTATTTTATGTATTATTATATATATATATATATATGATAAATTAATTTATTTATTTATTCTTATATATTCATATCTATATATATATATACACACACACACACACACAATTGATTAATTAATTTATTTATTTATTTTTACCTAATTAATTTATTAATTTTATTTGTTAATTTTATGCTATTTATTTATTTATTTAAAAAAAAATCCCTCCCTATTTCGTATTATATTTAATTTATAATAATTTATATAAACCCATTTTTGAATAAAAATTTAAAATAATTAATTAATTAATTTCTTAATTTTAATTCTTAACTAGCTAAATTTCTAACGGCTAGTTCTTAACAACTAGTTCTTAACGGCTATTTCCAGGCAATGATGCATCTCCACTATTTATTCCTTGAGATCAATTAGTTTTTCCACCTTGTCCTGAGGATGAACCACATTAGCTGGTTCAAAGCGTCAACCTAATCCTAATTATGTGATTAATCCGAAAGACATTTATCTACATTATGGATCAAAAAAGTCTTAGATCTAACCTAGCATACCTTGTCGAGTCATGTTAGGGAGCCTAGGAAATGCATTTGGGAGGGTCGGGTTGGGTCATGTCGTGTGAGGATACCCATTAAGGAAACATGTTCGGGCAGGTCGAGTTGGGTCGTGTGAGGGTGGTCGTATAAAAAATGCTAAGTTGTGACCACCTGTGTGCCTTGTGCACATTCGTGCAACCCATTTTCCGTTTGCGCCCTTGTGCCTTCGTTCAGGCAGGTTGGGTCATGTTGTGTGAGGGTGCCCAAGGAAACACATTCAGGTTTGGTCAAGTCAGGTTATGTGAGGGAGGTCGTATAAAAAATACTAAGTTGTGACCACCCTTGTGCCTTGTGCATGTTCGTACGACCCGTTTGCCATTTTCTCCCTCGTGCCTTCATTCAAGTGGGTTGGGTCGGGTCAGGTCAGGTCGTGCCCTGTGAGGGTGCCCAAGGAAATGCGTTCGGGTAGGTCGAGTCGTGTGAGGGCACCCATGGAAATGCGTTAGGGTTGGCGTTAGGGTTGGGGGATTGTAGATCCTTGCATTGAGAAATTTGGTTTCTTAGCTTACAATGCAGTCTAATTAATGGTTCATTTTGTTCATACTTTGTTCTGAAATGTTGGAGGTGTTTTCTTTTATAGATTATATTCAGCTACCTAGTGCCCCAACATGACTTGATAAGAATGGAGACTTGTTTGCTTCTGTTTTGAGGTGTTTTTGGAAGGCATTGATGTTGGTTGTTTCATAAAGGAAAGCAACATTGATGCAGGTTTAAGGGGTTAGGGGTTAAGGGTTTAGAGGTTTAGGGTTTAGGGGGTTAAATGGGTTAGGGGTACCTAGCATACCTTGTCACTCCCCCCTTAGAACACCCAGAACTTGCTAACACTCCCTATCACACACTCTTATTCATGTTGGTTGTTTCATAATAGAACAAAACATTGATTCAGGTTGTTTACCATTGTTTGTAATCAAGAAAAATCCAACCAAATTACTTGACCTGCCCCGATCCACCCGAACGCGTTTCCTTGGGAGCCCTCACACGACCCAACCTGACCCAACCCGACCCAACCCGCTGGACCACGTTTCCTTGGGCACCCTCACACGACACGACCCGACCTTCCGGAATGCGTTTCCTTGGGCGCCTCACACGACACGACCCGACCTGACCTGCCCAAATGTGTTTCCGTTGGTGCCCTCACACAACCCAATCCGACCCGCATGAATGTGCTTCCTTGGGCACCCTCACAAAGCCCAACCTACCTGAATGCGTTTCCTTGGGAGCCCTCACATGGCACGACCTAACCGGACCTAACCCGAACCGAACGAGTTTTCTTGGGCTCCATCATACAACCTGACACACCCGAACGTTGATTAAGGCATGACGAGGGAGAAAACGACAAATTCTAAGTTAAGGGTTCGAGGTTAAGGGGTTAGTGTCTTAGGGTTTAAGGGATCAAGTGGTTAATAGGTTGTGAGTTATGACTATAGGGGTTAAGGGATTATGGCTCTAGGGTTAAGGGGATAGGGAATTTACTGATTATGGGTTAATGGATTATGGGTTATGATAATGGGGCCCCTAATCACCTTATCACAACTATTGGGGGTTCCCCTATCAATTTATTTCGATGCCTTCCCTCTAGGCCTCCCTCCCTTGATACAACGTCCCTCACATAATATGACCTAAAGGCCCCTCCTGTGGCACCATCACACGGCATGACCCGACCCACCCGAACGAAGGAACGAGGGATAAAATAGAAAATGGATCGCACAAATTTGCACAAGGCACACAAGCGGTCACAACTTAACATTTTTGATATGGCCACCCTCACAAGACCCGACCTGACCTGACCTAACATGCCTGGATGCGTTTTCTTGGGCACCCTCACATGACCCAACTTGACCTGACACAACCCGACCTGACCCGACCCGACCTGACCTCACCCGACCTGATCTAACCCTCACATGGTTTCGTCGCTATTTTGACATTTCCAATGACCCGACACCTTCGTCGCAAGTCTGAT
Source organism: Pinus albicaulis (assembly GCA_034641835.2). Classification (NCBI taxonomy): domain Eukaryota; kingdom Viridiplantae; phylum Streptophyta; class Pinopsida; order Pinales; family Pinaceae; genus Pinus; species Pinus albicaulis. The sequence goes on along the minus strand of CM076570.1, from coordinate 1,080,515,111 downwards.
AAGTACTAAAAAATAAAACCTGTTGTCACATTATAAATATAATATAAAATAAGTATTGATTTTTTAAAATAGTGGTTTAATTAATTAAAAAAAAAAATCCTAGGCCAAAATTAAAAAATTAAAAATTAAAACTCTAATTTGAACGGAAAATGGGTCGCACAAGGTCGCAATCACGACCTGACTCGCCCAAATGAATCGTGCACAAGAAAGCAAATGAAAATGGATCACACAAAAGTGCACAATGAACATGGGTGCCCTAACACGACCAGACACAACCTGACTAAGACGTGTTCCTTGGGCGCCCTCACACGACCCAACCTGACTTGATTTGCCCAAACGCATTTCCTTGGGTGCCATCATAGTACGGCATGGCCTGACCTAACCCGAACCGAATATGTTTCCTTGGGCACCATCACATGACCCGACCAAATCCGACCTGCCCGAACGTCGAAGGCATGAGGGAACAAATGGAAAACGGCTCACATGAACGTGCAGTACAAGGTACACAGGCAGTCACAACTTAGCATTTTTTATACAACCACCCTCACACGACCCGATTTAAACCAACCCGACCTACCCGAACGCATTTCCCTAGGTGTCCTCACACGACCTGACCCGACCCAACCCGACCTGCACGAATGCATTTCCCTATGTGCCCTCACACAACCCGACCCGCCTGAAAGCGTTTCCCTAGGCGCCCTCACACGACTTGAGTCGACCCACCCTGACCCGCCCGAATGTGTTTCCTTGGGCACCCTCACACAACACGACCCTACCTAACCCACCTGAACATGTTTCCTTAGGTTCCCTCACATGACCTGACCCGACTCACATGAACGCGTTTCCTTGGGTGCCCTCACATGACCCAACCCCACCCGACTTGCCCGAACACATTTTCCTGGCCGCCTTGACATGACACAACTTGACTTGACCTACCCGAACACGTTTTCTTGGGCAGCCTCACATGAAACAACTAGACCCAATCCGACACGACACGTGTGGTCACAAATTAGAATTTTTGATATGACCACCCTCACACAACTCGACCTCACCTGACTCGCCCGAACGTCGAAGGCACGAGGGAGAAAACTGAAAGCGATTTGCACGAATGTGTAGTACAAGGCACACGAGCAATTAGTATAGCTTAGCATTTTATATATGGCCAGCCTCACATGACCCAACCCGACTTGACCTAGCCCAACATGCCTGAACGTGTTTCCCTGGGTGCCCTCACACGAAACGACTTGACCTGACCCACCCGAACGTGTTTGCCTGGATGCCCTCACACGACCCGACTCGACACCACCTGAACTACCCAAACACGTTTCCTTGGGCACCGTCACATGACTCAACCTGACCAGACACATTCCTTAGGTAGCTTTCCATGACTTGACCTGACCCGACCCACCCGACCTAGTTTCCTTGGCCATCATCACAGTGCGACATGACCCCACTCGAATGCATTTCCTTGGGCGCCATCACACGACCCGACCGACCTGACTCGCTCGAACATCAAAGGCATGAGGGAGAAAATGACAAACAGGTCGCACGAACGTGCACAAGGCACATGGGCGATCACAACTTAGCATTTTTTATCCGGCCTCGCTCAAATGATCCAACCCGAACGTGTTTCCTATGGCACCCTCACACGACACGACCCGACCCACCTGAAAGAAGGGCGCACAAGGGATCAAAGGAAAAACGGATTTCACAAACGTGCACAAGCAACAAGGGCAGTCACAACTTAGAATTTTTTATACGGCCACCTCACACAACCTGACCTGACCCGACCTGCCCGAACGTGTTTCCTTGGGTGGCATCACACAGCACGACCTTACCTGACCCAACCTAGCTCGACCTGCCCGAATGCGTTTCCTTGGGTGCCCTCACAATATGGCACAACCCAACCTAACCCAACCTGAACGTGTTTCCTTGGGTGCCATCACACGACTCGACCCAACCCACCCGAATGCGTTTCCCTAGGCACCCTCACATGGCCCGACATTACCCAACCTGACCTGACCCACCCAAACGCATTTCCTTGGGTGCCCTCACAGTATGGCATGACCTAACCCGACTCGACCTAAACACATTTCCTTAGGTGCCATCACATGACCCGATCTGAGCTGACCCGCCTGAACATCGAAGGCACAAGGGAGAAAATGAAGAACGGATCACACGAGCGTGCACAAGGCACACGGGTGGTCACAACTTACCATTTTTGATACGGCCTCCCTCAGACGATCCAACATGAATGTGTTTCCTGTGGCGCCCTCACAAGGCACAAACCGACCTACCTGAATGAAGGGCGCACGAGGGAGAAAATGGAAAATGGATGGCACAAACGTGCACAAGCAACACAAGTGGTCACAACATAATTTTTTTTATACCACCATCCTCACATGACCTGACCCAACTCGACCCGCCCGAACACGTTTCCTTGGGCGACCTCACACGACACGACATGACCAGATCCAACCAGACCCGACCCACCCGAACGTGTTTCCTTGGGCACCCTCACAATACGATAAGACCCGACCTGACCCAAACCAAACGTGTTTCCTTCGATGCCATCACATGACTCAACCCGACCCGTGCGAATGTGTTTCCTTAGGTGGCCTCACACAACACGACCCGACTAGACCCAACCTGACCCACCTGAATGTGTTTCCTTGGGCACCCTCACACAACCAATTCACACATCCCAACACATTGTTCCTAAACCCTAAAGCCAATCACATGACCCAACACATTGTTCCTAAACCATAAACTCTAACTCCCAAACATTGATCCTAAACCCTAAACCCTAACATTGTTCCTAAACCCAAAACCCTAACTTCTAAAATGTTACAATTCTAACGCTTTTCCTTAGCATCACAATTCCAACACATGTCTCCTAAATGTCACAATACTGACACTTGTCTCTGAAATGTCACAATTCCGACGCATAGTCCCGCAACGTCGCAACTCCGTCACTTTTCCTTAGCATCGCAATTTTAACACTTGGATCCTAAACATCACAATTCTAACACTTTGCTCCTAAACTTCGTAATTATGACAGATGGCTCTGAAACGTCGCAATTCTGACACTTGGCTTCGAAACGTTGCAATTCTAACACTTGGCTCTGAAACGTCGCAATTCTAATGCTTTGTCCTGAAACGACGATATTCCGATGATTTTCCTAAATGTCATTGTTCCAATGATACTCCCTAAATGTTGCTATAGCGACGCTTGTTGGCAGGATTAAAAAAAATGAGAAAAATTGGGGAACTTTCCGACAATACATCAAAAGTGTCGAAAAATTGACCATATGTACTAGTGACACTAGTGTATTCAGATTTTGGTAGGAATATATTGGAGGAGTTGCAGCGATTTTGGTGGGATTCTTTTGGTAATTTATTTTGACATAGTTTCTTCTTCTGTTGCATATGTATGAATTTTTTGTACTTTCCATATTCATTCCACTTCTATGATATGTTTGATTCTCAAGTTTGATAAGAAGAATACATCGTTTATGCTCTTTTTTAGGAGATCATCATAATTTGTTCCATTTCTTCAGTTTAAAAAGAATTCATGTACTGTCATGCACTTTTTAGTACATCATTAGTTTGATCCATCTCACCTAAGAACACTAAAGTGTTAGAGTTCTTACCAATCTTGCCTCATCAAATGTTTGCAATTCTAATCTTATTTTCCCTGACCTAGTTACCTCTTTGACCTAATTCACCCATCCAGCACCCAAATCAACCAATAAAAACCCCTATGATACTATACCTATCCTAAAAACTAATTGATCCAACCCTCTTGGTTGTGATCCCTTGTAGAGAGCCCTCTCCTGCCTAGTAGGGCTAGTTGGAAAATCTTGGTTTGTGGTTACCTTTGCTGGACCCTTCTCAGCCTCAGAGATCTGGTGAAGTTCTCACAGAATGTGATGCCTTAGGAAATGGAATCGGTTTTGTTTTCATGCAAGAAGTAAGACCCATTTCTTTTGAAAGTTTTCCAATCAAAGGAAATAATTTACAGAAATTTTTATATGAGAAGGAAATGTCGGCAATGCTACATGCACTAAAGAAATGGAGACCTTACCTAATGGGAATACACTTAAAGGTAAAAAAAAATCATGATAGTCTTATATAATCTTTCGAAAAAAGAGTATCTTCTAAAGAGCAACAAAAGTGGGTCACAAAGATGTTGGGTTATGACTTTGAAATCATCTACAAAATATGGAAGCTAAATGTTGTTGTGGATGCACTCTCAAGAAAGGATGAGGATGTGGAAGCATTGCTTTGTGTCATTTCTATTATCCAACCAGATTGGATAACCAAAGCAAGGGAGGAATGGAAGAATGACGAAGAAGTATGGACACTCATTCAAAATTTGCAGCAAGATCCCAATACATGTTATACATTTATTTGGAAAAAATATTCCTTATGGTACAAAGATCACTTATATCTTTGTAAGAATTCCCAACTAAAAAAAAATATTCTTTTGGAATTGCATACCTCTCCCTTATGAGGACACTCGGGATTTTTAAAAACTTACCACAGGGTGAAGAAAGATTTTTTTTTGGGATGGCCTTAAATATGATATTCAAACATTTGTGGTGGAATGTTTGGTTTGCCAAAAAAATAAATTTAAGAAAATTAAGACCCCAGGTCTACTACAACCTTTATCCATTCCAAGTCAACATTGGGAGGAGGTTTCAATGGATTTTATCACATGTTTACCTAAGTCCGAAGGAAATAGTATCATCATGGTTGTAGTTGATAGACTTACCAATTATGCACATTTTTGTGCATTATCTCATCCATTTAAAGCAAGTATAGTTGCTATTGAATTTATGGAAACAATTCAAAAGCTACATGGAAACCCAAATATTATTGTAAGCAATAGAGATCCCATGTTCACTAGAAATTTTTGGACGTAATTATTTTCTTGTTTTGGTAATCAACTAGCTCATAACTCATCTTATCATCCTCAATTCGATGGGAAAACTAGGATAGTGAACAAATTTTTGGAAGGATATCTTCGTTGCTTTGTATCTGATAAACAATCACAATGGGTCAATTGGTCACTGCAGCAGAAATGACCCCATTTATGTAACTTTATGGATATCATCCATCATCCATCACGTCATATTTAAGAGAAAATTCTAAGGTTGAAGAAGTGTAAGATAACATCGAGCATAAAAAAAAAATTCTCCTACTCTTAAAGGATAACCTAAATTTGGTACAGAATCAAATGAAAGAAAAGGCAGATCAACATTGCAGCTAGAGAATTTTTTATGTAGGTGACTAGGTATTTTTATGGCTACAACCATATAAAGAAATGTCCCTCAAGCAAGTTAAGAAGGATAATAAATTATTGCCAAAGTAATATGGTACTTACAAGGTGTTGCAAAAGATTGGTATTATGGCATACAAATTGGGGCTTCCTCCATCTTCCCAAGTGCACCCAGTTTTCCATGTTTCATGCTTAAAGAAGGTTATAGGTGACAAAATCCCAGTTCAGAAAATATTGCCAAAACTTGATGAGGAAGGAAAAATAATATTGGAACCTAAAGCAGTCATGGAATCAAGAACTCGATAGCTACGAAATCAATCAATTTCAGAGTATCTCATAAAGTGGAAGAACTTACCCATTGAAATTTCCACATGGGAGGATGAGAATTTTATACAGAAGCATCCAAAACTACTCAACCATTGAGGAGAACACTTTTTTGAAGGAGAGGGGCATGTTAAGGCCCTATATTACTAGTTTAGTCCCTCATTGTTGTTAGTCTAGCCCCCTTATTGTTAATTTTGTACCCATGTAGTCCCCATATTGTTATTATTGTGCCCCATAATGGCCCACTATTGTTATTGTTTTTCCCTTACATTATTATTGTTAGGTAGTCTAGGATTATATTGTGACTCCATGGAATCCTATATATAGAAAGGATGATTTTTCATTCTAATCATCTAATAATTGTTCATTTATGTAATGTAAAGGAGGTTTCCCCCACCAAGTGGTTGATTTATAAGTCGTTGATCTCTCTTTTCTTCTATTTTGTGAGGTGATTTCATAACAACATGAGTATTTGAAGATTTTTTTATCAGTATAGTTAACCTAATACATAGAATGAGAGAGAGAGAGTACTAAACCACTATAGGCCTCCGACTCAAAACCACTAATATGTGAAATGTCATACATTGCTTTTCTCCAAACCACAAGTCTTTCTTGACTCTATCTCACTGTATTTTGATGATTAAGAAGGGCTTCAGCATATACCCTATCGTTGTTCGTCCAATGGATATTTTTCAAAACCTGATTGTACACACTATCCTTGCCCGTCCACCGAAGACTTCTCAAAGCATAAACAAACACTCTATACCTGTTCATCTATCAAAGAATTCTCAAGGCTTCAACAAATATTTTATCGTTGCTTTTTCCCTTGTCTGAGCATCGCATACCAGAAGGCTTAACATTATGAAATATGTCGGAATAACTGTGGCAATGCCCGAATCCATCGACTTCAACATTAGAATGAGCTCATCCAGACATTGTCTTGATTGCACATATCCAGAAGATAAAATAGCCATGTGTGCAGAGGCCATTGCTATAGGTATTTATATTTGAAAATTTATTGCATCTCCGCGTTGCAATTCCTGTTGGTCAAGAAAGATTTTGAATCCATATGAAAGAAGACGACAACAGAGATGGCTTGCGAAAGTTTTTTTCACATCGCTACTGGGATGATTTATGAAAACATGGTAACTGTAATTGCAATGAGAAGATGCAGTACTGGAGGTGGAGGTGTAGGTGGAAGCGAATGTTTGAACCATCTTTATGAATTTAGGGATACATAGAGAAACAAGAGGAGGGTAAGGATGAGGATGGAAAATTCTAGCATGGATTAACAGGTGAAATATATTTGCTCTGGTTTATACAATGATAGGTCACCTCCCATTTTAGAAGTAAATATCTTATGCCTACGACTCGGCCCTATTTTAAAGTGCGTCGAAATAAAAAACAATGAATTCGGTAAGGGAGTGCATGGTTGGCAGGAAACATATCCACAACTTAAAGCATCTACACCCCCACCTTGGTCAGGCACTTCTGAAAGAATCATTTGAGTGTGTGACATGTGTGTTCGGTTTACTAGAGGATCTACAATTTAATGAATGCATCATGATTCATGCCCAATTGCAAAAGAGTACTTCGTTTTTTTGTTAGGTCCCTATAATAATAGTGTATCCCCTTATTATTATTGTTAGCCCCCTTATTGTTATTTCTATGCCCATGTAGTCCCCATATTTTTATTATTGTGCCCCATAGAAGCCCACTATTGTTATTCTTGTGCCCTTACATTGTTAATGTTATGTCGGCTAGGATTATATTGTGACCCCTTAGACTCCTATATATAGAAAGGGGGTTTTTTCATTTGTATCATCCAAGAATTGTTCATTTATGTAATGTAAATGAGGTTTCCCCCCTCGAAGAGGCTGATTTATAACTAATTGATCTATCTTTTCTTCTATTTTGTGAGTTGGTTTCATAAGAATTTTCAGTGTAACCAAGTCGAATGTGAAATCATTAAGTGGCCCCGCAGGACTGTATACGTGTTTAAATGAAAAATAATTTCATTCATGTGTCACTTGGCCCTTGGTTAATCCTCCTTTTTCCTGTTTTTTGAAGAGACGGGTTTCATTCAATTGTTATTATTTGTGGGCACCACACTGCTTTACTGGTACGTTCATATTCATGTTAGTTAAAAAATTATAACAAACTTTGTTGTCCAAAGTAAACTCCTTTTACACCACATTTCATTTAAACTTATTTTAAAGTTTAATTTGAGAATAAATCAAAACAATTTAAGATATTTGAATTAACTATTTTCACTTTGCCAAAGGGTTCTAATTGTTTTAGAATTGCTATTTAAAATGACGTAGTCTAACCAGCTCGCTTTTTTGCCCTGAAAATCATGGAAATATGGCAAGGATTTTTATAAATCCAGGTTATAGCTATCAAACTTCAATATTTTGGGTGCCCTTGAGTTTTTTAATGGTTTTGAATCCATTTCCACAATCAAAAACATAATTCAAACACTGTTACTACAAGATTTCTTATAGTAAAAAATCCGAGGTTCCAACCACTTTTGGCCATCGGGAAAGTTCCTCCAAACACTTTTGGTCATTGGGGCAATTCCTCCACCTCCATAGACAAATCCATTTAAAACTAGCATACCCAGTAGGAGGAAGTGAACATCGAAGTGAAGGTAGATGTATTTTTTAAAATAAGAAAATTATGTTGAATGATGTATGCATAACTAATACATAATCCATTTAATAGAGGAGTTTATGAAATGGGAGAATAAATCAAAATAATTTAAAATAGATGAATTAATTATTTTCACCTTTCCAAAGGGTTTTAACCGTTTTAGAATTTCCATTTAAAACTAGCATACCGAGTAGGAGGAAGGGAACATGGAAGTGATTCAAGATGTATTTTTAAAAATAAGAAAAGTATGATAAGTATGATAGACATTTCATGCTTAACTAATATAGATTCCATTTAATAGAGTTTATGAATAATATGTGTAATAATATTTTAGATCATTAAACATTACCACAGTTTAATGTAGAGTAAAGCATTTTGTAGAAGAAACTATGTGTTTATTTGCAATTGATATCAATTAAAGGTTAAACATTGATGATAGTCATTTGCAACTTGTTCTTATTTGAGAATATGGTTGAAAACTTGGTGTGGGTTTTTTTAATGGATATATGACTATAAAAAAGATTACACATGTGGATCATTTTATGAAAAACAATTTTCCAATAGAATAATGATTCTTGGATCTTCATTGGATTACTTCACAATGTATGATTAATCTCAAAAACATTGAGCAGCCTTTACCAAGTTTTTGTTTAAGTTTTCTACATTATAGTAGTTCTTGGAGATGGAACAATGGATTTTTGGATTATGAATAAATAGGTAGTGATGATACTTTTTTATGAACATAAATGAATACTTGTGTTTACGATATATGTGATGTCTATGTTTCTTCCACTAGGCTTTACCATTTGAATTCCATGTCACCTTGTAGTCTATATTATAAATGAGTGTGGGCTAGAAGGAACTTATCTATTTCAATTTTTATTAGTTTGGGAAAATGAATTGTTTCATTTCTATGTATAATTGATAGATTTGAAATATATAATGCGGACCCTTGATCATCTTTCACATAAATATTTTTCCTCATACTATCACTACTCCAAAAATATTTCTTGTTTATGTGGGAAATTACTATGCTACTTAGCATATAGCATATGAAAGAAAAATTGGTCAACGTCAAGTTTAAACTTGTTATAATATGGCATGAGATGAAACATCAAGGTTGTGCGAATCCTAAAACAACTTGAAACATGCTAGAAAATGCATGAATAACCAAAATCATGACAAACAAGACATATCTATATGAAATGTGAAAGATTGAAGAGGGCATTGATCACACAAAACAAGACTATGCTGAAAAATGCATGAAATGTAACATTTGTGATGGACGATAAAGTAATTTTTCATGTGCAAACCTTCTTAAGATGGAGTACTACTAGATGTTACAAATTTCTTCTATTATATTTGATATTTTGTAATATTACAAGTTCCCAAATTTTTGCTATTATCTTCGATATTTTATAATATTAAAATTTTTATAGTTTACCTAATTAAATATACAAAATAATTTACTTCATTAGAACAATATTTTTGTGCTAAAAAATATACTTTCACATTACTATGGAAGAGATGCTTTGGATAATTCTGTGGAAGAGATACTTTACATAATTCTGTGACATGTATGAATTGCATCGATTAAAATTAGAATATATAATTTATATGGTTTTCATAATTAAACATATAAACTACAATATATAATGCAAATATTTTTAGATTTTCGTTATTAACAATTGAAAAAATTAAGATTATATAACCTTGCAAGATGGTAATGTCGTGAATGGTGAGCAGACGTGTCACGTACAGACGAGATGCGTAACTTAATGCATCTCCGCCGGCCTGGACATCAAAAAAATACAAATAAATAAAATGAAAAGCTTGAAATTCCAGGCATTTGTGGTGCAAAAGGGAGTCAGGACGAACACTTATCGAAAATCTCGCTTAACAGACAAAGAGCGTTGTGGAAAAAGAAAAGATCGTCGATCCACCAAGGTGGGTCCATAGACCATTTTGATGCATATGGGGTTTCAAGGGGACGATCACTGACCGAAAAATTTGGGTAGGAGAATAAGCTCCAATTTACTTAGATGGTAAAAAATGCAGCATAAACTTCAAATTACCATCAAATTTCTTTGTTCAATTTGTCAGAACAGCCACCGGAGTTATGAAAACGACATTGTTTTATTTTGGAAGTCCAATCATTGACGTTGTTGCTTCTATTAAATACAGTAGAGGCCACAAAGTTTCTTTTTACAAAATCCAACATAATAAAATTTAGGTTACATATATGAAACTCCAATATTTTAGATCCGAAGGGTTTAAATTGCAAACACGACTCACGCACCAGTCGCTCTTAATGGAAAAAAAAAAAAAAAAATCGCAAGTAGATTAATCAAGATGCAGACTTGCCGAGTGTTGTCCATTCACAGGACATAAATGATGATTCACAAAACTATCAGTGATTCGACACACTTTAAAACCGGCTCGATTTCAGGAGTCCATTTTCTGCTTTAAAACAAGCACAACTTTGCCTACACCTGAAATCAGTCGTCGTTGATTACACATGAATGTGTTTTTTACTTTTCAAGGTGACGTCTCATCTTGGACACTTTCTCCTGGTGCCCTCCTAATGCTTTCATGCTTTCATACTCAGATAAAATCTGGGGAGGGTTCTTTTATTTTCTCATCTATTAAGGAATGTCTATGGAATGCAGGGAGACATTAATGCTAGCAACAGACAAAGTTTTAAGCCATTTCCTAACCTCTCCAGTGAGACTATGTGCAAACAACCTCATTTTTACATTTTCTTTGTCTACTTCTTGAAGGTAAAAACTATCATTCATCCTATCTACATGTTGTTGGGTAGTGATAGGTCTAGTGCCATAAAATTGTGGAATCCTTGTTTGATAGTCTAGTGGCATATTTTCCAAAGAAGCTTGAAGGACAAGGGGAGCATATCTAGCTTCCATTATAGGAATATGAGGATGAACAATATGCGGATTGATCAAAGGTGGTTGTTTGATCAAAGGTGGAGGTTGAATCAGAGGTGGACGCTGAACTGAAGGTTGAGGTTTTGGTGAAGATGAAGGTTGGAATGTGGTTGAGGATTGGGAAGAGGATGGAGTTTGAGTTGCTTTATGAGAAACTACTGGAGTAGTAGTGGAAACTACAGAAGGGGTATGACTAGCTGATCTAGGATGTACCGATTCTGATGAGGTGGATGAATCTGCAAAAGAAGTCAGGGCAGAGAGTTCAACAGACTGTTGGACATAAGTCTCATGAACAAAAAGGTCAGGACCTGGAACTAAACCTTGAAATTTATCAAAAGCTTGAATAATCTGAAGGTCAATATTAGGTTGGGCTAACTGTACTTCAAAATAATGACAACTTAATGTAGCTTGGTCCACCACTATTTGATCTACCTAGTTGGCTGACTTAATTCTGAATAAACTATGTTCAAAAGGTAAGTCAAATTCAATGTCTTGTAGAGTAACAAAATCTTTTGGGAGAGAATCTACTCTATGGGGAGGACTACTACTTCCTTGGCTCTTTGCTATGCTTTTTCTTCGTAGCAGTTTTTCAGGATCATCAACAATAACTGCAGGCTTCGGATCATGATGAGATGTAGTGTAAGCTCTTCTGGGAGTTAGAATTGAAAACTAAGGCACACACACACTTATTATTTACAAAAATGAAAAGGAAAAAATCTCTTGAAATATTCCTATCATACACTTTTTTAACCAGGGTTATGAATCAAAGAAAATTTCATTATTTTCAATGTTCTCCAATATGGTCACCACTATATTATCATTTTGTAATTTACGAGATTTTGAGAATAAACACATAGGACAACATCAAAACCACTTTAGAAGTTGGGATCTAGCCCTGATAGCTTAAGAGGGATCTCTCTTTAAAATTTAACTTTTTTTTAATGAATTTTAGGCTAGCTATAACTGTACTTGATGATTTGTTTGGTTTTGATTGTTTGGTTGATTAAATGGCTATATTCCCATTGGTCTATAGAGTCTAAATATTTAACTAGATCTGCATCAATGTTTGAAGGAGTCTCACATGGCAAGATAGGTTGCATTAACTATATCTTTTAATATTTTAAGTGAATTATGAAAATAGAAGAAATGTGGAATTCAGTAGAGATTGAAAAAAAATTAAGTATTCTTCAATCTGACCTCAGTGGAAAACATGTAAATTGCAAACAACCAAAATAAGGTGTTATAATTAACATACCCTATACATCACAGTTTCTGTTATACAATTAAGATTTTCATATTTACAGAGAAAGGAAAAACAATGAAATAACACAGTTATAGAAGAACAACATCAGCAGTGAATACACCACAAGAATCTTGTGAAAAATCCTTGTATTATTGATGCTCCACCAAATTGGAAATTACAATGCTCAGAAGAAAAATATACTCAGTAATAACCCCATAATACTTTGAACAATAAAGTATTTATACTAATTTACAAAAAGGATTTACATAAACACTGTCTCAAATGAAAGTGTATTTTTAGCGTAATATTGAACAATAAAATATAATTATTACAAAATAATAGGCTAGATGGAGAAGATCTGGAATGTTGGTGTTGTTTTGGATGAAACAACTGTTGAATGGACCTATTTCTGGGCTACGCTGGCTGGTGTGATGGTTGATGCGCTGGCTGATGCTGACTATCTTCCAATTACTGACTAATCCTGTAACTCGCAGAGTTTATCCCATCGATATTCATCTAGGATAGTCAATTTAATCACCTTGCCGTAAATCTCATCAACTTCAATGTATCTGGAAAAAGTGGGTTTTACCACAAAAATATGATTTACCTCATGTTGGATGAAGAAATCATTACTTATTGCTTCTAAAAACACTTTGCATGTTATACTTCCCTTGATGCTGGAAATTTGGTGTTGTCCTTGGCAATTTCCTTCAACTTCTTTACATAATATTCATGAGTCATCAACTTATCATTAATCACAAACAAAGAAAATAGACCCTTCTGTGTTAAAGGCTCTACTCTGGTGAAGAATCTATTGACTGCTATCTCTAGACTGTGGCACTTTTCTTCTAGCTGAACGACTAGATTATTTTTAGTAAGAATCCTCTTCACTTCTAGGATGGTATTTGTCCTATCATCTACTCCCAAATCATCCAACTCATATATGTTTTTGGAGTTCAGGAACTTGATGATGTTGATTTTTGTTGTAGGCATCTCTCAAGATCTTGTTTGATGTGTTTGATAGCATCACCGAATATTTTTATCAACTCTTTTTTCTCAAATATCATTTGGATGCAGGGCTAGATATCATTAATGGAGTTTATGATATCTGCCCAGATGATTTACTTGGCTTGGGCCAAGGTCTATCCAATTGTTAATTCTCTTTCTGACATTTGAAATCTTTCTCTCAATTTCTAAGCTCTTTGTGCTTCTGCTGAATGAGAAGCTTCACTCCTTTTCCTCTAGTCTTGCAATACTTTGACTTGATCCTGCAATTTCTTAATCTCTTATGTATGAATAGATATATTTTCCACTGCCTTTGTCAACTGTTCTGCACCATCTGTTTTCTGTGTAGTCTGTGGAGTGGAGGCTATAGCTGTAGGAATGGTTGTAAGAGGTACAACATCCAATGGAACCATCGATATCTTTACAGTCTGCTCCTTTTCTTTGATAATATTTTCCATTTTGGTCTCCATTTGTCTTATCTGTGCATTTTTCTCCATGATGAGCTTCATCATATCAGTCTTCTGGGTCTCTGTCTCCTCAATGTCCTTGGTGAGAGGATCTTCTGTAGCTAACAGCTTCAGCTGTTTTCTCAATGCTGCTATGTTAGCATTATTTTTTTTATTATCTCCTTTGCAACCTTCATATTAGAGGGATCATATCCTATCTTAACCACAAAATAGTTTAAGGATTTAATCCTTCTATCCTTAGCAAGAAAAGATATTTTCTCCATTTTTAACTGTGACTGGATATTGGACAAAGAAACTTGCAATTTGGAAATATTCATTGTTGTGTTAGTCAAAGTTGAAGATATCATTTCATGTGTCTTCTTGTGCATCTCCATTTGATCAATGGGATGAATGTCCTTTATGTCAAATTCAAAAGTTGTCTTCTTGTAGTCATCTATTGAATTTGGCTAAGGGATTTGAGCCTCAAAGAAGACCATCTACATCTTACCTTTCTCAAAGTCAAATACTGACAATAACCTGCCTTGGGAACTGGGAATCTGCTTCAAGAATTTGGAATAGGTTATGTTCTTCAAGATTTCATTTTTTAACTATATCTCCCTAAACCTATCAAATGTTTTCTTCTCCTTCTCACCTTGGATGAATTTAGTAGTCTGGATAGCCTAATGGTGGTCATGAGATACAAAAGAAGTTGTATGAGAAGTAGTGGATTGGTCGGCTACTTGAGAAGAAGAAGGTGTTTCCTTGGTGACCACAACAACTTCTTGCTATGAATCTTTGTCTGTGTTAGATTTAGGATTCATCTTGGTCCTTTTTCTATACATTATTTTGAATTCTTTGCTTGTAGTATCAATCACTGAAGGTGACTCTTCTTCTCTTTTCCTTTTCCCTTCTTTTTCCTGTGGGATAGGAGTCTGTGATGTCGATGTCAATACTAGTTGCTCCTCAGCTTCCTACAATGTGTTCTCAACTCATTCTAACCGGTTCATATACTTTTCTATCTCTAGCCTATGGGTGTGTATGTAAGGATTAGTTTTATTCTAAACTCTTAGCTTTTAAATGCTCCCCAGAGGATCATAGGACAAAGTAAAGCTTAGGCTGGAATTCATCTCTTTCAATATTTTACCTACTTCCTCACCTACTGACCTGCTATTACAAATAAAGGGCCCAATCTATGTTTTAATCCTAAATTGGGAATTCTTCTTGGCTGATACAAAGTGAAATTCATGAGCATTCAACATCTGTCTAATATACTCCAGGGAAAAAATCCTCATTGGGAGGAATTTTGGGAGTTTATAAGGTGCAAGCTCACACCCATAGACTCTTATCTCTATGTAATTCCAACACAAGTATCAGTCTCTTGTTTTAGCCTAATTTGGAAAATGTAGTATCCTTTTTATGTCTTCAACTATTCTAGGTTCATTTGTACTACTCAAAATTCTTATGGTTGGATGCACAAATAGTTCAATGAACTGTTTGTATGAAAATTCCTTCTACTCTTTCATTACCAATGGTGTTCAGAAGATGATTGATTGCTTCATCAAGATTCTTCATGGAAAACTTAAATCTATTTGCATGATAATATACAAACATGTAAATTAAAATATAGGAGTATTTAAACACTTCCTCAGTCTGAAATTTGATGAATTGATCATGGATGTTGTCTGCCAGGAATTGACTGAAATTGAAGATGATTGATGGTTTACATTCTGTGGAAAATATGGAGAGGAATCCTAAAATGGGTTCATCTACGCACTGATCAGAATAATAGCCAAGAAGATATGCAATGACTGTTATAATCTGTTTTTCCTGATAAGGGAAGATGGAGGAATGGTATGGAGGGTTTTTCTTTGATAGTTGAGTATTTTCAGGTAGGAAAATGTCAAAGACTTTAATTCTTTCACAAAATCGAGCTTTTGGTATAACTCATTGAGGGGTTCTAGGGAGAAATGGGTACCATTTTCCACAGAGGGAGCTTGCATCATCTGATCAATTGATTGTGTAGTGATGGTGAAAAGGATTTCACCAGTAGGGGAAATGATAACTCTTTGACTGGGGATATAGCAGGCTTGACACTTTCAGATAAAATCAGGGGCACTGTATGTGTGGGGAAAGATATAAAGAGGAAAATTGGACTCCTAGAGTCCAATATCATCATATCTATGAATGTATTTATCTTCTAACCAACAATATATTTCAAACAGTTCAAATTCACATTGTGTCTCATTAATTTTGTAATCTCTATCAGCTAAGGGAACATGATCTAAATCTATGGGAGGGTGGACCAAGGGATTGAATGGTTCCTCCTGGTTTTTCTTTTTAGGAGGTATATTCAATCGTTTTTAGAGGAATTCAAATGAGATTAGGATGAACATGTTTACCAAGAATGCGCAACAGCTCTTTAATTGGATGAAGGAGGCAAGGTAGCCTCTCTCGCTTTGGTTGAAGACAAATCAATGGATAAAATTGGCGCACTGGAAACCTGTAAAGCAACTAAATTTGCAAAAAATAGAACACATTAAAGGTAAAAAGGGTTAAATTGCATGGATTTATAATAAAATCGGGTTTTTTCTGTTGAACATGGCACAGATCCATTAATTTAATGGTTATGAGTCTTAATTAAATGCATTAGCAGATTAAATGCACACGGGAGTGGATTTGATTGGTAACAATTGGTGATGTGGCGAAACAAGAGTGGGTGAGGTGAAGAGTAGGGATGGTGGCATTTAAGATGGAGGAAATATGGTTTTCAGGGGGGGTCCTAGGCAGAGGGGGGTGCGAACAATGGAGAGGAGGCCACATGGTCATGGGTCCAGGCGGGAAACTGCTTTTTTCGGACCCCCCCTCCCCCGGCGGTAAAGATAGGATGGAGAGGGGGGCCAAAGTTTGATGAGGATCGTTGATTGGGGAACAGTTTGATCGAATGGCGAGCAGGTGTAAGCAATTTAACGTTAGTTGACATGACCATTTTTCGAGTAGCGGCCCTTTTGATTGGAGTGAAAAATTAGGATATAGATACAAATAGCTCAAACATATCATTCATGCACCCAATATTTGAAACTTAGGATAAAGTGATTTTGTCACTTATACCCTTATGCACCAAATACATAACAAAATAAAACTTAGGATATAAGCAATTTTTAACCTTTTGAAGCCCAAAACATCTCTACCTACCCTTCAAATTTTCCATTCTTTTTCTAAACTAACATTTTTTATTTCTTTCTCCTAGGGTTGCATTTAGACTAGCAAACCCATATCTCCATTTTTTATGAAAAATATAATCTACTCTATTACCTATTTCTCCTATTGATTCAAATTAAACAGTTGACTTAATTTCATTTTCTACCTAACTATTGATTGACCAAGATTAAATTGTTTGGAAAACCTTTATTCTTTAACCTAATTTACAAAAAAATCACAATTTTTCAACCATGATTAAGCTATATGATTTGAACAAATAGCTAGTCATTGTGGCATTTTTAAACAAACTGCACCCAACCTTATTTGATTTTGACATAAAGAAAACTATCTATCAGTAGTGGCATTTGAATTTGCAGCACTTCAATGTTATTTTCTCTATTTTTCTTTTGTGGGGTTTTGATTTTATTTTTATTCTTTTTCAACTTTTCTTTCTTTTTTTCTTTTTATTTTTATTCATTTTTTAGCTATACCCTCTTTTCATTTTTCTTATATATATATATTGGAAACCATTTGCATATTGAAAATTATTTACAATGTAAGATTACTGAGACAAAATACTTAATCACCTTGAGATCTTATAAATTATAGAACCCTAACATGTAGCACATAACATATTTAAAGAGAATTATTTTTGTGTACCATATTTTTTTTTGTAAACTTGGTAGCACTTCTCTATTCATTATCTATAAAGTAGGTTACAAAAATATGTGTTCCCGATGACCTCAACCTGCTTGAAGGAAACCAAGTCTGTTGGCCACTGATCTGCATTAAATGCCATCCAAAATTTGAATGTTTTGAGCATGTTCAACTGATTTTTAGATACCATACTTTCTAATATGATCCTACAACTATTGTAACATATGCATATGATAAAGTAAAAGCTAGCCAACATCATAATGACAGAATTTCAAAAATCATGGAAACTGCAATCATTTAGTCATTAGAGGAATCCATTGGTGGTTGTTCCCTCACACTTGAGCCTGAAATTTCTTGCTGTTGCATACTCTGTAGAATCTTATCCATATGAACCAGCTTGAAATTTTGGTGAAACAGCTGCACCTGCACGAACTGAATTTTTTTGGATCACCAACAAACTTGGTTCATCCTCCCGATTTTGGGTTTGTCCCTATTGGGTTGGTTCCTCTCGCTGTTGATTATTTTCAGACATTGATTTTTCCATTAAATTTTTCATCATCCAATAAGTCTAGATGACTTGTATAAAAAGAGACAACCTGCCTCTTCTGTTTCTTGGGTCAATCACCAAAGGTTCCCAATCCTCTTCCTGCATTTGTTCTCTGCCCTTTATTTCTCTCAAATCTGTTTTCCACTTGGAGATTTCAGCTTTCATTTCACTATATGCATGTAGAAGATTCTACATTGTCTCCACCCTCGACTTTCTTCCCCTCTTCCGAGGAGCCCGACTAGTGCATCCAGCGACTAGCCTTTTCCCTTTACCATAGTCCTCTCAGCCTGTGCAACCCTTCTTGCCAACCTCCCCTTCTTTCTTCATTTCCCTGTTCTCGTTTGTTGCAGCCCTTGACCCAGCCGTGACCAAGCACTCCACCTGTCTTTCAAGTCAAATAGTGGTTGTAGCCTTGGTCTCTCAGATTTGTCTTAGGCCTACAGAAATAGTAGGAATTCAAATGAAGTTAGCAATGGTACTCTGCTCCACTTGCATGTGCTAATTTCCCTGGCCCATCAGCATCTCAGAGAAGGTCAGTCTTGCTGGAATGATAGGTTTGCATGGTATCTTCCTAGCAGGGTACCCCCAATTCCTACTCGCAATCCGACAATTTCTCTTCCCCCCTGGCCAGACTCTTTATTTGTGCCCCGAGGCTTGACCTGACCTGTGAATTGGTTGACCTCGCTCCTCATTCACCTGTCTATCACACTATCTTGAACTCCTCATCACAGGATTTTCTCCGCTTTCCCAGCCAAACTCCTAATTCTTCGTGGAGCTACCCTCTCCCCCCTTCCCCTCTCACCAACTTCTCATCCAATCCCCCTCCCAAATCCATTCTACCCACCCTTCCGTACAAATTGTCTCGCTAATACCATGCAATAGGTAGCTCGGGTTCCGCATAATTTCATAGGAAGCCATCAGCAGGGGCTCTTTCCACGCTTACGGGAAGTAAGGGGTTTGATGTAGAGGTTTACTCGAAAAAAGGGCTATTCCAAGGGCCATACAGCTACTGTGCATGTGCCCATTAAAAATAGAAGCTGACCTTACTGATCTCAACATAGAAAAACCATTCATGATACATACTAAAACCATTCCATAATTCTTAACTATTAGAACCCACCGAGAACTCATTAGACCCTCTACGATATCAATTACAATAAAGGTCTGGGAAACATACCATAATTTACATCGGTGCTGCTGATCTCCCATCTTGCGCTTTGCCTCCTCCCCATCCTATTATAGAAAATTGGTTTTTGCATGCGCTACATGAATTCCTTAACTTCCCATCTGCCAACCTTTTCCCCTGATGGGATCCATCTATCCCACCTTCTGTTAGTCCTTTCCTTCATTACTCCATTCATGTGGCAGTGTTGACTTCCCTGCCAGCCCTCATCTCTGTCTGCCTCGCACGTCACCCACGTGAGGGATGTCTGGATCTCCTGTCCTGGTCACACCCCGATCAGGGGTTGTGTGTCTCATTACCTTCTGTCTCTTTCTATAGGATTTCCTTTAGTTTTGTTAATCCTTCCTCCTGCTCAACTCTTTCTCCTGTTATGTTTAACTCCTTCCCCTATTTTTTGCATCCCCAGTTTGCTAAGAATCCCGCCGCAGCATTACCTGATTGTCGCACATGCCTCGGGATGATATAGTGCATACGTGAGAGCAGTGCTTCTATCTCCTAGCTAAGTCGTGTCATTCTCCAAATTTTTTTTATCTTTTCCCAGTTGGATCCTTGCTGCAGTTTTTTAATTGTCTCTATTGCAAGAGTTGAGTCTCCTTCCACCTCTAGTTTTTTATACCTTTCCCTCTGAACCAGGATTAATCCTTGTTTTAATGCATCAAATTCTACTTCATTATTACTTGCTATTCCACAGTTCGTTTCATACACCCTGATTACCTTTCTTGTGTGGTCACCAAATATGCCACCATAACCATCCAAGCCTGGGTTTCCTTTCGATGCACCATCGAAGTTTAGTTTTATGAATCTAGCTGGGGGGTTTGTGTAACAAGCTTTTTCTAGTATCCTTTGGGGTTGGGGCTTCCATGAGCTTGGAACAAGCATATGCATTGAGATATTTAGAATGCTGAGGATCCTTGCTTCCTGTCCTGAAGCTTTCCAGTCATCCTGGTGCCATTTATCTGCCAAGATAGTTTCCTGAGTATTTTGGAGTATAGTCCCCCAAACATCCTGTTCTTCCTTATTTTCCTCTTTGAATATTCTCCTATTTCTTTCCTTCAAGATTTCCTAGAGTAGGGAACTCGGGGATATGCTCCATGTTCGATTTAGGATCTAGCAGTTATAAACGCTCTTCCTCCATTTTTCCATCGTTATTGGGATACTTTTAATATCATGATCCGAATACCCAAAGAGGTCTTCGTGATTTTTCCATAGCTGTTGAGTATAGGGACGCAAATTTAATAGGTGTTTTTTCATTTCCTATTGTGCGCCACACATGAGGCAAATTGAGGGTCCCTGCAACCCATATTTTTGGATTTGGTCCCATGTGAGGGCATAGTCATGATAGAATAACCAAAGAAAGAAGGCCACTTTCAACCATAGATTCTGGTTCCATATCTTATCCTAGATAGTAGGTATATTTTTCCTTTGGTATTCAACTTTTATTTGGTATCCTTCCTGTATGGTGAAAATTCCTTGATTCTGATAACCCTAGCTAAGAATTTCAGGTCCCTCAGTAATTGCAATTTTCCAGGAATACATCTCCTTTTCAAAGTCTCTCCATTGTGGTGATTCATGTTCTGCCAGTGTTCTCGTATTTTCCATGTCCTCCATTTATCCCCAATTTCTGTTAGCCAGTATTTACGTACCTTCCTATTGTCTGGTATGTTTGTGAACATGAATATTTCAGCCAAGTCACGTCTGTTGAATAGCTTCTCGCGTCGTTTCCATGTCTCTTCCAAAAATTTCACCTTATCCCCTCATCGAATTTCCTAGAAACCGTGTATATGGATCAAATCTCTATTTTCCATGGCCAAGTTCCAAATTGAGGATCCTCTTGGTGTTTCTTGAATTCTGAATTTTTCCTCCATGTTGTATGACATCCTGTATTTTCTTTCCCAGATTTTTTCCATAGGTCTTCTCCCCCTAGAACATCTCCACCATAACTTTTCCCCCAACACCTGGTTGAGGTATACGAGTCTTGAAGCCCCAAACATCCTTCTTTTCTAAGTCTAGATAGATAGTTACACGATAAGGTTGCCCATTTTTTTAATTTTTGAGCACCTTGCTGTTACAAAACATTTTGTCATTGTCCCTGCAATCTCCATCCTGCACATTGGAGGCTCATTTATGTGATCAAAATAAAGTGTCATGCCTTGAAAATACCATCATTGCATCGCATGCCATGACGACAAAATTTCTTCTGTTGACCATTTCCTGAACAGACTACCAAAAACACCTGTTTTTGCCTTGGCACTGGTAGCCCGTTATGCCCTCGCGCCGATGAGGCATATTAACACTAACCCTCGTGCCAGTTAGCACTCTGTCTCAGTTAGCTTCCCATGCAAATTTGTTTATGGAATTTTTTTTTAAAATAGAGGCGAATTTTCGATCACAACAACTTTGTGGGCGAGTCATCTAGAGTGGTTCGACTGAATAACCATGACCTTCCTCCTTTGGCCTTTTGTTTCCACCTTTTGGGGAAACCTCCCAAGGGATAAGGCATCCCTTCTACCATAGTAGGGATCCCAACCTCCTCCTCTCCCTCTATAAATATAGCCATCCTCCATTGATGAAGCTAGCTGCATGATTAGCTAAAGGATTAACTGAACGATTAGCTAAAATAAAGATATTGTAGCAGAAACACTGGAAATATTTCTATTCAAGATAGAACGAAAGAGTCCCTTATTGAGAGAGCTTAGGCTTGTGCCGTCATCCCATCTGAATTCCTTGACATTCATCGAGATGCGCTTCAACTGAACCCCGCTGAAGGAGGTTGCGACGTCAAGGCTTGGTTGTAACTCTTTCTTCTATTAATACATATGTATAACTAATGTCTGGTTCCCATGTCACGTTGATGTGTTTTATCGATGCAATATGATTAACCCTCCTTGAATGGTTAGTAATTATGAATGGGATTGTTGTTTCATATGCTGCTCTTGTTTTGTGATCTTGTGTAGGTATCCAAGTATCGTTGCGAAAGGATCGTGACTTTCCGAGACAGGAATTGAGAGCCCACCACTACAACAACCAAGACAACAACGTTGGACTCCAGGTAGGTTGATCTACCTTGTCTATTTCATCCAATAATTGGGAACCTACACTCTAGTTTGTCCTTTTGTTATTAGACCCACTCTAGGGCTAGAAGGGTCGCCTTTGTCCGCAGAGAGGATTTACTTCCATAACAAATTAGCGACTCCGCTTGGGATCAGTGTGAGTTTGTCTTTTTTCCCTTGTCAAGTCGACTTCGGTCGTTTGATTTTTTATCTATCTTGTCTCGTCTGTTGGCTTGTTTAGAGTCCTCTTGTTCAGCTCCAACGTGTCAATATTGACCTCTACTCATTAGATTTCCCATTCTCCCATAGATATCCAGCTTGGCGTGCTTTTTGATTGAACAGTCACGCCGATTGGCACATGTTGCTTGTGTTGCACTAGTGCCAACATCTGTTTAGCACATATTACCACCTTACAGTCACGCTGAATCCTGTAGGGTTTGGTTTGACTGCTCTTTTGAGTTTTTGGTCAACTGTGCTTGTCTCTGGGTTGGTTTTCTAATTTGTAATTGTTCTATTGAGATTGTTTTGACTATCATAGACTTTTTTTTCTCAGTTGTATGTCTGTTTACTTATCAATGCAATTTATAGCCTTAGGGTTTATGAGTGTCTTAGCTCACTGAGCCCTTTGATTGGAATTCGAGTCTTTTAATTCTTGTCAGTCGCATCTCTTAACCAATTGCATTTAGTATTTTTGATCCTTTAAGTGGTTGTTGTGGTTGAATGATCATTTTGGGTTTCGTTTGATTGTTCTTCTTGCTACTCCAAGCATAGATCACATTGCTTGTTTGGTTCGTTTCAAAGATTTTCTTTGATTGGAAGAGTGTGCCATTGGTTTGACTGAATTTTTGTGTTTGTATTGCTTTCTTTGAATTATTCAGAAGAGCTCTTTACATTTGCAATCCTTGAACTAGTTCTTGTTTTGTTTTTAATGTAATTAGTGCGTTGTCTTCTTCATTTCATTGAAAAATAAAAAATTTCATCCTTTCGTTTTGCATTGGAAATGAAAAATATTTCGCATAACTAGCGATTACATGTAGGAAAGAGTTTTTGTTTCTCTTTTCATTGTATCAAATGCATTAGGGGATTTCTTTGTACGTTTTCTATGTTTGCTGCTTTCTGAAATATCTCTATCCTTTTCGTAGCTAGCATTCATCGAATGGAAAATGGTGTTATTTTGCATATAGTTTGCATTTAGGAAATTTGAGATCGACATTCGATAGGGCCTTGAAATTGAAACATAATTCAAGATCAAATTTAAAATCAATTGAATTAACCTAAGGAAACATTGGAACCTAACGCAAATATTTTAGTGGTCTAGGCTAGAGACATGTTCCGGCATCTTTAAACCTAGTAGTTGTCATTCGCCTTCTGGCTTTAGATTGCACTAGTATGGACTTATGCTCCCCGTACCGTCGAGTATATAAAGGGAGACCCCATTAGGTTCAAATCCTTTATCCATAGGAAGCTGAGTCTGCCACCTTGTAACCGTGATACACCCAACACAACATTCGGGGAGACTACCTGCATGTACGTTAAGTCCTTGGTCATTTCTCTTTCATTTGATCACTAAGGTGTATATGGAAGTCCACGGAAACATGGTACACCATCTTGCTTAGATTACCTAAGTAGTCATTTTGGTATTTTTGTGACTCTCTAAAAGTGAAAATATCATCGAGTGCTTGTCCTTTCACACTTGTTTAAACCTGAAAGTGATAGAGTCACCTTTTGCCTATTTCTCGACTCTTGAAATATGAAACGGTAGTGTTTTGTTTCAATGTATTAAAATATTACTTGCCCACGAAATATTCCTAGTTAAATTTATCTTCCTTAGTATTTTGTTTTAAGATTGTCTCCAATGGCAACGCTTCCATGGTTTACGAACCAAGGAATCCCCTCTGAAGAGAATCCTAGTCATTTTCCTATTTTTGGAAATGTTTGTGCTCCTTATATGGAAACATTATCCCTTCCTGGGTTAACTGTTAGTGTGCATGTGTGGTTATTTTCGACCTTTTGGTCTCGAGCGTTCCGCCCACCGTACAACTATCCCCTCCACCTGGAAAACATCATGTTGG
The DNA here is from genome assembly GCA_034641835.2 of Pinus albicaulis. NCBI lineage: Eukaryota > Viridiplantae > Streptophyta > Pinopsida > Pinales > Pinaceae > Pinus > Pinus albicaulis. The sequence continues at coordinate 1,080,490,505 of CM076570.1, read as the reverse complement.
TTCTAAGGTGGACCTCTCCATTTCTTCGCCTATTCCTTCATCCTCTTGCTCTACTTTTCCTGGTGAAAGTCTGTATTCTAGTAACTAGGTGGCTAAGAAGAAGAAGAAGAAGTCGAAGAAGAAGAAGGAAAATAAGCTGGGGGAAAAATCAACAACAATTTCTACCCATGCAATTAGTATAGAGAAACCTTCCCTTGAAAAACCATCCAACCTTCCACGAAAAGTCAAATTCCCTTGCATGTTGTGCAAAGGTGACCACTTTCTTTGAGATTGCCTTGGAATTCCCAAGGCACTTGAAGCATGGTTCGACGGCCATCCATCGTTTCCTTTGGCTTCTCGAAGTCATATTGGTGGCACATCTTCAGCTAGTAATTATAAGACTCATAAGAAACAGGGTAAGATTACGAATCCCTGTAAGTTGTGCGAAGGGCATCATCCCATTCACCTTTATCCGTAAATGGATGAAGCCACGAGAGTGTTGGATAACCCTATTGTTTCTGCACCCTTCCTTTCGGTTGGTTACTAGAAACTTCCTTCGAGTCCTCAGCTAGTTGATTCAACGATCAGTCAAGATTCATCCTCCCATTCCCTCGGAAATTCAAATTCACAAATTTGTTCCCAACCAACCATTGGTCGAGGAATCGGTCAATCTATTCTCACCTGTCATTCAACAGGTCTTTTCCATCAAGAACATATCACATCCCCCTCACATTCTTCTTGTTTCTTCAGATCCCTCAGACTTGGAGAAAGATTCTCCTGTCCCTGTAGTTCAAGAAGCTGCTCCTCCTGCTCCCACGATTGAGGTATAGGAGGATGCTCCTCTTGCTCCGGTAACACCAGGGGATGACCATCTCAGTTTGATGGTACCCCCTCCAAGTAGTTTGGTCGCTTCCTTCAATTGGAATCGATTTGTGGGATACCGCCTTCCTTCTTATGTGCCTTTTGAGATCACGATACAGACCTTTGATGTGGCTATACCTAGCACGATTATAGATGAAGGCGTGTCTATTAGTGTTATGTCTTCAACTACTTGGCAAGATTTTGGTTCTCCACTGCTTATGCCTATTACGCAGAATCTTTTGGCTTTTAATAGAGGAGTGAGTCAACCATTAGGGATCCTTTTGAAGTTGCCTATTACTTTGGGAGGGAAAACCATCTATATAGATGTGATGGTGGTCCAAGGTGTGACTATGCTTATGCCATGGGTGCACTTGTCTCCTCCCTCTTTCATGTGATCTGTTTTCCACACAAAGGTCAGATTGTGACCATTGATCAACTTTCATTCTTTGGTCCTGAGGTGGCAGATGGCCCACCATCGTCTCTGCCAGCTCTTTATCTGCTAGTTATATCTTCCCCGCCATGGGTTAATTATGTGGCCAATTTCTCGTTGCCTTCTTCCAGTGATAGTGCCATCGATTACCATCTACTGGGGGCATTCGATCGCGATTTCCAGGACATTGTTCTCCCATCAGATGTGAATCTCTTGGAAGCCATGACCTCTTATTTGTTGCGGTAAAAGGTCGATGGAGCATAGTTCATTTTCTTGTGTCAAGCTCTTAAAAAAATGAAACAAGCTCATCCAAGGATAGTTCGTCTTCTACGTCAAACTCGTTAAAAAATGAATTAGGTCTTCGGAGCATAGTTTGTTTTCTTGTGTCAAGCTCCTTAAAAAATGAAACAAGGTCTTCTAAGCATAGTTTCTTTTCTTGTGTCAAGCTCCTTAAAAAATGAAACAAGATGTTGGAGCATAGTTCCTTTTCTTGTGTCAAGCTCCTTAAAAAATGAAACAAGATTTCAGAGCATAGTTCGTTTTCTTTTTTCAAGCTCCTTAAAAAATGAAACAAGGTTGTCAGAGCATAGTTCATTTTCTTGTGTCAAGCTCCTTCAGAAATGAAACAAGGTGTCATGAGGACAGTTCGTTTATTATGTCAACCTCATTAAAAAATGAATTGGGTTATGAGGATAGTTCTTTTAATGTGTCAACCTCGTTAAAACAATGAAACACGTTCTCGTTCAATTCGAGTCTTTTTCTAAGATCTCGTAAAATCTCAGTTGAGTCTTTCTCTTGATCTCATAATTAAACCTTCATTCCATCCACCTGTCAGTAACTAGCCATCTACTCTGGTGAATGCACTGAAGCTTGGGGGGCATGTACCTCGAATTGAGTCACCATGCTGAGGGCATGCATGTTTTTCCCTATTTTTCAAGCATAGTTTATCTTTGTTTCAAGCTTGTGTAAAAATGTAACCAATCCCAAGCACAATTTATCTTTGTTTCAAGCTTGTGTAAAAATGAACCAACTTCAAGCAAAGTTTCATGATTTCAAGCTTGTGTAAAAATGAAACGATTCCTATTTTACCTCTCATGACTGCCATTTTATCAGCCTATTTTTCCAGATGAACCTTGGTTTTTCTCATTCCATTGTCACATCTTCTTGGCCGATCATATGACCTCACTTGGTTGTTTTACCCATTCCTGAGGAACCGCCGCATTAAGTGGTCCTGTTAGCCAACCTCTTGACCTTTACTTGTTCTGAGCAGTTCCACCATCACTGGAACCAGTTGCTGCCCTTAATACCACTCGTTCCTCCAGGAGGAGTCAACTTTCAGCTCCTTTCTGACTCTTAAAAGTTTAAAATATTGCCGAGACTCTTGTTGTTTTGAACTCGTTAAATGGTTATGAAATGACATCTACCTAGTATACATTTACCCCTTTTTTGGGCTGGGATAGATTATTTACGAAAAAGGAATACCTTAGCCTATCGCGACTAAGAGGTTCTCTCATATTTTGTTTTTTACCTTTTCGGGTATGAGGGAATATTTACGAAAAGGGACCTGTTGGAGTTTCCTTTTATGCTTCTTTTCAAACTCTCTAAACATGAAAAGATGTTTAGTTATTCCTTTTTTAGACTCGTTAAAACCTAACTGACATTGGAAATCATCACCATGACGTAACCGAGTTCCTCCTTCCTAGGGCTTGTAAAATGTACTAGGTTGGCTTTTTCCGAAAGACAAACTTACATTGAAAGCATATGCTATCCCCTTCAAGCTTGTTTTCAAAAATAATTTGGGTACTCGCCAGAAATGGTGGAGGAAAATTGAACCAGTCTTTAGTTTTTTTGGCAGTATGTCGCTCTTGAACATAACACTCGTTTGCATTTGTGTCGGGTTGGGGACATCTCATTTTGTCATATTTTGATTCCATGGGTTTTGGTAATATCTTTTGACCTCTCATCTGCTCTTTTCCATGTCATCATGACCTTAGATCCCTTGATGTCAAATACTGCCAAATTCAGACTCATGTTGCTGATATGTTCAAGAGAAGTTTTCCTCTGCAGTTTTCAACCTTCCTCTGATTCTCTATTTGGTCTTGATTCACTATCATCATGTTCCTCTATCTCGTGTCGATGATGTGGGAAACATTATGGCCCTCCTTTGACCGGGTCACTTCCTGTCGACTTCAGCTCATTATCCAGGAAGTGGGTCTAGAGACTTTCTACCGGTACTTTGGAGCCTACATGCCTTAATGGCAGGATCTTCGCATTCAACGATAGGTCCAGATCATTGGCCTTCGATCGAGTGATTCTGTGAGTGTTCGACGCTAGCTCATTATTCACATTCCATGGATTGTACCTGTTGTACCTTGAGAACCATTATCATTTTTGGTGGTTTCTCTCGTGCATGTTAACAACTTTCATCATTGGCTGGTAATCAGGTGAATTTCTTGCATGTTTGACTTCAGCTCACATATTCACATGCTTAAATTTGTACTTTTTCAGGTCGAGATGGAGTGCAAGACCCTAGATTTTTTCTGATAAGATCCAGGCTGTGGGATATTATGATTTATCATGACTCTATTACATGACACTTTTGATTGGATGGCTACGACCATACCTGAGTCTATTTGTTGATCCTTACTGCTGGATGGCTATGTCCATACCTCAGATCTCACTTTATATATGTACTCTATTATGGATGGTTGTGCCCATAACACATGTTCATGTCTCAGAGATATCTGTGGTACTTGTAATTGCATGTCTTCTGATATCAGTGTTTGGTTCGAACACATTCTCGTAAAGCATTTCACCCCTTTCTCTCTCTCTTAGACCTCATGCTTTAGGGGGCATCTGTTACACAACATTTTGTCACTGTCCCTACAATCCCCATTGTTACACTGAAAACTGTCACCTTGACATTCTGCTGACTGTATGAGCTTATTATTACTCATACTTCCTCCTTTTGCAATTCCAATATACCAGCTCCTCATGTCAAGCTTCAAAATCAGAAGAAAATCCCTAAAATCCCCTAAGAATTGGTATCGCACTTTCTCTATGCATTCCCTGCGGTCCCGCACCTAAATCTCAGCCTGCCTGCGGAACCATACTGCACGTTCTTTGTGTAATGGGTGTGGACCTCTGTAAAATATAAAAAGGCGAGAAAATGAAGATAAAAAGTGAATTCCAGGTGAATTCTAGAAGATTCTAGACGAGAATTTTCGGGAATGGATACGCTTTGAAGAGGTTCATGCATCCCTCACTTGATGGAGCTAACCCCTTGATATAAGGAGCTTATCCCTTTGAAGGAGGATTCTATCCCTTCATATTTGGAACAAGAGACCTCCTCTTTTCCACTATAAAAAGAGGCCTTGGGTAGCCTCAAAGGGAGTTCAAGCTTAAGAGATTTGAAGTTAAATGTTGTTGAGATTCAATCTCAAATAACTAAGACTTTCTGTGAGGTTAAATCACTCTTTCTGTGAAGTTCAATCACTCCTCTCTAGTTGTCTTGGTTCAAAGAGTGCAATGCTTGTCAAATGAGAAGAGATTCCTGCTTCGGACCCCGGGAGGACCTGCACAACATCAAGGCACAGGTTGTAAAGGTTTTCTATCTTTGAAGTTAATACAAATATACTCATTTCTCTCATTAAACTGTCAATTTATGGTTTATTTCATAAATTCCTTGATCATTATGATAAGTATGATTTGTAATAATGTATATACAGGTGCTGCTTAATCTTTTGCTTGTTTGTGATTGCAGATATACGAGGAACGTTCTTTCAGTGCACGGGAAGGACTTCAACAAAATCAAGCAAGCGTTGGACATAAGGTAGGCCTTACACCCATATAGTGTTTTTATAAATCTTATATGCTTAGAGAGAGATTAGTATAATTGGCTGTTTGTTGCTAGTTACCTTTTGTACTAGAGAAATCGGTCTTGTCCGCAAGACGGATTAATCTACACAACAAAATGGCGACTCCACTGGGGAAGAACTTGTTTGTTCTTGGTTCTCTTTGATTTTTGACTTGAGAAAACGTTTTTTCTGGTTTTTGATTGATTCACATCTGTCTGGGTACTTTAGATTTTTTCTGTTTTTGAAAATTTAGAAGTGTTTTGAGTTTTTCTATAATTTTTGCTAGGACCGCACTCTGCATAACTTTGACAGTGCGGGAAGTTTCGCACATTCTCTATAGAATACAGTGCGGGACCGCACCTGTCAACACTGCTTACATGCGGACCCTGTAAAAATTTTAGAAAATTTCTAGGTTTCTTTTTCTGGTTAATTTTTAGATCTTTGGTTTCTGCCTAGACTGGTTATTGGGTCTATCAAGAATTCATTGTGTATGAACTCCAACAGTGTTAGTGTTTTGAATGATTTTCTAGGAGATTTTACCGATTGGATTATTTTTCCTGCTTGGTCTTTGTAGTGATTCGAACTTTTGACAATTTGCAGTATCTCAGATTACATTGATCTCTTTTTGTCTTTTGAATCCAACCTGGTTGTGGAAACATCCTATGTTCAGAAATTAAGCCTTTTGATTTCTTTGCAAATCTTCGAAAGAACTTGCTTCAAAGTTTTGAATTTCATTTTTTCTTTGAGTGTTTTGAAAAAACATATTTTGAGTGTTCTTTGATCTGTTTGTTATCTGAACGAATAGATTCTTAGTTTGCTGAACAACTAAGAGAAACATTCATAAAAAAAAAAAAATCTAAAAAGCTTTTACTCAATTTAGATTAGTTCTCAAGTTTAGTTTTTATAGTTTTGAATAGTTTTAATTTTTGTAGACTTCTTTCGAAAGAGAATTGTTTTGGAGCTTCTTGTTTGGAAAAGAAAAGAGTTTTTCTTGTGAGCTTTGATAGTTTATTGAAAAGACAAAATAGTTTCTTTCAATTAGTTTTCATGTTTAAAGAAGGAATTTAAAGGTTGCATTCTCTAACTCTTCTTTAGATAGAAAGTTCATTGAAAGAAAAAAGAATTGAATATCATCATAAGTGCATTTTAGTGTTTTTGGAAGTCGAGTCTTCACATCATACAAAGTTTCATTTCCGCACCCATTGACTTAAGAAACAGCTCTTAAAAGTAACGCTTAAATAAAATTCATCTAGTAATCTTTTATTTCTAGGGCTCTCATCACCAACATAGCTTAGGCTAGTATCTTGGAGTAGGGAGTAATTAACTCTCCAAGATAGATAAAACAAACAAGTAGATATATCTTGCGGTAGGAAGAATTCCATTTGTGGCATGTATGCTCTGGGAAGCTCCTCTTAAAGGAGTTAAGCACGAGATCATATCTGAACCAGTGGGGTAATCAATCCTTCCTCATTGGGAACAATAGAAGATATACACGTATTAAAAACGGTAAACCTCGGATAGACCATTGTCGAGGAGCCAGGGGTCACTTGTCGGTAAACCTTGGATTCTATTCAAGGAGCCTTCAAGGGGATTGAGCTTTGTTACTCTGCCCTTGCGTGTGTGTCGGATCGTAGACTGTTCCCCCAGGTATATTTGTTTCAGTTGGTAACCTTAGAGGCCATAATCTTTAGGATTCTTTCCTAAGGTGACGGTGGAGGGAAGATCCCACTGTACCTGGAACAGACGTCGACTAGACTCACTTGGACTCTCTCGGGGGTTCTCTTCACTCGAGATGGTTATGTGAAGAAACTTGTGCCAGTCTGTTTCATTAAGCAGGTTGTCGGGGTAACTGTTCCAACCGCCCTTTTCGTGTTAAAACTCTACTAAGTTGGATTTCATCACCAACTAGTGATTTTAGTACGAAAAGTTACTTGTTTGTGTGTGGTTTGAACTCTTAGATTTTTTAAGCGAGTGATTCAATTGTTTTTTTCTTAGAGACTTTAGGTGTTTTCATTGAAATTTTTCTTTGTTTGCGTGTGATTAGATAATTTTTCATCGTGGCGGAATTGCCGAGACAATCCCGGAGAATACAAGGGAAACCCCCTGAATTTACACCAGGTCATCTTGAAGGGCTTCGAGCTCTGGTACCACACAGTAGCCGTAGACTTAGATCAACAGAAGTTGAAACCTCTGCTATTGTAATACATCCTGATCATCAAATTCCTACAACAGAATATATTCAAGAACCGATTTCAGTTTCTGAAGTTACCGAAAATATTTCTCCTTCTGGTGAATTATCTGACGAACCTGAAATCTCTGAACCTGAAACTGAGTCTTCTGTGTTAGAAACATCCTCAGGATTTATCTCACCAACTTCTAGCGATCCAGGTTCACCTAGGGTAAGAAATATCATTACTGAAAATCTTCCCTCTCGACTAATTTCTATAGAAGAACTTACTAATCCAGACGAAGACATATCTCTTCCCAACTCCCCTCAATCGTTAAATCTTAGGGAGCGTGAATCTATTTTCTACAGCCCTATTCGAACTAATCCCTGGTATCTTTCTTTAACTGATTTTTTAGAGAATCCGGGTCTTACTTTTTATCCACCTCGAGTTCCTTTTCATCCTACACCCAGAGGTTATTATCCGTCATCTATTATGGCTGGAGAGTCATCCATGTTTTCGCAAACGCCTGAATCTTTTTTACATGGTGGTCCTTCTGTTCCTGCGGGATATCAGTCTTTGTCTGGTACTTTCTCGGGAGCAACTCCTCAACCTATCGAAAATGTGTTATCATCTGGTTTTGGTGGACTTAAAATTGAAACATCGAACGCAGAGCAAGTTTATATGATGTCTGGTAACATTCCTAATCCTCAAGCTCAAGGCAGTCAGTTTCCTTCTGGGGGTCAACCTCAAGGAACTCAGTTACCGCCTGGGGGGCAACCTCAGGGTAGTCAGTTACCACCCGGGGCACAACCTCAAGGTAGTTTTTTCCCAGGACAACCTGTGGATCCATATTATTTTGGGGGACAACCCCAAGGACAGTACATACCTCAGGGTTACCAACCTCAAGGACAATACATTCCTCAAGGTCAACCCCAAACTCAATATGCTCCTCAGGGTCCTCAACAACCCCAACTTCAGTACGTGCCTCAAGGTTATCAACCTCAAGGGCAGTACCCAATGCAAGATTACCAACAGCCTTCTGGTCAACCATCTGTTCAAGGAGCCGGAACTTTACCTTATTATCAACCTTACGTTCAACCAGGTTTTGGTCCTTACGTTCAACCTTCTACGGGACAATATCCCGGAATGATGGTATGGGATCCGTCCCAATATCAATAGCCTTTGTAGCCTACTGTGCAGTTACCTTATCAACCTGGTCAGCCAATGGTTTCTGGTTCAACTCAGCAACCTGTTCAGCCAACTATTCAAACTCCTGCACCTAGTTCAGTTCAGCAGGCTGGGCCTAGTACACCTCAGACTCCGCCTCAAACTGCTACAATTGATACAACGTCTGTTCAACCTGTCACACCTGTTTCTAGAGTATATGTAGCCCCGAGTTTGGCTATCCCTGTATCCGTGCAAATCCCTCAAGTCTCTGTACCTCAGTCAGGACCCTCAGTTCAGACTATAGTGCAGATGCCTGCAGGACAAGCCGGTACAAGTATAGTTGTTACGAGTCAACCTCAATTTACTTATCAACCGTACCAAGGACAGCCGCAATTCGGTCCCTATGTTCAGAATCCAAGCTATCAACCATACCCTGGTTATACTTATCAACAACCTCAGTATGGTCCGATTCATCCTGGTTATCCAGGAGGTTATACAATACCCAATGCTAATCCGATTCCTAGTTATCCTGGGTATCCGCCTCCTGGATCTGCTTTGGCTTCTCAAGGTTTTCGTGACCCTAACCGTCAGTTACCGTTCATCGCAACTTTGGATTTACGTCATTTGACGCGCCTTACAAATGATCCTATTTTCTATTATCAGAACTGGCCGTCAATGCCTCATAAGTTGCCTAGTGATATACCGAAATTTGAAGGTAAGTCAGGAGAGGATCCATCAAATCATGTTATGACTTATCACCTTTGGTGTGCATCTAATTCGATTATTGATGATTCGATTCGTTTACGTCTTTTTCAAAGGACACTCATAGGTCTTGCAGCCAAATGGTACATTGAGTTGCCACGAGGCTCGTTTCATAATTTCAGTCAGTTAGCAACGTCTTTCTTAACTCATTTCCAGTTGCCTGTCAGATACGACAATGGCACAGAATTATTAACTTCGCTAAAACAATCTACGTCCACGTATATTTCTGATCATATTCATGAGTGGCAACGTAGACGACGTTTAGTGAAGGTTTATATTCCGGATCAAATTTTGGCAGAATGGTTTGTAAAATCATTATTGCCCAAGATCACTGAAGATGTAGCTAAGGCTGGTGTTGTTACTGAAGAACAAGTAATTGCTCAGGCTCAATACCTTGACCTCGTCTATACGCAGTCAGGTACTCTACATGAGAAAATTCCCGACCTTCCCAAACAAGGTCAAATAGCTGCTGCTCCTTCAGGGTCTCATACCGCTGACGGTATGATTGGTACAATTAGTTCTAAAAGTAAGAAGAAATCCTCAAATAATTCTTCTCCAATTATAACTTTACCTGATTCCCCGAAAGGAGAATCCTCTCAAGAATTTTCTGCCGATATTCATGTCATTGAAACATCTACGGCAAAATCAAAATCCGGTGGTAAAAAGAAGGGGAGGAACAAAAACAAGAAAAATTCGAAAGAGAAAACATATAGAGAAGAATCCAATTACGAGAAACGTAAACCTCGCTATCCTTGCCTCATTTGTGAACAAGATCACTTCACAAAAGAATGTCCATATCGAGAGGAAGTTACGAAACTCGTTAAAGGATCGCAACAACCTGCTGTCTTGAAGGATCCTTTTCCAGTTCAAGATAGTAAGATGATTGGTTCTTCCTCGACTACTTTAGAAGAGCCTATTATGATGATGTCTCATGTAAGGATTTCGACGCGATCGCAAGATTACGGTTCTAAGAATCCCGTTGATGGAAAATAAGGAGAGTCTTCTAATGCCAACGCATCAAATACAACTCCTCCTGTTTCCGGTCCGCTACAGATCGAGAAACAAAATCCAGACTTGATAATCAAACCGCCTGCTAAAGGTGTTCCTCGTAAATCAGCTTTCAATCCACATGCGAGAGCTGCTCAGAATTACAACATTGTTGAAGAATTAGCTGTTTCTCCTTCAGCAATGTCGGATTTCGAAGTGCTGCAATCGTGTCCAGCACAACGTAAATTTTTATTGTCTGCCATAGGAGCTGTTGATGTTCAGGATTCTAACCTTATAATCTTTGATTTAGAAACTAGTACACCGCGTCTTCCTCACCAAATGGCTTTCCAGATTCCAGTGTTAGTAAAAAACAGACCTATTTTTCGGACTGTGATTGATGAGGGAGCTTCAACGTGTATTATGTCGCTTCAGTGTTGGAAATCTCTTGGTTCTCCTACACTTAACCAATCTCCAACGATTCTAAAAGCTTTTGATGGTCGAGGTTTTCAACCTTATGGTATTTTGCAGGATTTACCCATAGGGGTTGAAGGGAAAATTGTTAATCTAGATGTGGAAGTGGTTGATGCCCCTCTAGATTACAACCTTCTACCGGGTCGTAGTTGGTCTTATGCTATGACTGCTGTTGTCTCTTCGGTCTTTCGACTTATAAAATTTCCATATCAAGGAAGGATCGTGACAATAGATCAGTTAACTTATTTTTCGTCAGACCCAGCCTCTACAGAAACAATCCAGCATGTTGGTAAAACGTCTATCCCTTATAAGGATGTTGGAGTAGGTTTGGTTAAAGATTCTGGTTTGCTAGGAACTTTTTCCTTTCCTCCTCCTAACGTATCGTCTTCTACTGCAACTATTCATATGATTTCGTCAGACACAGTTATGTTTGATGATCCTTGGATTATTGCTTCAGAATCCGAGATAGATTCATTTGATGGCGCGATGCCTTTGAGTCCATTTGAAATTGCGTACCAGACTGTACAGTTTTTTTCCAACCCCCCTTTAACCGAAACCGATCCAATGAATGGGATCCAAGAGGAATTGCTTTCTATTTCTAGTTCAGATGTAACGACATTTCCTGAAACTGTTCATACAGATGAGCAAATTCGTGAGTTTTTGTCTGTTGATGATTTACCATGGGAAGATCTCCATCACCGATCTTCATTCTTACCTGAATTAGATCATTTTGAAAATGATTTCGCTTCAATTTTTACTGCTGAATATGCCAAGGAACCTCATAATCCATTGCAAAATCCTGATTCTGAGTTAAATTTGGAAAATATATCTAGAACGGTTCCAATTGACATTTCAGTAAAACCAGGAATAATTGAAAACATTCATATAGGTGCTTGTTGTTCAGACAAAGAAATTCAGACTTATAAAGCCCTATTTCAAGAATTTCGTGACGTGTTTGCCTGGTCTTATGAAGAAATGCCAGGAATCGATCCATCGATCGTGGTTCATGAAATTAAGACTTACCCGGATGCTAAACCTATTCGTCAACGATTACGTCAAATACATCCTAGAAAAGCTGCCGCTATAAAAACTGAAGTTGAAAAATTACTTCGAGCAGGATTCATTTATCCAATTCCTTTAACGGATTGGGTATCAAATATTGTTCCTGTCACTAAAAAACAAGGAACGATAAGAGTATGTATCGATTATAGGGATATTAATCAAGCGTGTCCAAAAGACAATTATCCAACTCCCTATATCGATCAGATAATCGACGATTGTGCTGGTAGTGAACTATTCTCCTTTATGGATGGTTTTTCCGGCTACAATCAAATAAACATACTCCCTGCAGATCAACCTAAAACAGCTTTCATTTGTTCGTGGGGAACGTTTTCCTATTGTAAACTACCTTTTGGACTTAAGAACGCTGGAGCAACTTTTCAACGGGCTATGTCTTATGCATTTCATGACATTAAGCACATTGTTCAGCCATATCTAGATGATTTACCTGCTCATTCATTACGTAGGTCCGATCATCCCACTCATTTACGAGCAATTTTTATGAGATGTCGGCATTATCGGATAAGGTTGAATCCGCATAAATGTGTTTTCTGCGTAGAATCAGGTCGTTTACTGGGATTTTTTGTTTCGAAATCAGGCATTCGTGTTGATCCTTCGAAGGTTGAAGCTATCGTTAAATTGCCTCGTCCTTCGACATTGCGCCAACTCCAAAGTTTGCAGGGGAAAGCAAACTTTTTACGTATATTTATTCCGAACTATGCTGAGCTTGCAAAGGGTTTTACCCGGTTGTTGAAACAGGACATTCCTTTCTTTTGGGACGAGATCGCTGATCGATCTTTTAATGCACTTAAAAATGCGTTGACCCATGCACCGTTATTGCAACCTCCCAACTACAACCAAGATTACATTTTGTATCTCGCTGCTTCTCATTCCACTATTGGAATGGTACTAGTTCAGGAAGATGAATCTCACAACGAACATGTGATTTATTATCTTAGTCGAAATTTGAATCCGACTGAAATCAAATACACACATGTGGAGAAATTGGCCTTGGGAGCTGTTCAAGCTGTCCAACGTTTTAGACATTACATCTTGTTACGTAAAACCACGGTAATTTCTGATTGCAACCCTATGATGTATATTTTGACCAGAAAATTGCTAGGGGGCAAGTATTCTAAATGGATAGTTATCCTGCAAGAATTTGACTTGGAATTTGAAAAATCCAAGGCAAAGAAATCTTTGGTTTTTGCGGAACTGATGTGTGATTTCTCCTCTATTGATATTGAAACAGTGGCAGAAGAGTCCATTGCGGACGAATCTTTGTTTCTTATCAGTACGCTTGATCCATGGTATGGAGATATTATTGTGTATCTCCAAACCCAATATTTTCGGCCCGATATTTCACGAACACAGCGACACAAAATACGCTTCCAATCCCAACAATATAATATCATTGGTGATACTCTTTATCGACGTGGAGCGGATTATATTTTCCGACGTTGTCTAACTCATGAAGAAGCTGAAAAGGTGCTAAATGACTGTCATTCTGGAGCATGTGGCGGTCATATGTCTAGGTATGCCACAGCCCAAAAGATATTGCGTGCAGGTTATTTCTGGCCAACATTATTTAAAGATTGCATTTATGCGGTTCGGAAATGCCACAACTGTCAAGTTTTTGATCGGAAAATGCGCACGCCACCCACTCCTCTTCACCCTATAATTGCTGTTGGTCCTTTCGCAAAATGGGGTATCGATTTTATCACATGTAACCCTCACTCGGCCGGGGGGCATGCCTATATTATTCTCGCAGTAGATTATTTTACGAAATGGGCCGAGGCGATGCCTACATATTCAGCTGACGGCAAGACTGCTGCAACATTCGTATTTAATCATACAATTGCTAGGTTTGGTGTTCCTCAAGCTATTATTACGGATCATGGAAGTCATTTTCGGAATATCATGATGACTGAACTAACAGAAAAACTTGGCCTACGCCACGATAGTTCCACTCCGTACTATCCACAAGCAAATGGTCTCGTTGAAGCCATTAATAAAGTTTTAGTCACCATGATTAAACGAATCATTGGTATTCACAAGACGAATTGGCATTCCATGCTATTTTCAGCGCTTTGGGCATATCGAACCTCAGTCAAAACATCAACGAGTTTCACTCCTTTTCAACTGGTCTACGGTTTGGAAGCTGTGCTGCCGATTGAATGCGAAATACCGTCACTAAAATTAGCCGTAGAATTACTTCCAGCTACGTCTGAAGAGGAAAAACGTTTCTTGTACTTGGCCCAATTAGATGAGAATCGACGAAGTGCTGCAATATCAAACGAGGCTCATGTTAAAAGGATAAAAGCTCAGCATGATAGAAATGTGACCCCTCGAAATTTTTCAGAAGGAGACCTAGTTTTACTTTATGATCAAGCTAACGACAAGCTAGGAGCTGGGAAATTTGTGCCTATGTGGCATGGTCCTTATATTATGAAACGAAAGTTAGCAAAAGGGGCCTATGAGTTGATAGATTTTGACGGTGTCCCTTTGGATAAACCCAGAAATGGGCTTTATCTAAAGAGGTATTATGCTTAAACGAGGTGTGGAGATTTTTTTTATTAGTTTAGATTTCTTTACTGCTGGTGTGTTTTAGATTAGAAAAGTGTGCCTAGTTTAGAAGTGTGTTTTTGTCACTATGACTGCTTATCTGAGTTTTACTCTTGATATTGCAGATGTCGACGTCTCTTCAAACCTACATTGGTTTTGTTGATGGTGCTTGTCGTAGTACACGGAACATTTCTTCCGCAGCTTGGGTTATCTATTCACCCTCTGACGAGTTAGTATCCATGCATGGAGTAAGCCTTGGTCAAACAACAAATAACATTGCCGAGTATAGTGCAGTGATTGAGTTATTATCTGAGTCCATATCTTTTGGAATTCGGAGTTTGATTGTAAGGTTGGATTCTGAACTTGTTGTATTACAGCTTAATAGGGTTTATACCATTAGAAATCCGGTGTTATTACGGTTATTTTTGAGAGTTCGTCTCTTGGAACGTGAGTTTGATTATATTGAATATCAGCATATTCCAAGACATTTGAATACATTAGCAGATTCAATTGCTTCTAGTATGATAAATAGACATTTGCAATAATTAAAAGCAGTAAAACAATCAACATTCACATATGTACACAGATAGCCGTCAAAATAGTGATATATATCATAGGAGTGTGTTCAAAAATATACATCGTCTTCGATCATAGGTTGAAAACACCTTATGATCGGCAAAAATGATAATACAAAAGTACAAAAATGAGTCTATACGATCATCCCATCACTGATGATGATCTCGATAGGAAACAACTGCTCGGGCCACCCTGCATAGGAACCTCCTGAAAGGTCCTGGGAATCCAATCACATATCTTTGTAGCCTGAGAGGGATGTCATCTATGCTAGTCTCTGGTATATCTAGAGTCAGGCGCTCTAGATGATGCTCCAAATCAGTCAAAATCTCTACTGATTGGCCTGCTGGGGCTGGTGCGGGCGCAACTGGTTGTCTCCTCTCGAAAGGTTGAAGATGAGATGGTCGTTGTGGACCTACGTCTATATTCAAAAAACTTTTGGTTATTAGTTTTCTAAGACGATAAAAAATTTAAAAAAAAATTAGAACTTAGCAAACGTTGAAAAATGTTTTACCTGAATCATCCCACTGTTCCCCTGCAGGGAGAGACATCTCTCTGTCGCCGCGGAAATCCATCCCGGCATACGGAAAATCTTCTATCATAAAAACTTGGTGATCCATCCAACGAAAATATGAAGCAGGGAATCGTACAATCTCAGTACCCTCAATAGCATGACGGGCCATCAGCGCGGACCAGTGAACCATTCTCAGTTCTCGAGGTCGACCGGCATCAACTGCAATACTCTGTGGAGCTAATTGAGGAATCCTCTCCAAATAAAAAGAAACGACGATGGATCCGTATCCAAATTTTTTTAGTTTCCCGGTTTTTGCTCAGGTAAGTTGGCCTTTTATATTGGCCAACACAGCTTCGCACCAGTTGAAGATGGTGCCACGAAAATAGTCCACTGCAACACGCATTTGGGAACCAGTAGCTACATGAAGCGCGGCGCTCCCACATAGTTTGGTAACAGTGAATGATATAACCTTCAGTTCAGGACGGATGATATGTTTTATGTCAATCCGTTTGTCCCGAGGATTTGCCTGATCATTGCAAAATTCGATTTGAAGACTAGCGACAGTCTGGCCACCTGGCCTAGTCCCAAACAAGGATACATGTTCACCCCTCTTGGAAAAACCAGTCAAAAAATATATATCCTCCAGCTCAATTTCGAGCCGGTGGCCACCAATGAAGAAACACTGGTCCTCTACGTGCCATCTGTCTACCAACCATGTTAAGAGTTCCACTTGTGCCCTCATGCCAGAGATGGCCCAGAATTTGTATAAGCAGCATGCTTTTAATGCCCTTTGTGTAGGCAAATGAAGTATTGCAGCTTCATCCACTTCCTCATGCTCCCTTTCTCGCCAAATAAGCATCTTGTTAATCCTGCAACACAAAATAAGGCATATTAGAATGATTTCATTTGAAAAATTTTGGCAGAAAAATGAGAAAACTGTGTTTTAAAAGTGATCGCGCGGGTACCGCACCCGTTCTTTGTAAACAGAGCGTAGCTCCGCATGCGAGATGTGTGCCCGGTGCGGTACTCTCGATTTTTTCCCGTTCAGAAAAAATCGGGGTCCACAGGTAACCTGTGTCCCGCCTGCGGACCCCGCGGGCGCATTTTTGAACGAATTTTTGCCCTAAAAAATCAAACTAAAGCCTAAAAATGAATTTCAAACGGATGAAAAACAAGATAAGGAGGTCGTGGATTACCTGGGGCTGACGATTTTCGATTCCAACGGTTGAATTTTCCAAAATCTTCACAGGAACTTTTTAACCAAAAGCTTTTTACTTTTCACTCTGCAACTGAACGGTAAAAATGAAATAGAAAAAGTCCTTTTTATAAGTTTTTTCGAATGAATGAATTTTTAATTTATTTATTTTTCACTTTAAAAGGGATATTTTTGAAAGCATTTTTATTTATCTTAAACAGGTATGTGTAATGTTTTGAGTTTTTGTGCAGAAACAGGATTTTTCAGGTGAAATAATCATTTTTCAACAAAGAGCATACTTTTATCACTTTTTCGTACTCTTTCAAAAATTTTACGAAAAAGCGAAACCTTGGAGTCCTCTTTAAGCCCTTTTCAGACTCTCTAAATATGAAAAGATTGCCGAGTACTTGACTATTCAAACTCGTTAAAGTAAATGAACAGTCGTCCCTTCAGTATAAGTTTACCCCTTTTACGGACTAAAATGGACTATTTACGAAAAAGGTATACGTTGACTAAATACGGTCAATAGAGTTCTCTCCCGCATCATTTTATCCTTTTTCGGGCTCGAGAGACTAAATTTACGAAAAAGAACACCCATGGATTTTTCTTAAGTTTTTCTTCTGACTCCCTAAAACTGAAAAACACAGAGTTTCTCCTATACTGGACTCGTTAAAATTTAACAGTACAGGACCTGTTTAATTTTCAACAGGAACGAACCACTCCTTCTTAGGGTTCGAATTTTAAACTAAGTTGGACTCATCCAAAGGATGAGCTTATAACCAAGCAAATGTTATCCTCCTCAAGCTTGTCAAAAATAAAGAGGTACTTGCCAGAAATGGTGGGGGAAAAAGAGAGAAAAATGGGCGTGTTTGTTGTATTTTAAATTTTTTGAAAACTCAGTCAACCACTCTTGGACACGACACTTTTATTCACCTGGGTTGGGAAATCCTTTGCCTAACAGTTAATCAAACCACATTGAAAGTCTTCAGCCGGTTTCTGGGTATTAGCTTTGGGTCAATTGTTACCAAGCCATCTGCAGTGTCGTTATGTGTCCAAGAGAACAGTTCAAATAAAACCATTCATTTGCAAAATATCTGTCATCCATCTTTGACCATCCCTGAGTCAGTCCTTGCCAATATATTTTCAAAACTTGATCTATGATTTCGTGTTGTGGGCTTGCCTACGACAGATCGCTTTCTATCGACATCAACACATTATCTAGGAAGTTGATCCAGAAATCGTCAGTACCTTGAAATCTGCATGCCTTAATGGCAGGTTTCTCACTTTCGACGACAGGTTGCATCAATGACCTTCGATCGAATGACTCCGTGACATGTTCGACTTCAGCTCATTCATTCACATTTCATGGACTGTACTGATTACTTTGAGAGCCATTAACATTACTGGTGGTTTCTCTCACACTTGTTAATAGTTCACATCATTGACTGGTAATCAAGTGGTTTCTACCATGTTCAACTTCGACACATTCATTCACATGGTTAGAATCGTACTAGTTCGAGATGCGGAAATCAAGACCCTGGATCTAGTTTCCACCATCCAGGCTGCGAGGAATTTTGTTGTCATCTATACAGTAGACTATTGATAAACAGATGGCTGCGTCCATACTGTGTCTACATATATCTGTACTATGATGTATTCAAAATCATTCCTGTATCAGAACGATTTCAGTTATTTTATAGTTAGTTTTTATCTGAGTATGGGAATGCCTACCTCAGTGATGACATATACATGTATATATTTTGCATTAAATGTTTTTACAGGTACCGACTGGGGTGTCCACTGGATGATCTTTGAAATGATAAAGTACTGCACTCTTCATATATGACAGACTACAGCTTCATCTATTCCAGACTTTGCACTTTAGGGGGCAATTTGTTACACTGAAAACTGTCACCTTGACATTCTGCTGACTGTATGAGCTTATTATTACTCATACTTCCTCCTTTTGCAAGTCCAATATACCAGCTCCTCATATCAAGCTTCAAAATCAGAAGAAAATCCCTAAAATCCCCTAAGAATTGGTATCACACTTTCTCTATGCATTCCCTGCGGTCCCGCACCTAAATCTCAGCCTGCCTGCGGAACCATACCGCACGTTCTTTGTGTAATGGGTGCGGACCTCTGTAAAATATAAAAAGGCGAGAAAATGAAGATAAAAAGTGAATTCCAGGTGAATTCTAGAAGATTCTATACGGGAATTTTCGGGAATGGATACGCTTTGAAGAGGTTCATGCATCCCTCACTCGATGGAGCTAACCCCTTGATATAAGGAGCTTATCCCTTTGAAGGAGGATTATATCCCTTCATATTTGGAACAATAAACCCCCTCTTTTCCACTATAAAAAGAGGCCTTGGGTAGCCTCAAAGGGAGTTCAAGCTTAAGAGATTTGAAGTTAAATGCTGTTGAGATCCAGTCTCAAATAACTAAGACTTTCTGTGAGGTTAAATCACTCTTTCTGTGAAGTTCAATCACTCCTCTCTAGTTGTCTTGGTTCAAAGAGTGCAATGCTTTTCAAATGAGAAGAGATTCCTGCTTCGGACCCCGGGAGGACCTGCACAACATCAAGGCACAGGTTGTAAAGGTTTTCTATCTTTGAAGTTAATACAAATATACTCATTTCTCTCATTAAACTGTCAATTTATGGTTTATTTCATAAATTCCTTGATCATTATGATAAGTATGATTTGTAATAATGTATATACAGGTGCTGCTTAATCTTTTTGCTTGTTTGTGATTGCAGATATACGAGGAACTTTCTTTCAGTGCACGGGAAGGACTTCAACAAAATCAAGCAAGCGTTGGACATAAGGTAGGCCTTACACCCGTATAGTGTTTTTATAAATCTTATATGCTTAGAGAGAGATTAGTATAATTGGTTGTTTGTTGCTAGTTACCTTTTGTACTAGAGAGACCGGTCTTGTCCGCAAGACGGATTAATCTACACAACACCCATCCCACACATTAGAGGCTCATTTATGTGATCAAAATAAAGTTTCATGCCTTGAAAATACCATCATTGCATCCCTTGCCATGAGGACAACATTTCTTCTATTGACCATTTCCTAAAAGACCACCAAAAACACCTCTTTTTCCCTTGGTGCTAGTAGCCCATTATGCCCTCGTGCCGATGAGGTAGATTAACACTGGCCCTCGCACCAGCTGACGCTCTGTCTCAGTTAGCTACTTGCACCAATCTGTTTATGGAATTTTTTTTTTAAATAGAGGCAAAGTTTCGATCACAACAACTTCGTGGGCGAGACATCTGGAGTGGTTCGACTGAATAACCACGGCCTTCCTCCTTTGGCCTTTTGTTTCCACCTTTTAGGGAAACCTCCCAAGGGATAAGGCCTCCCTTCCACCATAGTAGGGATCCCATCCTCCTCCTCTCCCTTTATAAATATATCCATCCTCCATTGATGAAGCTAGTTGAATGATTAGCTGAACGATTAGCTGAATTGAAGATATTGTAGTAGAAATGTTGGAGAGATTTCTATTCAAGATGGAATGAAAGAGTCCCTTATTGAGAGAGCTTAGGCTTGTGCCTTCATCCCGTCTTAGTTCCTTGACATTCATCGAGACACGCTTCAACTGAACCCCGCTGAAGGAGGCTGCGATGTCAAGGCTTGGTTGTAACTCTTTCTTCTATTAATACATATGTATAACTATTGTCTGGTTCCCATGTTGTGTTGATGCGTTTTATCGATGAAATATGCTTAACCCTCTTTGACTGGTTAGTAATTATGAATGATATTGTTGTTTCATATGCTGCTCTTGTTTGTTGATCTTGTACAGGTATCCAAGAATCGCTGCAAAAGGATCGTGACTTGTCGAGACAAGAATCAAGAGGCCACCACTACAACAGCCAAGACAACAACGTTGGACTCTAGGTAGGTTGATCTACCTCATCTATTTCATCCAGTAATTAGGAACTCTATTTTTTCCTTTTGTTACTAGACCCACTCTAGGGCTAGAAGGATCGTCTCTGTCCGCAGAGAGGATCTACTTCCATAACAAATTGGCGACTCCGTTGGGGATCAATGTGAGTTTGTCTTTTTTCCCTTGTCAAGTCGAATTTGGTTGTTTTCTTGTTTATCTACCTTGTCTGGTCTGTTGGCTTGTTTAGAGTCCTCTTGTTCAGCTCCAGAGTGTCAAGATTGACCTCTGCTCATTAGATTTCCCATTCTCCAATAGATATCCAGCTTGGCACGCTTTTTTATTGAACAGTCGCATTGATTAGCGCATGTTGCTTGTGTTTCACTAGCGCCAACATCTGTTTGGCACATATTACCACCTTACAGTCGTGATGAATCCTGTAGGGTTTGTTTTGACTCCTCTTTTGAGTTTTTGGTCAACTGTGCTTGTCTCTGGGTTGGTTTTCTGATCTAAAATTGTTCTGTTGAGATTGTTTTAACTGTCAGAGACTTTTTTTTGTCAGTTGTATGTATGTTTACTTATTAGTGCAGTTTATGCCCTTAGGGTTTCTAAGTGTCTTAGCTAATTGAGCCCTCTGATTAGAAGTCGAGTCTTTTGATTCTTGCCAGTCGCATCTCTTGACCAATTGCATTTAGTCTTTTTGATCCTTTGAGCAGTTCTTGTGGTTGAATGATCATTTTGGGTTTCATTTGATTATTCTTCTTGCTACTCCAAGCATAGATCAGATTGCTTGTTTGGATTGTTTCAAAGATTTTCTTTGATTGGAAGAGCATGCCATTAGTTTGAGTGCATTTTTGTGTTTGTATCGCTTTCTTTGAATTATTTATATTATCTCTTTACATTCGCAATCCTCGAACTAGTGAATTGTGTGCTTCATTTCATTGAAAAATTAAAAATTGCACCCTTTCGTTTTGCATTGGAAATGAAAAACCTTTTGCATGACTAGCAATTACATCTAGGAAAGAGTTTTCGTTTCTCTTTTGATTATGTCAGATTCATTAGGGGATTTATTTGTACGTTTTTATGTTTTCTACTTTCTGAAAGATCTCTATCCTTTTCATAGCTAGCATTCATCGAATGGAAAATGGTGTTCTTTTGCATATAGTTTTCATTTAGGAAATTTGAGATAGACCTTCGGTAGGACCTTGAAATTGAAACATAATTCAAGATAAAATTTAAAATCAATTGAATTAACCTAAGGAAACATTGGAACCTAACACAAATATTTTAGTGGTCTAGGCTAGAGACGTGTTCCAGCATCTTTAAACCTAGTAGCTGTCGTTCGCCGTCTAGCTTTAGACAACACTAGTATGGACTTGTGCTCCCCATACCATCAAGTATATAAAGGGAGACCCCATTAGGTTCAAATCCTTTATCCATAGGAAGCCGATTATGTCGCCTTGTAACCGTGATACACCAAACACAACATTCGGGGAGACTACCTGCACGTACGTTAAGTCCTTGGTCATTTCTCTTTCATTTGATCACCAAGGTGTATACGGTAGTTCACAGAAACTTGGTACACCCTCTTGCTAGATTACCTGAGTAGTCATTTTGGTCTTTTCGTGACTCTCTAAAAGTGAAAAGATCATTGAGTTCTTGTCCTTTCACACTCGTTTAAACCTGAAAGTGATAGAGTCAAATTTTTCCTGTTTCTCGACTCTTGAAATATTTTTGTTTCAATGTCTTAAAATATTACTTGCCCACAAAATATTCCTGGTTAAATTTATCTTCCTTAGTATTTTTTTTTAAGGTTGTTTCCAATGGAAACATTTCTGGAGTTTACCAACCAAGGAATCCCCTCTGGAGGGAATCCTAGTCCTCTTCCTATTTTTGTAAATGTTGGTGCTCCTTATATGGTAACATTGTCCCTTCCTGGGTTAACTGTCGGTTTGCCCGTGTGGTTATTTTCAACCTCTGTGGTCTCGAGTGTTCCAACCATTGTACAACCATCCCCTCCACCTAGACAACATCATGTTGATTCTAAGGTGGACCTCTCCCCTTCTTCACCTATTCCTTCGTCCTCTTGCTCTACTTCACCTGGTGCAAGTCTGGATTCTAGTAACCAGGTGGCTAAGAAGAAGAATAAAAAGTCGAAGAAGAAGAAGGAAAATAAGCTGGGGGGGAAATTAGCAACAATTGCTACCCATGCAGCTAGTATCGAGAAACCTTCCCTCAAATAATACTTGCCACAAGAAATTTTTCCATATGTTTTTCATTTCATTGTAGGTCATTTTGGCGTTCGAGAGGCCAGATAGTTGGTATATGGGTGTAGCTTGAAGCACCGCTTTCAAAAGAATAACCAGACGAGCCATGTTTGGAGCACTAAAGTTCCAAATTTGAAGGCGTATATGCATCCAACCCAGTAGTGGATTCCAATTTGATATTCTAAGGGAGTTTA
Source organism: Pinus albicaulis (assembly GCA_034641835.2). Classification (NCBI taxonomy): domain Eukaryota; kingdom Viridiplantae; phylum Streptophyta; class Pinopsida; order Pinales; family Pinaceae; genus Pinus; species Pinus albicaulis. The sequence goes on along the minus strand of CM076570.1, from coordinate 1,080,467,561 downwards.
TGCTTAGGGGGATTCCCAGGTACATGGCCTGAAGATTTCCTATCTGAAAGCCCATTATTCTAGCCAAGAACATTTGATTTTAAGCGGTGATGTGAAAGAAGTATATGTCCAATTTTCCTTTATTTATCTAAGTTTCAGAAGCTTGCATGAAGTCCTAGAGGATGTTCATGAGGCTCCTTGCTTCTTTCAGGGTAGCTTGGCAGAACATCATGATATCATCTACAAATTACTGGTGGGTAAGGGCTAAATCGTTACCCCACATTCTCATCCCTCTGAATTGTCCTGCCTCATTTTTGGCTTTGATATAACGGTCCAAGCTTTCTTCTGCCATGATAAACAAGAAATGGGATATAGGGTATCCTTTCCTTAGTCCTCATGAAGCATTAAATGTGAAGGTTGGTCAACCGTTGAGAAGGATGCAAAATATCATTCGAGATCAAGGACGAGATCCATTGGATCCAACGTTCATCAAAACCATAAGCCTACAGGATCCATCGTAGATAGTTCCAGCTTAGGCGATCATAGGCTTTTTAGAGGTCCAACTCAATCATAATTACTTTGGCTTTGAGGGTCTTAAGGGAGTGGATTTCTTCTTGAGCTGTCACAATCCCATCCATGATTTGCGCCCTTTTACGAAGCTCATTTGTTGAGGGGAAATCAAATCCGAGAGAAGGGGTTTGAGATGGTTCACCATAATTATTGATAGAATTTTGTAGATAAAATTACATAGAGAAATTGGGCAGAAGCCTTGAGAGGTTCTTTAGAATGGTCCAGTTTTGGAATCAAAGCTAAAAATGTAGAATTGAGGTTAGGATGTACCTTTCTTGTTCTCTGGGATTCTTCCACCACCTTCAGGATGTCTCGTCCTATGATTGGCCATGCTTCTTGGTAGAAATCTTATGTGAATCCATCTGGTCCTAGCGCCTTATTCTTTGATATCCCTTTGACTAATTCTTCCAGTTCTTACATAGTGACAACACACATTAGTGCAAGGTTTTGGTCCCTGTTTATTAGTCGAGGTATACATTGGATGATTTGGTCGATTGTCCTTGTCATATTAGGGTTTGGCTCTGCCAGGAGATTTTGGAAGTGGTTTACAATGATATTTTCCATCTCAGTGTGCTCAACCATTCGGTTTCCCTCTAGGTCATTCAGTGAGAATATTTTATTTTGTTTTCTATGTTGGATCATGGCCTTATAGAAGAATTTGGTATTCCTTTCTCCTTCCCTGAGCCATTGGATGTGATATTTCTCCCTCCATAAAATATCCTCTTGCTTCCTTCTTTCCTCTATCTCGGTAAAAAAATGTCCTTCCTCTTCTACTAAAGCTTTCATCCTTCCTTGCATGATCATATTATGTTGTATGTGTTTCACATTTCCTTGAAGGAGTTCTTTTTCTGTGTGGATATTCCCGAATTCTTTGTTGTTCCATTTCCTGATTTTTTTGTTTTAGTTGCTTCAACCTCAATTGGAAGGTGTACATATCGTTTATTCCCTGTGCTTTGCTTATTTGCCACCACTCTTTAAATTTTTCGAGCAAGGTTGGGGCTCAGAACCAGAATGATTCGAACCAGAAGGGTTGATTCTTATGCCCCTCTTTAAGGTCCGCCTCTAACCTAATAGGCCAGTGGTTGGAACCCAAACATGGGAGAATCAATGCTTCATAATAGAGATCTCTGCTGATAAGGTCCTCTAATGCCATGATGTGATCCAACCTTGAGGCTATCCGGTGTCGCCCACCTTGTCTGTTGTTCCAGGTATAGATGTTATTAATTGTAGGTAATTCCACCATATGCATTTCAGCTTGCATATTTCTAAATAGTTCAATTTTAGGTTCTTCTCTTCGTATTCTACCTTTTTTTTCCTAGAGCGATGTGATCAAGTTAAATTTTCCTGTAATCAATGATAAATTTTCATCATGCAGTTCTCCTAGCTTCTCCAAGGCCTGCAGAAAGGCCTCCTTCTATCCTGGAATGTGAGGACCACAAATTGTCAAGATAAGTACCCTTTATTTGGCTCTGATGGCTCAGAATCTGCCTGATAGTATGCATGGAATACTCATCCACATGTCTACAGTTACTTCTGCTGGGTTCCAAAGTACCTATATTCCTCACAATTTCATTTGGTTGATGATAGTGGTCATTCTTTCCCCAAGTATCTTTGTTTCTTAGAAGATCATGATCTGGGGTTTCTCGTTTTGCAAGTGTTCTTGGAGTGCCTCTTCTTTCCCCAACTGTTTAAGCCTCACATTCCATGAGATTAATATCATTGGGAAACCTTGTGGAGTTGTTGGAATACTGCTGAAAGCGGTATTACCTTTCCTGAGTTTACTAATGCCTCTCCTACAATTTTTGTTGAATCCTCAATAGTTTTCTTTCCTTTATTTTTCCCCCCTTTGGCCCCATGTTGGGGTCCTTGTTGTTCTCCTTGATCTGCATTTTTTTGTTTCTATTTGGCAATATACTGTTGGAACATGTCTCTATATAGTTTCTTTTGGTCCTTCGATATGAACCTTTCATCCAGGTGTCTCCATTCATTTAGTAGCCTCCTCATCATCGTCTCCTCCGAGCTCATATCCTCCTTGTGTGTTTCAATTTCCATGGCCAAAATATCTAGGGTTTTTTCTTGTTCCTCCTTATCTATGGGCTCTGATTTCACTTTTCTCTTTGGTGTCATTGTTGGTTTATGATGTTCTATCTAGATTTCCTTCTGTGGTTCCACCTCCATCTCCTTTAGCCTCTCCTGATCTGTATTTTGGTCTCCCTCGTTTGTCTTCTGCTCCCCTCTTGATGTTTCCTCATCCTATACAAGAACTGCATAATTGTTCTTATTTTTTTTCTGCTTGTGGTGGTTAGGTTTTAGTGTCGACTGACCTTTCATGGATTTATTTTTCCTCTTATCCTCCATAAACCCATCTGCCTCTTCCGTTGCATTCTCTGGTCTTTTCCCCTCCTCTGATTCCCCTGTTTCCTGATTTTTCAGGGGCAAGCTTTAAACAGGTGGCCATAAGCATGGCATCTTCTGCATCTAAACGAGACATGTTCATAATCCAGAGGCTTTTTCCATACCTCATCCTGGTATTCCATTTCGACAGTATCTGGAAGGGGATCCGCTATATCATATACACACAGATGCGGGCATATGTTGTGTATCTACCTCTATGAGTGGATTCGAATATATTTAATAACATAACAATGGAGTTTCCAATCCATTCCAGTAATTCTAGATCCCAAAAATCTACTAGTAGGGAAAATAGTCATACCCATATCAATGCTACCAGGAAATATTCTTAGTTAGAATTATAGAATTCCTCCCTATATCTCATGAATAGACCTGCATTATGATAGAAATAAGGCCCATTTTAAAATATTCTCTCTTTTTCTTGTAGGTTCTAGAATATTACTTTGAAGAAGCCTCTGGCACTGAGCTTCAGTTCGATGTGAAATTTTGGTTGCCATTTCAGTTGGATCCATTTGACCAGATATTTTTCCATTGCAAAGTTCCAATGAACTTACATATTATCACATGATATTTCATATAACTGCGATATTTTTCGATTTTGTTTGAGGGTATCACAAATTTGGGCTTCTTGGTTGCCCGTGGAAGGCACTGGCCTCTCATTCTAGCATGCCATGTTGCGCCAAGGACCGACACTATATCCTCATCATTTGTCTGGGGGCCATATTGTTTACCTATGCTCTTGCCTGCTTCCCCTGTTGCCACTTTTCTGTAGGAGGGGATCCCCCCCCCATTTGGTGTCCCCATTCTCTCTATCAGTGTTCTGGCTTCTAAAACCTACCACTTCTAACTTCTGGGTGGCCTACAACTTTTGGAAACCTACCCCATCCTAGAAACCCTATTTATGCGTGCTCCCGACATCTCCTCCCTGTTGCCAAACTCCTTTGGCTTTTCTTGTTATCAAAGTTGCATTGAATATCTCTTTTGTGTATCATAATTTAATCTCATAGCACATAACTTATTTTAAATATGTTTACAGTAATAGAAGGAAATAAGTGTCCTTGGGTAATTTAACCAACAATTTAAAGCATGGAAAATTATTTTAAAAGTTAAAAGTATTGTTTAAAAGGTTAATTTATCTAAGTAAAGTATCTTTGAATTTTCTCTTCTGACATAGTAATGCTATCGAAGAAGTTATGTCTAAATTTTCTATAGATTTTGTTTTCTATGAAATTTTTTTATATCAAAAGAAAAATCTATTAGAATTCTCATCTATTTTTGTGAGGTCAGATGACATACTATAGTTGGTGAAAAGTGATGTGTTTGGATCTATGTCAATTCCATCACTGGGTAAATCTATGTACTATGTCTCATTTCTGGATGAATTCTAAAGAATTAGATATGTCTATTTCCTTAGGAAGAAATCTAAATTATTTTACAAAATCACAGAGTTTATGCTTAAAATGGGAAATCCAACAGTGAAGACAATTAAGGCGTTGAGGATAGATAGTGGTGGAAAATTATGTGGGAATGAAAGGATTATGTAAGAAGTGTAGCATTGCAAGGAAGAAGACTAATCGATACACACCTCAGTAAATGGAGTTATATAAAAGATGAATAAGACATTGATGGGGAAAACATAGAGAATTTTAGTTGGTATCACCTTAAGAAATGAATTCAAGGTAGAGCTAATATATATCTCTTTTATAAATAGATGTCTTAATTTATATATAACCAAAAATGTTTATATTTGTTTTTGTTATGCGGAATTATGAATTACAGATAAAACATTCTTCCCTAGATGTGGTGCTCATCTAGAACAACACGTTAAAGACTTTGCAGCTACTTTTCCTAACAGTAAATAGACACACATAACAAATCAAGAAGCTTACTTGGAGTCCAGGTGCTTCCAATTCTCCTTCTGTCGCTCTTGCTATATCTTCAAATTCAAGCTAGATCGCCAAAATATTTCCTACAAGAATGAACAGTAAACAACAAAGAAATAGCAATATATAGATTCCTATTCAAGTTATTTAGTTAAATAAATGAAACATGAACCATATACATCAGATAAGAATTCATAATATGAAATACATAAGCTTATACAGATACATATGTGGGAAAGTAAGCAACAATCTTTATTAATGGATAGAAGGGGAGGTTACAACCCAGTGATTGATTTGATGTCACCATCTCTAGCAACATCCTAGACTCATCACAATACACATATCTCCACCAGCATGTTACACAAATCAACTCCTCAATTGAAATTCCACCAACATTTCTCTACTCAAATTCTTCCTTACCAAGCACTAGGATCTGTGCTCAATTTATAGAGGAGCTAAAGGTAGTTTTACAATCAATGACTTTCTAATAATAGGCAAGAAATTTTCCCAAGCTCAAAGGTATCAAATGGACACATGGATTCGAATTTTGACACATATGCATTCTTTTAAAAGACACTGGCCAAGTGGAGATTCCGGAACAATGAGAATTTCGCTCCCAAATGACCAACACACCCTTGAGTGTTAGGAAGTGCTTTGCAAAGCACCTTTGAATGGAGGTACCTGCATATGCAACGCACTTAGCCCCTTGAGAGACTGCTTTGGTGAGCTCATAGGTGTTATAATATAAACTTCAAATCTTGGAAACCTTGTAGATGTAAGTCATAGATGATTTGTTCTTTTTCTTTGTCTTAGGACATGTAGCAACTGAGATGATAGGGGATGATAGACCCTATTCATTGGTCCTGGGGATGATGTCCAATTAACCAGGTCATTGGGAATGGTGTCCAAATTGACCTATAACAATTGCCCCCTAAAGCATGAAGTCAGAATAATAATAACAATATTTTGATTGAGATGCTTTACACTACGATGAGCTAGAGATGAAGCGGAGTGGTGACCTGCATCAATCTTACAATAAATTACATCATGATATATCCTCTTGATCATAAATTGTTGAGGGAAGGCATTCCCATGCTCAACACATAAACTATCTAATAACATGTACATAATTCATAAATTCGTCTACATTGGAATTTTTCCCAATACAAAGATGCCTATGGATATAAGCCTATGTTCAGATGAAAATCTATATGTAAGGTCATCGTACAGATGATGTGTACAATAATCCTGAAAACATAGCCCGGATGGCTGAAACTAGATCTGGGGTCTTCTTATCTCATTCACTCGATCATTTAGGTACAAGTCTAGCCATGCGAATATATGATTTGTATTCGAACATGGGAAGACATTGTTTGATTACCAGCCAATAATGTGAGTTTTTAACAAACGCGAGAGAACCACCATTGATGTCAATGGCCTCAAGGTACTGAAATACATTTCGTAAGGCGTGAATAGATGATTTGATGTCGAATGCAAAAAAAAATATTTTGGTCAAAAGTCTGAAAGCGAGGATCTTGTCGATACTGTAACAAGCCTCATGGTACAGGAATATGATGTTTCTAGGTGAACTTCCTAGATAATGATTTGTCATTGACAGGAAGTCACTTTATTGAAAAACGAGAGTTACTGGTTTCAGAGACAAAGGTATGACTTGATATATCAATGTTCAGGGATGACTTTCATGAGAATGAAGGTTTACGAGTATTGCAGAAGGATGAGTATTCATTGGATGACTTCTCTTGAACATATCGGTGACACTGAGATGAGTTGGCAGCATTGACCCAAAACCTAAGTGAAGGTATGATGAACCATAGGTATGAATGAACTATCAAGAATATTACCCAACCCAAACAATCACGGTGATGGAGTGAAGTTTCATGTTCAAGAGTGACCTGCTACCGTAAAAAGTTCTGTTCACTTTCCCAAATTTTCCCCTATCATTTTTCAACCATTACCTCTTTATTTTTTAACAAGATTGAGGAGGATAACATATGATTGATCTATAATTCAACCCTTCGGGTGAATTTAGTATATCGCTATTTAATAATTTAACGAGTCTAGCAATGAATGAAAATCGATCCTTGCCATGATTAACAAGTTCGTCGCTATTTTATGTTTTAATGAGCCTAACGACAGTGACAACCAGGTCCTTTTTAATATTTAGAGAGTTTGAAAAAGAGGACGAAAATAAAACTCCATAAGTACCTTTTCATAAAGTTTTCGCTCAGATCCAAAAAAGTGTAAAATAATATCTAAGAGAACCTCTTTAGTCATGTTTGACCAAGGTATTCTTTTTCATAAATAAGCTATCTCAGTCTGGAAAAGGGTTAAACTTATACTGAGTAGATATCAATTCATTTACTTTTACGAGCTCGAAAATACAAGTTCTCAGCATCTTTCCATATTATCAGAGTCTGAAAAGAGATGAAAGAAAACTCCAGGGGTTCCTTTTTCGTTGTTATCGAAGCTCGAAAAGAGATAAAAGTGCGCTTCAAATCCTTTTTCGTTTTTAACAAAGCTCAAAAAATAAGGATAAAAACTATGCTTTGTGGTCAAATCATTATTGAAATAAATATGCATGACTAATTTGTTCATCAGTTGTAAAACCTGTTCAGAACAACATCAAATGGATTAAAAATACTTGTTTCATGATAAAAATATAATAAAACCATAGTCATAGCAATAAATATTCATTGCAAACAATTAAATGACTAAATAAAAAGAGTTTTACTATTCATTTTTACCATTCACTACTTACCATTTGCATTTTGGAGCTCTGAACCTGTTTTTGCCCCCGAACTTCAGTAGCTGATTGCGATCGATTCTGTGGATGGTTTTCATCACCGTTTGATCCAGGTTAGTGCCATGAACCTTATCTTTCTTTAAATAATCATTTCATTTCCTTTCACCGCAAATTTTTAGGGTTTTGAGCCCCTTAGGGTAAATTTTCTTCCAAAAAGGGCGACACACCCTTAAACATTGAAAGGTGCATTGCATAGCAGCTAAAATGAAGGCTAGCTACATATACAACGCACTGTATATTATTTAGGACTGTGTTGGGCGCATTCTTCATTTTTTTATTTTTGTACTATGCCCAAAATTTGTCCAATTTTTTGCATTGAATGGAGTCTAATGGTTCTTATGGTTGTATTTCAGGTTTTCATTAGACCATAATGACGATTACATGGAGAGAAAGAGATCATGAAGAACAGAACATTATTTCCCTAAATGATTTGGGTACAATAAGAGCCCTAAGAGATTGTGGCTTGTTAAAGTACTTCCGTTTGTTAGGGATGAGGCAACAAATAGAACTCTTAGAGTTCCTAGTTCGAGCATGGGATCTGGCTATCGAGGTATTTCACATTAAGAACAAAGTGGTTCCTATAACAATGGAGGATGTATATTTTCTCATAGGTTTGTTGAGGAGAGGCTTGCTTATTTCGCTCTCAAGGTTTGCTCTTGGAGGAGAGACTGCGAAAGATTATGTTTTGCAACATTGCTATCCAGGTGCAGAGCCAAGCAAAGATGGGAAGATAAACATTCAGGATGTTAGAGATTTTCCTTTGAGAACCATTCTTTTCACGATCACAAAACTTGTTGGCATTGTTACATGACATGTAGCGAATAAATTGTATATGCAGTACGCGTTAGAGTGCATGGAGCCAACAATATTCAATTGGTCTGAAGTTGTACTTTCTCAGATCAAAGAACAACTAAAAAAAGAAAAGGGAGGAAGGAAGAAAAATTTCAGTTATGGTTCAATCCTTATCTCATTTTCCTTAGAGCGGATTCCATTGATGCAACCACAACATGTGACACTGGATGTGTCTAATCCTAGAGATCTAACGATGTAGAGATGAGTATAACTAATGTGTAGGTATGTAGGCCAATCTACCATTGTGTTCTCGACTACGTTCTTTGCCTGGTTCAGGCGATATATTGTCGCCATCGATGAGTATGCATACGTAGGCGTTGATTTCCGAGGAGATCCATATTTTGCTTTACCAGAAGATGCTCAGTGGGGTGCAATAGGTAAGAATGTTTTTACCATGTTTTTTTATTTTTCTAAGGTTTATACAATTTTTTTGTGTTTTTGATGTTTTCCCAAGACTAAAATAAATGTTTGATGTAATTAAGATATTGGTCGAGTTCAATCGGTGGAGGAACCAGAGCGTGTAGTAGATGAGCTAGCAGAGAGGGTTGTCAGGAGAGCAATCCTTCAGGATTTATACATGATTGAGACTCTGTCTGAGCCTCGACAGCACATAGAGGGGTTGACCTTTGGGATTCCGGATTGCTGGATCGAAGAGTTACCCATGAGACTGTAGTGTCACACTATAGGTGTTCCTAACTGCTGGATGCGGTTATTGCGTAGGATAGCTAGATCTATAACATGTTACCACGAGCACCACTAGTTTACTTTTGACATGTTGCATACATTTTGAGGTCAGATGACCAATGTGTCTTGGGCACAAATTTTGTAAAAACCTTAACTATCTATCTATTTGATTTCAGTGTTTTCCTATGTTTATTGGGTAATCCTATTCAATGATATGAATGTTTTCTTTACATCTGTTGCAAATGTTTTCCTAAAACTTGATTAGCCAAGGAATCAGTTAATGTGTTCAAATTTCTGGAAATGTGTTGATATTGAACAAAATCAAAGTGTCTTTCCAAAATTCGAACTCTTAGGAACAAACGATGCAGTGTTGGATTTCTAATAGTATAAACACTAGTTAGTTGTAATACCACAAGGTGTGAGTCTAACCTTATGATGATGCAGTTAATACAAAATGAAATGGCATCAGAGAGAATTTTGATCAACGCGCTATACTCAACGATATTTTTTGTCAATCTACTGATACAAATCCCTTGAAAACTCACTAACTCATCGTTCAGAGTGAAAATGGACCACACTGTAGAGGATATATTCTGCGTACTACGACTAGCACCATCAGCATATCCAAAAAAAGGTTCCAAAGATTCAAACATCTGCGATGAAATGTAAAGTGGATTACTAACATCAAGAAAACTCTAAAAAACAAACTAAGATAGTGAAAGAAAATCAACAACATATATATACAATATAATATAAAAAATCACTACACTCATGATTAAGCATAGTAACGTTTCAGATACAATCCATTTCTTGGCTGTGCCAACAGAATTCCTGTAGAAATTAGTATACACTAAACATGCATACATTTAGATTCCCCTAATCTCACTATATTTAACTTCTTGCAAAATACAGAATCATTCCACTGTTAATATTTTGTGAAAAATTAATTGCGAACACATGTGAAGCATAAATAAAAACAATCGCACAGAACATAGTTGTTTAACAGGAAATCCTGAAGCTAAAAACCCCAACTATCATATATTATGTATCATGGAGATCATGTAACAATCTCATACAAAGCTTAGTACATCAAGCTCTCAGTACAATCAATCGTCACACACTAACATAGAATAAATCTGCAAATCCATGCACCGATCTTTGCCCTCCTGCTAGCATGCCTCCACTGCACAATCCCTACTGAAGAATAGCTTAGAATGAATTCGAATTACCCTTTCCTTGACTTTTCAATCCTCATTGGTAACTCCAATGTGTGTGTAGTGAAATCAATGCATCACTATAGTCACAATAGATAGTCCATCTTGCCCTTTCACCTATCTCTCCACTGGGTCTCCACTGCAACTAACATGCACTGTAGTTAACTGCTCTATTGTTCAGTTGATTAATGAGTTATAATTTTTGAATTAATTAACTAATTAATTCACTCCACTCCCACTAGTGTATCATTCAGTAAGACTAGATACAACTAGCTCAACTGAGTCTAACTGAGTTAAACTGAATACAACTCCATGAACTACTCTTCCAACTATGTCATAACTTTTCCACTTCAGTTCTAACTGAGTCCTCCATGCATGAACCACCAATAAACCCTAGGAATTGTGTAATTCCTTTAGCCCACTGATTTTCCAAATCTGTGCACTGAAATTAAGTGCTCCAAGAGAATAAGTTGTTGTTTATTGTCGGATTATTATTAAGAGCTAATAATAATCGACACTTCTAATTTTAAATCGATGATCTATAAATAGACTTCGCCCAATATTCTAAAAATAGAATTTCATCTATTTTTCCAACTTGACCAACCATCCAGAAATAGCATCCCGCAACTTCTGAAATATGATCACCATGTCTAAAAATAGACTTGTGCCAAAAATATCCCGCGGACCCACTTAGTGAAGGCGACTCTTTTCACTAATCTCATCATCTTGTTGAATCTCAACACTCCCTCTCAACAAGATAGGGATTATCCTTTACCCTGATCCTGCCTCTATGGTATTCAAGTTTTCTCCTGGTGAGTGCCTTCGTCAAAATATCTGTATCCTGATCCTCTGTAGGAATGTACTGAAGCAACATGATCTTCCGCTGCACACAATATCTGATATGATGATACTAGATATCAATATGTTTAGATCTATCATGAAACACAGGATTAACTGAGAGTTTAATGCAACTCTGATTATCATAATGTATCACTGTAGGATCTAAATGTGAACCGAACAAACCAACCAAGATCTTCCTCATCCAGAAAGCCTCACATGCAGCTTGACTTGCTGCCATGTATTCTTCTTCCACTGAACTGAGTGCCACAGATATTTGTTTCCTTCTGTACCAAGAAACTGTCGTAGATCTGATATTGAAAACCCCTCCTGATGTGCTCTTTCTATCTGTTGGGCTGCCTTCCAAATCTGCATCCGTGAAGCCATGCAACTTCACCTCATCCGTCTGTCTGTACCATAAACCATACTCAAATGTGCCCCTGAGATATCTCAGGACATGCTTTCCTACCTTCTAAAAGTGCGTGGTAGTCTTAACCATCGCTTGTGAAAGTTGGTTCACCGCATAGCATATGTCTAGTCTTGTATTAACTAAATACATGAGCGAACCTGCCAACTGTCGATAAACAATGGCATCCACTACCTCTGCCAATGTAGCATCCTCTTTCCTCCAATTTCCTAGAAGAGGAGTGTCGATAGGCTTACAGCCTTACATGTGAAACTTCTCCAGTATATCCCGAGCATACTTTCCTTGAGACACAAAAAGTTCACCTTCTCGCTGCCATATTTCCAATCCAAGGAAATAATGAAAGAGGCCCAAATCCTTCATCTCAAACTCCTTTGCAAGATCTACCTTGCATGAGTGTATCAACTGCTCATCACCCGTTAGTATTAAATCATCAACATAAAGAAAAATGATTAAAATCTTACCCTCCACCACAATTTGGTACAGGTTTGCATCCGCCTCACTCTTGGTGAAGCCAAGTCTAGTGAAATAGTTGTCGATCTGAGTGTACCAAGCATGAGGTGCTTGTTTTAGACCATACAACGCTCTTTTGAGCCTACACACATGCGAATCGCTGCTAAAGATCTCAAATCCTTCAGGCTGCTCAATGTACACCTCTTCCTCAATGATCCCATTAAGGAACGTAGTCTTCACATCCATATGATGAATGTGCCAACCCATCTGTGCTGAGAGAGCAAGGATGGTCCGTATGGAAGAATACCGTTTGACAGGTGCAAAGGTTTCTTCATAATCAATCTCCTCGATCTTTGAGAAGCCCCGGGAAACAAATCTTGTCTTATACTTCTTGATGCTCCCATCAGCAGCTTGCTTTACCTTATAGATCCATCTTGATCCTATAACTAATTTACCCACCGGCCTTGGAAAAATCTCCCAAGCATTGTTTCTGACAATGGAGTCATACTCATCCACCATGGCATCTACCCATGTCGGCTCTTGCACTGCTTCTTCAAAAGAAGATGGCTCTGTCATGATACACTGCTCATAACAGCCATGTATCTAGTAAATCGGTTAGGTGACTGTCTCTGTCTGCGCTGTGATGTAGGGACTCCTACATTCCGTGCCGCATCAAGCTTCAGTCTCTCAGCTTCTGTGGTACGCTTTCTGCCTTGTCTGATGTTTGGTTCTACATGAGTGGACTCCTCCACTCCATGAATCTCCTCCTGTGGCTAATCCACATATAGAGGCTCATCTTTGGGAACAAGAAATTCTTCCTCTGCATGCAAGTGTAGCTCCCTCTCAAGCGACAACTTCATGGCTTTCACCTCATTGAATTTTATATCCCGTTGCACCATAGTCATCCGACTATATGGAAAATACACACGATAATTATGGGGTGTTTCTGTGTACCCCACAAATATCCAAACTTCTGCAATTGACTCCAGCTTCTTCCTGGCGTCCTTTGTCACATGAATGTAAACAGATGAGCCAAAAATCTTCAAATGAGCAATATTAGGCTTCTTACCAGTAAAATCTTCTTCAGGTGTACTCATGTCATGTACTCTACGAGGACAACAGTTTTGCACATAAACCATAGTATTGCATGCTTCCGCCCACAAGTGCATCAGTTGGCCTTGGTCATGCAGCATAGCTCGTGCAACACCCACGATCGTTCTATTCTTCCTCTCCACAGCCTCATTTGTTGTGGGTTATAAGGCATTATGAGTTCTCTTCGAATTCCTTCTTTGCTACAAAAGTCTTTGAATTCGCCCGAGATGTATTCACCACCATTATCACTTCGTAGAGCTTTCACTTGCTTCCCCAAATCCTTATCCACCAATGCTTTAAACTCAAAAAAATTTTAGAATGTTTCACTCTTCTTCTACATGAAGAAGATCCAGCATCTACAAGAATAGTCATCAGCAAATATAACATGATACCTATGTTTTATTGTTGAAGCAACTGAGAAAGGTCCACACACGTCTGTGTGAATTCTCTCTAGGATCACCAAAGCACGATTCTCCTTCTCATGAAAGGTGGTCTTGAAAAACTTACCCATATTACATCCCTTGCACTTATCTGACTATGCAAGAGTACCCTTGGGAAGTCCAGTAGAAATCTGCTGCAAAATCTTCAAAGCGCCATGGTGAAGATGGCCCAATCTTCTGTGCCATAATTCGCCCTCATCCCGGCTCACCACTTCTTCTGCTTTTCCCACCATTGCAACACAACCATCTACCTCCATATTGTAGAGATTCTTAACTCGAATCCCTATCTTCTTGGTTTGACCCATTGTTTTATGTCGAAGGAATGCTTTTCCCTCACTGAAAACAACATCATAACCTTTGTCTTCCAACATTGTGACTGAGACCAAGCTCTTATTTAGACCTGGAACATGCATAACATCCTTCAACAAGAATGGATTACTGGAATCCCTCTCAAAGGTAATGGTCCCAATTCCGGTCGCACTGTATCAACCATCGTCGCCCATCTCTATATGCATCTGGAGGTCCTTCTCCTCCAAGTCACTAAACAACTCCTTGTCTTTCGTCATATGGAAAGATGCACCACTATCAAGGTACCACACTAATCCCATATTGCTTGAAACCAAACATGTGATCAAGGAGAAATCAAGTTCAAATTGCGAGGCTAAGGCCTCTCCATCTATAGCTCTAGCAGCCTTCTTTCTCTTCTTCTTTTGTGGGCAATTAGTGGTGAAATGCCCATGTTCGTGACAGTGAAAACACTTCACCTTGGAAAAATCCTTCTTCTTGCCTTTAGCTTTGGATTTTGAAGGAAATTTCAATGATGTAAATAGTCAGTTGGTTGAAGTAGATGATATTCTGGATATAACAGAAAATTTCAGAGAAGTTTTGAAGAAAGAAAGGCAGGAAAACACCGTTGAGCAATCAGCTAAATACAATGGACAGCAAGCAGAAAAAACAGAGCTAGCAGAATTTCAGCACTTAGAAGATGATGAAGACGGCCTATGGACCATGGATTTTGATGGTGCAGTGGGAAATGATCGTGTTGGAATTGGTATTTATGTACGCAGTCCTTTTTCTACTCCGAGCAAGGTATCGAGCAATGTACGGGTATGTTCTTACAAGTTAGCTTTTGATTGTTCGAACAATGAGGCTGAGTACGAAGCTCTGATTGCTGGCCTAAAAATTCTTAGAAAGTTGAATGCTAAGAGAATTGAAGTATATGGCGATTCCTAATTGGTAATAAAGCAAGTGAAGGGTGAGTTTCAAGCAAAGCATCCTCGAATGAGGGCTTACCGAAATGTAGTTCTAGATATCCTGAAGTTGTTTTCAGATTATACCTTGACGTGTGTGCCTCGAATCCAAAATGGTATTGCAGATGCACTTGCTAAGGCAACAAGTAATTTGAAGATTCCAATGAACTCAAGTAATAAATTTGAAATCGATGTGAAGCATCGTCCGAATGTCCCAGATAATCAGAGATATTGGCAAGTTTTCCAAGATGATGAGGAGATTAATGATTTTCTGCAAAACAAAGGTAAGTTTAAAGATACCTCCATTGATGTAGAACATGATGATGGTGAAGCTGATGTACAGATCAATCAAATGGAAGTGTTGCAGCTAAAAGATAATGTTATTGCTAAATATTTGATACCTTTAGAAGAGCTCTTTGATCAAGATGACGTAGCCTGGAAGCCCACCTTGCAGCCCACAGAAAAAGGAGTTGAAGAGGTAAATATTGGAACAACGGAAAATCCAAAGATGGTGAAGTTATCTAAAGCATTGCCACAGGAGGTAAAAGTCAAATATATCAGCTTTTTGTCATCTTTTGCTAACGTGTTTGCATGGGACTATTCAGACTTAAAAACATATACAAACATCATTTAGCACACTATCCCAATTAAGCCAAATCAGAAGCCTTTCAGAAAAAAGTTGAGGAGAATCAATCCGAAGCTGCTGCCATCAATTGAAAAGGAGGTAAAAATGTTGTACAAAGTAGGAATCATTGTTCCCATCAGATTTTCTGATTGGATTTCCAATTTGGTGCCCGTACGAAAAAAGACAGGTGAGATTCGTTTGTGCATTGATTTTAGGAATCTCAATAAAGTTTCATTGAAGGATAATTATCCGTTACCAAAAATGGACCATATAATTCAGCGTGTAGTTGGAGAATCACGGATGTCACTACTCGATGGCTATTCTGGATCTAATCAAATTTTGGTTCATGAAGACGATAGAGACAAAACCGCGTTCACCACTTCGTGGGGAACATTTTATTATGCTAAGATGCTGTTTGGTTTGAAGAACGCTGGTGCCACATTTCAGCGTGCGATGGATATGGCTTTTGCAAATGAGAAAGATGTTTTTTTGGTTGTATATATTGATGATTTGACGGTCTTTTCCAATTCAGATGAGTAACATATGTATCATTTGAAAATTGTTTTTCAGAAGTGCAGAAAATATGGTGTTTCACTTAATCCGAAGAAGAGCTTGTTTGCCATGGATGAGGGAAAACTACTTGGTTACATTATCTCAAAAGATGGCATTTGTATTGATCCAGCACGTGTAGAAGCAATTCAGCAAATTGACCCTCCCCGAAACAAGAAGGAAATACAATATTTTAATGGTAAGATGAATTTTTGCATCGCTTCGTGCCTAATCTTGCAGAACACTTAAGAGAGATTACAAACATGCTGAAAAAGGATCGCCGAGGGAAGTGGATCGTAGCCTTGTTAGAATACGATGTGGAGATTAAACCTACCAAACTTGTCAAAGGTCAAGGGCTAGCCAAGCTAATGGCTGAATCAAATTTGCATGCTTTAGACATAAATCTGATCGCTGCGATGTCTGAAGAGAATGAGGAAAGTTCACCACTTCAGGTATCTGAAATCTTTGTTTCCTCCCCCTGGTATGCAGACATTATATATGTACTTCAAAATTTGTCATCACCACCCGAAATGCCTAGAAATAAGAGTAGAACATTGAAGTTGAAGGCTGCAAAATTTTGTATTTTGAATTTTGCACTTTATTGGAAAGATCCTGGTGGCGTTTTGTTGAATTTTTTGGTGGAAGAAGAAGCGAAACAAGTCATGGACAATTTTCATAAAGGAGACTGTGGGGGTCACTTGTTTTGGAAAAAAATGGCTAACAAGATTTTGAGAGCGGGTTATTACTGGCCTACTTTGTTTGTTGATGTATATAAGACTGTCAAAGGCTGTCATGAATGTCAAATTTTCGAAGGAAGGAAGAAGTTACAGCCTTTGCCACTTAAACCCATAGAAGTAAGTGCACCATTTCAGCAGTGGGGGTTGGATTTCATTGGTGAAATCCATCTGGCATCTTCAGCTCAGCATATATGGATCCTGATAGCGACCGATTATTTCGCAAAATGGATCGAAGAAATTCCCACCAGGCAAGCTACAGATGCGGTAATAATTTCCTTTCTTGAGAATAATATTTTGTCTCGTTTTGGCTGTCCGAATAAGTTAATTACTGATAACGCAACAGCTTTCAAGTCAAAAAGAATGATTTAGTTTTGTAAAAAATATCAAATCATTTTGGGGCATTCAACCGCCTATCATCCGCAAGGAAACGGATTGGCAGAGTCTTCCAACAAATCTTTAGTCAACATCATTAAGAAGCTGCTGGAAATTAATAAGAAGAGCTGGCATAAAAAGTTGGTGAACGCACTTTGGGCATACAGAGTGAGCCAGAAGAAGTCCATCGGCATTTCCCCTTTCGAGTTAGTATATGGAGTTGATACAGTTTTTCCTACTTCTCTCGCTGTTTCGGTGGTCAAACTTCTTCAAGAAGCTGGCAGTGATGAAGATCACATGTAGAGAAGGATAAGCCAAATGATTCATTTACAGCAGACAAGGGAGGAAGTTTTCCAAAATACATTCAAGTTGCAGGAAAGAACTAAGAAAATTTATGATAGAAAGGTGAAAGCAGATAAGTTTCAGTTGGAAGAAGTGGTGCTGAAATGGGATGCGCAGAATGAGGAAAAGGGTAAGAACCGTAAGTTTGAAAATATCTAGAAAGGTCCCTATAAGATTGCTGCGTATTGTGGTTAGAATGCCTTTCTTCTGAAGGAGATGAACCGGGAATATTGTCCAGGAGGGCCGGTCAATGGTCGGCTGCTCAAGCGGTATCATTTCTAAAGTTTTCTGCAATTTACATTGTCATTGTACATACCATTTTATTTCAGTTTCATCGCAAGTGTGTACTGATATCTTTCTTCAGTTTGGGGCCCGAGGTGAAGGCTATAATTCTGAAGATTGATGTCAGTTTGGATTTGAGTTTTAAGTCAAGTTTACCAATTTTTTGGTTTGAAATTAAGTCAGTTTGAGTCGATTTTCAGTCAATAAAATGAGTCAAAAGTCTCGTGTTAGTTTGTCGAAATCGCTGATTCCATAGCCCAATGGACGAAGGCACTGTCTATCTCTCCTAAGGATCTATAGTTCTTGGCACCTCCCAAGAGCTACCATCCCCATTGGAGCCAATTTTAGAGTCGGTCTCGTCAGCCCTCCGTCAGAGATCAAAATTCCTCTTTTTTGCATTTCATTTTAGGTGTCTCGCTCAATTCACTCAGTTGCATTCTGCTAGGGGCATCAGTTATCTGATGGTAGGAGGCTTTTACTCATACCCCTCATGTTTTGTACCTACTGGTTCGTGTCTATACATCAAAATCAATTTTAAAGTCATTTACAGTCCTGTTTGGTCCCTTGGTCGTGTAAAGAGTTATTTCAGTCATTAGGTCTAGGGTTTCGCAAATTTTGTCTTCAAAGAGTCCAAAAGTGCCAGCAGGACAGAGGGAGGTTCAAAATAAGTTTCTATTTCAAAATTTTCATCATCAATAATGCTTGAGAAAGATTCTTCTTCAAAACTCTGTTTTGAAGAAGAAATCATCAAATTTATTGTTTGTAATAAATATGTAATTTTTTTAAAGTTTTTTCAGTCATGAAGTATTTCAGGCACAGCCCTGGTCATCCTTTGCCGAAATCCAATGCTAACCACCCTGCAAAATTTGACACAAGTTTCATCATTCAGCCAAAAATTTAAAGTGGAAACGAAAAAATCAGAGTTTATATTAGAAAGTGAAAAGTGCCGAAATCAAAACATTACAAAAGTGAGTTATTTCAAAAAGAAAATCAAAATCCTTTTGATACATAAGATATTTCCACATTGATTAATTCATTTTCTCCAAGAGACATCAAAGAAAGCCGAGTCAGATTGTAGAAGAGTGAAAACAGGGTTTGAAGGCCGGACTGTGGATGAGTTTGCCTGCGTGGCGCATTGGGCCTCTGTCGTGGCGCACATAATAGTCGCGGCACACTGGACTGTTTCTCATCATGTAAAATTGCACTATCGCGGCACACAAGGAGAGCGTGACGCGTTGGGTTATGCGCCGGAACATAGGCCTGAGACTGAAATTTTTTGCCCGTCTTCTCCAAAGTCACATTTTTTGGGTTGCTCCATGCTTAAGTAAGTTTATACAATCGCTCTTGCTGGTATTTGGTGTGGTTTCAAATATTGGTTGGAGAATTTGTAATATCAAAACATAAACCCTATCCTCTTATTAAAGCTGCTCCTTAGGGTTTTAAAATTGGTGGTTTTAAAAAATAATTTTGTGCCAAACATTACATTCCCCATTGGTTTACTCCCTTTCACTATTTTGCAATTATCACAGTCCCTCTCCTATTCCCCTCTATCCCAAAACCACTTATATCCCTTGTTCCCATTTTCCCTATTCCTAAGCCCTACTATTCCCTATCACCCTCCCTCTCTCATTTCACTTATAAATTCCCAAAATCCCCAATTCTCAACAGTCAAGTGACTGTTAGCACATTTCAATTTTCACTTGACAAATTCCACTTTTCCCACTGTTCCATATTCCTCACAGTCCCTCATTTCCCTTTGGCACATTTGGCATTGAAAACAAAACACCAATTTCTCATTTCAACACACCAAACATACACTTGACATATATATTGCAGCATCATGACAGAGACAGAGTCATCATATGAACAAGACAGTGACTCTACCACTGAGCTTAATGTACTGAGAAGGCCTCGTAAGGGTGGCAAGCACGTCATAGAAGAGCCCACCTCCTTGACTGAATTACAAGCCTTCCCACTAGCCATTTCATGTTTTCAGCAACAGTCTTGCTTTCAGTATTGTGAGATGATTGCTCAAATTTAGCATCATCAGGAGTTAGCTCGGTTGTTTGTTTTACATTTACATGATGGCCAGGTGAATCTTGCTGGTGTTAATTTCACCTTGACCCCAGAAACTATTTCACAGGCAACTGGGATATCTAATGTGGGGGAGCAGTGGAATAAGAGACAACAGCTGGACAAAGTGTTCTATGAGCCATACATCAGACCCAGCTATGTGAGGCAACTCAGCCGAGTATTTCCATTCCGATTTTTTAGGGAATCTTATGCGCCTCTAATGAAACTCATCATCAGATACTTCAGCTACGAAGGCCGCTTCTCACGCCTGTATGCATACCACATCCGGTTATTGATGCACTTCACCCAAGTGCGAATGATGAATATCCCATATTTCATGTGCCGTAACATTGAGAGGATGACAGTTATTGTACAGAAAAATACTCCTGAGCAATAGTACATCAACATTTACCATTATGCGCTAATCAAGATCATTTTTGTACATCAGCTTGGATTGCAGGGCATTGCATGGGAGGATTTCATCTCCCATGACTTTTTCACAGCCACTCAGCCTCCGCCAGAGATTGTTCATGAGCAAGGTGAGCCTTCACATCAACCTAAAGGCCATGAGACAGAGCCTAGCAGTGTACCAATATTTGTTACATATAAGAGAGGCACGAGAACATTGTTTGTAGCAGCACGACGAGTACTATCTCCACCTCACGTGGAAGGGGTCTCGTTACCATCATCAGCAGCTCAGCGAGTACTATCTCCACCTCGCGTGGAAGGGGTCTCGCCTTCGACATCAGCACAGGTACAGACACAGATACAGGTTCAGGATAAAGGTAAGAGGCCTATACAGGATGAGGACCCTTCAGGAGGCCAAGACACTGATTTTGTATTGATTGATGATGATGTGAGCTCTCCTAGCTCAAAGCTGAGAGAGGTCATTCAAGAGCAGAAAGCAGTGATTGATACCTTGAATGAAAAATTACAGAAGGCCCAATGGATGGTAAACTATTCGAAGTATTGGAATAAACAATTGGAGGATCAGCAGATGCTCATAGAGTTGCAGAGAATTCGTGAAGACCGGGAATTGGCTCGAAAGAGACATGGTGACATGACACACTTTGAGTGGGAAATTTGGCTTACGAGGGTCAATATCCATCTGGAGAAGCTATTGGTGAAGGCCAATAAGGAAAAATACATGCTCAGACACATGAAGAACCACTATTGGGCCCGCACACATGTTTGCAGAGCGCGCATGAAGATCCTGAAAGCAAGGCTAAGAAGGGCACTGAAACGTCGGAAGAGGGATGATCGGCTCCAAATCTTGGCCGAGACTTATTTGGCTGAGCATGATACTTGATGATGGAACTCCAGCCCAAATTTCAAGAAATTTGGGAAATTTTTTGTCAATTTTGAAATTTTTGGTCACAAAACAGGTTTTTCCGCCCGACGCGTAGCGCCACTTGGCGCACGCTTATGATTGGCAGCTTTGCAGGAGGAAAAATTTACATTTTTGGATTTTTTTGGAAAATTTATGCATGTTCATGGATTACCTAAGGATTTCATCAAGTTCTGGGTGGTCTTAAGGGTCAAAAACACTCCAAAAATGGCATTTCTGCCATTTTTTGCACCCACAGGAAGCAGTGCTGGGAGATTGCATTTTTGGAGGGGAAAATGATATTCAAATCCATAAATTCTACTTGGGTTGGAAAGTAGACATCTAGGGCTTTCCAACGAGCTATCATGAGTACAATTTGGACTTCGGAAAGTGCCTCAAAATCAGCTCCAAAGTTGTGCTATGCATACAGATTTTGGGCGCGGCACATAGAGAATTTTGGCCTTATTTTCACTCCATAGCTCAGAATTTCGCCTAGTTTGAACCAGTTTGACTTTTTCATGAGATTATTGGTTTATATTGATGTAATTTGATAACTTGGATGTAATTTTGGCACATATTTACTTGTTTTAGTAGATTCATTCACTAAAAAGTGAAAATTTAATGAATGAATCAGTTTCCTAGCATATAGAGGCAAGTTGTTTCATTGCCTATTTTTGAGTTCCTTGTTTAGACATGGTTGAAACAGCTCCTAGAATGATGAGCTCGACCCCTAGAGTCATGGGGAGGAGTTAGGATGGTCTATATCATGTATTTTATGAGTCATTTTCAGGGTTGGACACTTGGGAATTGATTGAGACTTCATTGTACATTCATTTCTGCATATTTGGCAAAGGAAAGACCAGGGTTTTGCAGCACTTTTTGGGATCCTTGTGGCTTTGATTTTTGATGGTGTTATTCTCTATGTAATTTTTAAGTTCACTGATATTTATATGTACCATTTCCTTTCTCTTTCGCTTCTGAAATTAAACAAATGAGTTATTAAGGTAGAATTCAGTCACTTGCTCTGATCTGCCTTTAATTTTGTTTAATTCTACATGTTTTCATCTATTTGAGGAGGACCCTTGATACCCTCTTGCCCTCTTCAGCTCCTCACCAGTCTGATCCATCCATTCCTTCAAGCTAAGGCATCAAAATCATTGCTTTTCCTGCCCCAATTAGAACTCTGCAAAAACTGGCCTTCATCCCCGGACCCAAATTTTCCTTTCCCATTATTTCAACAAAACCCTCAAAAAATAAAATCAAATCCTTGCACTGATATATCTAGCCTAAAATTAGCATTCATTATAAGTCATCTCAAGCCCTATAGGACATTTTTTGCTGAGATAGACTTGGAGAGAGCCCTCTCCTGATCTGGTAGGGCTAGCTACCAGACTGAGCGTGGTTTGATGTTACCCTGAAATCTGCCTTCCTTCAGCCTGAGGTAGATTCGGGCTATAACACATTCCACTGTTAATATTTTGTGGAAAATTAAATGCGAACACATGTGAAGCATAAATAAAAACAATCGCACATAACACAGTTGTTTAACGGGAAATCCTGAAGCTGAAAAACCCAACTATCATATATTATGTATCATGGAGATCATGTAACAATCTCATACAAAGCTTAGTACATCAAGCTCTCAGTAATCAATCGTCACACACTAACATAGAAGAAATTTGAAAATCCATGCATCGATCTCTGCCCTCTTGCTATCCTGTCTTCACTGCACAATCCCTGTTGAATAATAGCTCAAAATTAATTCGAATTACCCTTTCCTTGACTACAGAATTATCATTGGAAACTCCAATGTGTGTGTGGTGCAATCAATGCATCACTATAGTCACAACAGATAGTCCATCTTTCCCTTTCACCTATCTCTCCACTGGGTCTCCACTGGAAATGACATGCACTGTAGTTAACTATTGTATTGTTTAGTTGATTAATGAGTTATTATTTGTGAATTAATTAACTAATTAATTCATTCCACTCTCAGTAGTGTATCATTCAGTTATACTAGATACAACTAGCTCAACTGAGTCTAACTGAGTTAAACTGAATACAACTCCATGAACTACTTTTCCACTTCAGTTCTAACTGAGTCCTCCATGCATGAACCACCAGTAAACCCTAGGAATTGCGTAATTCCTTCAACCCACTGATTTTCCAAATCTGTGCATTGAAATTAAGTGCTCCAAGAGAATAAGTTGTTGTTTTTTTTCGGATTATTATTAAGAGCTAATAATAATCGACACTTCTAATTCTATATCAATGATCTATAAATAGACTTCGCCCAATATTCTAAAAATAGAATTTCATATATTTTTCCAACTTTACCAACCATCCACAAATAGCATCCTGCAACTTCTAAAATATGATCACCATGTCAAAAAATAGACAGAGTCTAAAAATAGACTTGCGCCAAAAATAGCCTGCAGGACCACTTAGTGAAGGCGACTCTTTTCACTAAGCTCATCATCTTATTGAATATCAACAATTCCATCGTAATCAACTAACTCATAGGCACCCTTAGCAAGAACTCTTTTGACAATATAGGGGCCATGCCATAATGGCTCAAATTTCCCTATACCTATTACATCAACTTCTTGATCATAAAGAAGGACCAAGTCGCCCTCTGAGAAAATGCGAGGGTGGAAATTTTTGTCATATTGCCCCTTTATATGTCTCTTATGTGCTTCGTTGGAAATTTGGGCTTCACGACGCATTTCATCAAGATGGATGTGGTTAAAAAGACGCGCTTCTTCTTCTGAGGTGTCAGGTAACAAGTCGATTGCGAGTTTTAATGATAGCTTCCAGACCATACACCAATTGAAAGGGAGTAAATCCAGTTGTGTTTCTCACCGAGGTCCGGTACATCCATAAGGCTGGTAATAGGATCAAATGCCAGTTTATTTTACAAACTCTTATCATTCGTTGAAGCATACATTTAAGAATTTTGTTGATAGCCTCAACTTGTCCATTTGATTGTGGAGAATAAGGAGTAGAATTATCATTTGAAAATCCTAACTTGGCAATCAATTCAGCCATCATGTGGTTGCGAAAATTATTCCCATGATCTGTAACTATAGCTTGCGAGACCCCAAACGATGCAATAACATGATTAAAGAAAAACAATACAGTTGTCTGTCCCGTGTTTTTGAATGTAGGCATCGCTTCGACCCATTTGGTAAGTAGTCTACTGTGACAATAATATAACCATGCCCCCCAGATGAACGAGGGTTACAGGTCATGAAGTCAATACCTTATTGCAAAAATGGTCCCACAGAGACAACAGGATGCATTTCCACTGGTGGTTTGCGGATTTTACTGTGAGGTCCACTCGCGAAATATTGTAGGAAAAAAGTAACCAGCACGAAGTATCTTCTGTGCAGTAGCATATCTGCATAAATTTCCACCACAAGCCCCAGCATGACAATCATTTAAAACCTTTTCGGCCTCCTCATGAGTGAGGCACCTCCTTAAAATGGTATCGACACTACGACGATAAAGTGTATCGCCGACGATCAGAGAATATTTGGCTTGGTATCGAATACGTCGTTGTTCAGAGAAAAAGGTATCAGGTCAAAAAGTTTGAGTTTGGAGATAAATGATGAAATCTCCATACCAAGGATCAGATGATCCGATCAGAAAAAATACTCATTAGATATTGAAGGTTCCGACGTAGTAGCAGTACTATCAGAGGGAAGGTCATAGAGAAGCTCAACCAAAACTAAAGACTTCTTTGACTTGGATTTGATGAATTTCAAATCAAATTCTTGTAAAATGACAATCCATTTTGAATATTTTCCCCCCAGAAATTGACGTGATAAGATATAAGTCATGCGGTTGCAATCTGAAACAACAATGGTCTTTCAGAGCAGGATATAGTGGCGAAATATTTGGACAACTTGAACAGCTGCCAAGGCAAGATTTTCTACATATGAATACTTAACTTCTGTATAATTGAGATTATGACTCAAATAATAGATTGGATGTTCAATTCCATTTTCTAATTGGACTAGAACCATAGCAATAGTCATTTCAGCCATGGTGATATATAGGAAATAATCATTCTGATAATTAGGGGGATACATTAATGACGCTCGGATAAGAGTATCCTTGACAACATCAAAAGAAGCTTGCGCAACTTGGTCCTAATGGAAGGAAACCCCCTTTTTCAAGAGTCAAGTAAATCCTTTAGCCATTTCAGCGTAGTTTGGAATGAACCTTCTTAGGAAGTTAGCCTTTCCTTGAATTTTCTATATCTAAATTAAATTTGATGGCACAGGAAAATCAAGAATGGCCTAGACCTTCAATGGGTCGATTCGAATTCCTTATTTTAAGACTACGAATCCAAGCAAACGACCAGAACCAACACAAAACACACATTTATGGGGATTGAGGCATATTTTGTAGTGTCGGCAGCGTAAAAATATGGCTCACAAATGCATTGGGTGATCAATCTAAATTCATGAATGCGTGGGTAAATCATCTATATAGGGTTGAACAATGTGCTTGATTTCATTGAAAGCATATTCCATTGCTCCCTGAAAAGTTGCCCCAACGTTATTTAAACCAAATGGTAGTTTCCTATAAGTGAATGTGCCCTAGGGACATATGAATGTTGTCTTCTGTTGATCCTATGGGTGGATATTGATTTGATTGTAGCCGGAAAATCCATCCATGAACGAAAAGATTTCACATCCAGCACAATCGTCAATAATTTGGTTGATAAAGGGAGTAGGATAGTTTTCTTTTGGACAAGAAATGTTAACATCCCGATAATCGACACACACTCTAATGGTTCCTTGTTTTTTTGTGACAGGAACAATGTTGGAAACCCACTCAGTTAGCGGAACAGGGTAAATGAAACCAGCACGCAAAAGCTTTTCAACTTCTGCTTTGATGGCAACAACTTTCTTTGGATGAACAGGATGAAGCTGTTGACGCACCGATTTGACATCAGGATACATATTAATAGTGTGTTCAACAATACTAGTATCTATGGCTGGCATTTCCTCGTAAGACCAAGAAAATACATCACATAATTCATGAAATAGAGAGCGATATGTTGTGAGTTCTGATGGAGAACAAGACACACCGACATGAATATTTTCTACAACGCTGGGTTTGGTTGAAATATCAATAGAAATTGTTTCTTCAATATTTGACAAATTTCACTCGGAATTGATTGCATTAATAGGTAAAGAATTCAAAAATAAATTATTGATTGGTGGGTGATATATTTCACTAAGATAATTTTCTTCATAATCAGGAAGATGGGAATGATGATGATAATCTTCCCATGGTTCTCCTTCTAACATCTGGCTTCCAAAATATTCTCATCTGTCAAGAAAATTGAGGAAAATGGATCAGATGGAGTACCAAAATATAAGGAACGATCAACCCAAATAATCGGCGACGTTGATTTCGAATTCGCCGCCAAAGCCAGATATATTGATTTCTATGCTAGCTCAATAGGGTTGGGTGGCAGAAAATCATCCAACGTAACAATTTCAGAATCACTTGTACTCTCCCTTAAGCCAGATGGAGTGGAAGAGATCATGTAGCAGGTCTCTATACTTTCAATTTTTTCCGACGTCACGGGTGGAGGTAATGAAAAGGTTCCCATGAGAGGGGAATCCTTTAAAAGTCCTACACCAATGTTCTGAAATGCTAGTTGGGGTGCGTGAACGAACGGAACACTTCTAGTCACCTGCGAAGCGGAGGCAAAGAAGGATAGCTGATTGATGGCTGTAATTGTACCTTTATATGGAAAGGCAATCATTCTGAAATATGTAGAAACAATTACAGTCATAGCATATACCCATGGCCTTCCAAGTAGAATATTATAGTCAAGGGATCCATCAACAACCTCAACATCAACATTTATTGTTTTTCCCCCAAGCTCAACATGCATGTTATTAATAATACCACAAGGTTTATATGTACGTCCATCAAAATATTTCAACGTCGTTGATGATTGTGATAAGCACGGAGAGCTAAGTGACTTCCAAAAATTTAGATACATAATACAGGTAGATGCTCCCTCATCAATAATAGTGCAATGAAAAAGGTAATTGAGAACATTTACTTTTATGGAGAATGCCAATTCTGCTGGTAGTTGCGGCACATAGCCCGTATGGTTAAAGCCGACAATATTTGAATTAGTTGAATCAATTCCACCAATAGGTGACAATAAAGTCTGTTTCTGGGAGGGACAATTTTTTAATACCTCAAGAGCAGACATAGTTGAAGAGGATTAAGCCAAATATTCAACTATATTATAATTTTGAACAGCTCTTTATCGAGGATTATATGTCGATTTGTGAATTAATCCCTTAGGTGGCTTAATTGTCAATTCAGGAATAGAAGTAGGTGGTACCAATTCTGTAGATGGATTCATAGTCAAGGTAGTAGGTTGATCAGTTGCCTGACTACCATAATATTTATTACGTGTTGACACCAAAATATCTGTTGAAGGTTTTGTGACGGATAACATAAGAACTTGGGAACTAGAAACTGGATCCATAGCAACCAAATTTGTGTCTGAATTCAGAAACAGATCTGTCAATGCAGTTGACGCATGGGAAGTCCTAATGATTTTTGAGACTTCAGCGCGGTGAGGACAATACCAAAATTTTTTTTCCTCATTACAGATTATGCATGGATAAGGTTTCCTAGGTTCAGACGATTGATCAGATGATCTTTCCTCCGGGTTAGAAGTTTGCTTTTTCTTAGATTTCCCTTTTTTCTTACTTCTGGGTTGCTTGTCACTTTTGCCCTTATCAAATGACATGGAATTGATTTCGGAAGAAGGTGCAGGATCAAATTCAGTAGTATGATGTGTGATTGCAATACCAATCAAGCTGTCTCCAGCATGAGAGTCCTTTAATTGAGGAGGAACAATAAAATTAAATTGTGACGGATTAGTAATTTTTTCATAGGGTGTGCCAGATTGAGTATAGATCAAGTATAAATATTGAGCACGATCAATAACCTTCTCTTCAGTGATGACGCCACCCTTACCTACATCCTCAGTTATAGATGGTAACAAGGACTTAATGAACAAGTCAACAAGGAGCTGATCAGGAACAAATGCCTTAACCATTCTACGACGACAATGCCACTCATGAATATGATAAAAAATGTGAGTAGCATTAGTCTGTTTGAAATTGGTCAAGAGTTTATTTCTAGTTTCATATCGTATGGGTAACTGGAAGTAAGTCAAAAAGACAGTAGCTAGGGTAGTGAAATTTTCAAAAGAAGCTCTAGGTAATTCAATGTACCATTTTGTAGCAGGACTAGTAAGCGTACACTGGAAAAGACAAAGTCAAACAGAATCATCATTTAGAGAGTTGTATGAACACCATAAATGATAAGTCATAACATGAGTCGACGGGTCTTCTCTAGGGTTTCCATTGAACTTTGGAATATCTGAGGGTAATTTGTGAGGTATCAGTGGCCACTAAGGACCATAGTTGATTGGATCATTGGTTAGCTGATTTAAATCTGGTAACTCTAAAGTTGCAACAAAGGGAAATTGTCTATTAAGGTCAGGTTGAGCATAGCTAGGGTATGATGGAATTCATTGAGCAACAAGCCTTTAAGCACTAGCATAAGGAATGTGCTCCTGGTAACCCAGATAGGGGTTGTTTTGATAAGCAAACGCTTGAGGATTATGTTGACCAAAATCTGGATATGGTACTTGTTGAAAAGAAGTCTGAGGTATTTGTGCTTGAGGCTGCCAAGGGGTCTGTCACCAATGTTATAACCCGAATTAGAATAATTTGGATTCGGTTGAGGATAAGTATAACCAGGTTGTGGCTATGACATCCCATAAAATGGTAAACCAGGTTGTGGCTATGACATCCCATAAAATGGTAAACCAGCTTGTGAATAAATAATTCCAGGTACAGGTTGTTGTTGTAAATTAACTGGAGGATTTGGAGTCTGTGGGCCCAATACTTGAGGGTATTGAGTTGAAGGACCCGCCTGAAAATTTTGTTGTACAGCATTTGGATTCTGTAACAGGGGTAAAGATGTATTAACAAGTGGAAATGATGTGGGTGTAATAGGTTGAACTGGTTGATATGAATGTACAACCATTTTTGGTTAGATAGGCAGAGTGGGCTACCATTGGAAAACATTCATTTCGACATTAGGTTGACCAAAAAGTGACGGAGTACTGTCACAGTGGGTGACCACGGGTTCCCCCCCAGCATGAGGAGGATAATAAGATGGAAAATATTTTTATCCAAATGCAAAGAGTCCAGTTGATATGGTACTAGATGGAATAGACCCCGAAGGGCCAGCTTGATATTTCCCTGATGATGTGTATAAATAATCAAGCCGTTCAGTACTCACTATGGGTTTACCAGTTAGAATACCAGACGATGACATTGGTGAAATTCATGGGTTTGAATATGCACCAGAAAAAATTCTAGATAAGGATTTACAACCTGATGGGACCATAGGGCCACCATGAAAATATGATTCTGGTGAAGTTGTAAACATCGACGGGGTAGTGAGGGAAGGTACTGACGTATTTGGAACATTTGGCCCAACCGAAGATGTTGGTTCAGGCATGGTTACTTGACCAAATGTATACCCTTTTGAATTGATGGGAATATGAATAGGAACAAGATCAACAAAAGAAGAGGGTGGTGATTGAGGAAAAGACTCGTACAGGTAAAGATCCTCCCCGAAATGGGTCAGAGTTAAAGGTGTCTCATCTTGTGGGATTTCTTTAGTCGAAATCAAACCGAGGGGAAGTATTTTGCCGTCAGGTCCAAAATATATATTAGGAGGTTGAATGTGTGATATTAGAGACTCAATGGCTACATAATATTATGGAATGACCAATGGATGAACAACTTCCAGTTTTCCGACTTCGGGATTCATATTTTCTAGCAAAGAAGAGACAGGATTTGGATCAACTTCTGGTTGAACAACGTCGGGTTTAGGAGGCATGGTCTCACTGATTAGATGGATCGTGACCACGGGTAACTGTGAGGACTCCGTCTCAACAATAGTAGACGAACCAGGATGTGTAGAAACAACTTGTGCCAACTCTGGTATATGGGAATATGATGCTTCACCAGAGGTACTGATAGTACTGGTTTTGGTAGAGTGATGTTGCCTTCGCCATCTAGAAACAACTTTTGGTAGAAAAGGTGGTTTCAATGCTAGTCTACATGAACAATGGGGAAAAGGATTTTTTTCTTCCACAATGACTGATTTATTTTAACCAAAAACAAATAAACAAAATAAAAGGGTGTTACTAGGCAAAAGGTTTACCAAGAAACTGTGAACTGTAGAATACCTCCTAGCAAACCAAGAAGTACGGGCAGAAAATCTCCCCAAATGTTGTGTTCGGTGTATCACAATTTACAAGGCAGCTGACTTGATTCACTATGGATGGATAGAAACCTAAATTTTTCCTCCCAAATATACCCAAAGGTACATGGAGGCCCAAGTCCATATTAGCGCTGTCTAATGAGAAACCGCATAGTGAGAGCACCCCTTTATACTTTTTGTACTGTAACACTACCTAATATACCCAAAAGTACGTGGAAGAGCTACGACATACTTACGTACGCGGAGTGAGGTATCACACTTGGAATGTATCATAGACAATTAATGACAGCTACTATGTTTTATGATCCCGGAACACGTATCTAGCCTAGACCTTCTAAATGTTATCGTTATGGTTCCAATGCTTTGTTAGGTAAATTGAGATAAATTTTAAGTTGATCTTGTTTATCAATTTTCCTTTCAAGTTTCACCGCGATGATGTATTGGAAATTCCTAAAGTGCAAACTAAAATGATAAGCAATCTTTCACTTTTATTTTTTCAATGAAAATCCTAGTTACTAGAGGGGAAGAGCAATCAATTTGAGAGCAAACAATCAAAGAGCACAAAATAAAATGCAGCTTTCCTAATTGTTCCTATGCAAAACACACAATCCACTACATGAAAATGCAGGTTTTTCTTTTCAGTCCCTTTAATGTTAATGCAGAAAAGGAAACTAAGTGCATCAAATCAATAAAAACAAATTCCCTTTACATTGAGAAATGAGGAATAGAACAACAATTTCTCTTTAATAGGAAAAATGAAGAATAGAACTACAATTTCTCCTACAGGAAATGAAGAATTTAATGATAATTTCCTTTTCAAAAGCAAATGGATCTAATGCGGCAATGAAAATACTTTGAAATTAATTCTTCAATGATAAAGAAAAAAACTTTAAATAAACATTGAACAAACTTTTCTTTCAAAGGAGGAAGAGATAGATAGAGTTACTAGTCAATATGAGGTATCAAGCTCTTTAAAACACAACAAACAATCAGACTGAAAGCAAATGCAATGACAAAATCAATGGAATTTGGTTGATTTTAGGGGACAATGTAGTCTCTAAGGGGAGACAGTGCGTTGCAACACACCCCTAAGTGGGAGACAGTGCTATGCAAAGCACTGTGTCCTGTTCAATAGTGCGATGGGCGCAGCAGAGAACAAAAACTCAACTGTAAAACACACTTCTAATGAAAATTTTTTATTTCAAAAAGCCTAATATTTCAGATTAAATGCTACTGGGTAAATAAACAGAGATAAACAGAGGCAAATAAACCAAGGATGAAGGGTAAAATCCCCAGCAGAATCGCCAAATTTTTATGCGAAATTATGAATTACGGATAAAACATTCTTCCCTAGATGTGGTGCTCATCTAGAACAACAAGTTAAAGAATTTGCAGCTACTTTTCCTAACAGTAAATAGATACACAGAACACATCAAGAAACTTACTTGGAGTCTAAGCGCTTCCAATTCTCCTTCTGTCGCTCTTGCTGTAGCTTCAAATCCAAGCTAGATCACCAAAATATTTCCTGCAAGAATGACCACTTAACAACAAAGAGATAGAAATATATAGATGCCTATTCAAGTTATTCAGCTAAATCAATGAACGTGAACCATATACATCAGATAAGAATTCATAATATGAAAGACAGAAGCTTATACAGATACATATGTGGGAAAGTAAGCAGCAATCTTTATTAATGGATAGAAGGGGAGGTTACAACCTAGTGATGGATTTGATGTCACCATCTCTAGCAGCATCCCAGCGTCATCACAATGCACATCTCTCCAGTACCATGTTACACAAATCAACTCCTCAATTGAAATTCCACCAACATTTCTCTACTCAAATTCTTCCTTACCAAGCACTAAGATCTGCGCTCAATTTATAGAGGAGTTGAAGGTGGTTTTACAATCAATGACTTTCTAATAATAGGAAAGACATGTTCCCAAGCTCAGAGGTATCAAATGGACACATGGATTCAAATTTTGACACATATGCATTCTTCTAGAAGACACTGGCCAAGTGGAGATTCCGGAACAATGAGAATTTCGCTCCCAAATGACCAACGCACCCTTGAGTGTCGAGAAGTGCTTTGCAGAGCACCTTTGAATGGAGGTACCTGCATATGCAATGCACTTAGCCCCTTGAGAGACTGCGTTAGTGAGCTCATAGGTGTTATAATATAAACTTCAAACCTTGGAAACCTTGCAGATGGAAGTCATAGATGATTTGTTCTTGTTCTTTGTCTTAGGGCATGTAGTAACTGAGATGATAGGGGATGATAGACCCTATTCATCGGTCTTTGGAATGATGTCCAGTTAACCAGGTCATTGGGAATGGTGCCCAAATTGACCTATAACAATTTTTTATAGTTCATAATAAAATAAAAAAGTCAACATTGATCATTATACACTTCATATTTTAATTCCGCTCGTTATACACTTCATATTTATTTATTTTTAAATAATAGAAAGTAAATAATGTATATTTAAAAAAAAATATCTATACATGACTTTATCATGTAAAATCCCTTATCGTATGACACAAATATATTTTTCCTAAAAATACAACCATAACCATTTAAATATAAATGTCAGTGTGCACTCACAAAAATGACCACATAATGCATAATGGTACATTAAATATCAAATAATACAATTTCAATAACCAATAGCAATGTTCCAATTTCAACATGTAAAGAAATCACAATTTTATCTTTAAAACATAATTGTTCATCCTTAAAGCAGAATAACTAAATTATGCCTTTGAAGGTAAAAACATTTATGACGATAAATATAAAATATTTAAGAAAAGGGGATATTCAGATCTCGATGGTTAGAGAGCATAAATTATTAAAACCGACAAACTCTTCCCCTTGGTCAATAGTAATCCTTTGCTCGGTTGATGGATGAAGCAAGTAGAAAATTGGATTATGAGGCATTCCAATAATACCACTTACAAAAATCTGGTACACGAGTAATATGACTATGCAACACACTTAATAGAGTGAATATATTTAGGAAGAAAAGCCACAAAAGTCATTCATCTGAGAATCATAAATCAACACTTGTTTGAAGCAGATCACTTACAAGTTCCCACTTGTGAAAAGAAACCATCCATTCGTCCCATATGTCCACAAATATTTTAGTTTGTTCCTAGTGCATGTCTCGTTATGGAAAACTTCCACACTCATTTCCACTTGACAGTGCTGAAAATCCCTCGTGGATCCACTTCTTACCATGAAAATAATCGTTATTAATCCCTGCCTACAGCAATGGGACTATAGTGATCGATTCGACATTGAATCGATATTAATCTGTGTTTACCAAGCATTTAATTGATGATTTTAGCAAAATGTTTGGTTTTATTCAAAGTTTCATTTCTGCAGTCTTATTGCGGGGTTGCAGAATTTTCACATCAAATTGAGTTTAATCCAAAGTATGGATTGGCCTTGAATTCGCTTGGTTTTTTTAATTTTATACAA
Organism: Pinus albicaulis; assembly: GCA_034641835.2. Lineage (NCBI taxonomy): Eukaryota > Viridiplantae > Streptophyta > Pinopsida > Pinales > Pinaceae > Pinus > Pinus albicaulis. Next base: position 1,080,433,496 of record CM076570.1, on the reverse strand, counting down.
ATTTTGAATGGCTGGTGGTGGCTTTTTAATTTTATGCAATGTTTGGACTACTGCTGATGGAGCCCATACAACAAATTGCCTTGGTTGACGCTGCTAATGGTCTCTTTCTCTCTTATGGCTGGCAGGGACTATAGCACCGCCAGTTGCCCTTGTTTATATAATCCTTAGCAAAAGCCTTAAAACTATAAAATAGTCTCATTTTGACATTTATTTACATGCTCTTATTATGTAGAATCCTTACCAAGAGCCTTAAAACCATAAAATAGTCTCATTTCGACATTTATTTACATGGAGAAAAAAAGACTTTTATTATGAAGTTTTTTTTACTTTTGTTTTTGTAAGAATAAACAGTAACCCAAAAATATAAATATTCATATATACATAGGATATGTATAACTTTTATGCCTATAATTATCAATGAACTCTCCACATAATTAGGGTGCCAAATATATTAAATGGAAATTAATAATCCTTCCCTTTTAAAATGTAAATAAATTCATATTTAAAAATAGCTTAAACATGAGTTGGAAAATAAACACCCCAAAGGTAGAATTCGAGATTACAGAGAAAATATGAAATTTCAACAACCAATCATAATATTTCCACTTCAAAATGTCGTTTAAAGAAAAATAACTAAAAATATTTATTTATGATGCTAAATGTTAGTATGAATCTTGATTCGAGGTGTACGAAAAAAGACCACTTTAGCTGTGCATAACAAACAACCCTAACATCAGAAATGACTGCTAATATCTTCAAATCTGCAGTTAGATGATCAAGAAAAATGCTGCAAAAATCTAGATATATGCATTAGAAGACATTAAACAGTAGAAAAATAAGATTTACTCCATAGATCCAATAGACAAGACAAGAATATATCCAATGAAATTTTTATTAATGGCGCCTGGGAGGAAAGCACAAGAGGGTGTTCCCTGTTCTCCTCAATGGGATGGGTTCTTGTAAGTCCTCAGCACTTCAGATTTAGAATTCCTCTCTCTTGATGGTGTAGAAAACCCAGACAAAAATGGAAAAATATGGCTATGATAATGGATCAATAGCCAGACCAAGAGTTGAGATCCAGAGTGATCTTTAGGCAACAAAATGTGACAAATGAATGGGAAAACCCTTCTATTTATAACAAAATATTGAGTTAGTCTAGAGATTGGTGCATAATTAAAATATTATTAACTAAATCTAGATCCAACTTTTATGGAATATTTTTATTATGTTTGTTGGAGGGGAAAAAAAAAATTGACTTGAGTCAAATCCCTTTATTTGTAAATAATAAATAAATAAATGATTTATTTATCATTTTAAGGATGTGATTAAGTAATAATAAATAAATAAATGATTTATTTATCATTTTAAGGATATGGTTGAGTAATAATCAAATAAATAATGATTTATTTAATTACTTAAGGGTGAATTAGTCATATTTAACAAAGAATATTATTTAAATAAGATTTAAACAATTATTCTTAGAAAATAATAAGATAAATAATGATTTATCTAATTAATTTCCTTGTTTTGGGTTAAATATAACCATAAATATTAATTAAACTACTGTTTAACTGATTATTTCTTGACGAAAATCAAACAAATCTATATTTATTTAATATTTCCTTATGGGGTTTCCTGTTTAGACCATAAACAACTTAATAAATTGATTTACTAAGTTATTTTCATAGTGAAAGAAATTTTACTTGGAGTAAAATTGGTCTTACATGATGTACTTGGGTCCATCTAATGATAATAGGTTAGATGATCAAAAAATGGTGTAACACTAAATGTAAAGCATTTTTAAGAAAAATGAATATTCAAATCTCCAAGGTTACAACGCCACAATAATAGTAATAATACAAACTACGAAAATTTTGTGTCAAGACAAATGAAATCCACTGCCTAGTTGATGGTTGAAACAAACATGTGATCATATTATCTTTATTCATACCACTCACAAAGTTCTGATCACGCCACACTACTACATAGACAAGATATTTTATAGCTTCCGGAACAGAAGCTACAAACGTCCAAACATTTTTCTGGGAATCATAATTCTTCACTTGTTTTGTTTTTTTAATGAACATGTATAGATTTCCACATGTACAAACAACATGGAAATCCAACAGACACCTCTCTACACTCCACATATTTTTCAGTGTGTGCCAAGTGCCCATCTCCTCATCAAATACTTCCGTGCTTGTTTAACCCCGGTGAGAAATCCCCATTGTCTCCACTTATTATCATGAATTTCCCCTCCATGTAAAAACCCAAAGAATTGTGCCCTAATCTACAACCTTTAGTAAATCCACAAATCTAAACACATAAATTTAAGTTTTAATCCTTAACCTATCATTAACCATAAATCCTTAATGATACCCTCAACCGTAATCCAAACCATAAGTTCGAATAAAGATAATGTTAAATCCAACATGTCATATTTTAAAATGATAGCTTATTTTATGACTTTGGAGTATGAAATGCTGAAATAAAGATAATGTACAAAGCTAACCTGTAAAATTTTAAAATGATAGCTTATTTTATGAATCTGGTGTATAAAATCTTGAAACAATCAAAACAAAAGCTAACTTGTCAAATTTTAAAATGATAGGTTATTTTTTGAATTTTGCATATAAAATGTTGAAACAATCAAAACAAAAGCCAACTTGTCAAATTTTAAAATGATAACTTATTTTCTAAATTTTGCAACAATTAAAAAAAGATAAGCTTTTGATATTAACAAAATGCGTGAAAGTGATGTTTTGTCATGTTGATATAAAAACATCATATCCACGTAATATTTAAATGTCATACCAACTATCATATCTATGTTTAAAATTGGAATTTCAACCAAAATATCATATTTTTTCTCTCAAATTTAGTATTCTCTCAAATGAAGAAGAGATGTTTATCATTGACCCTTGTTATAAGGGAAATAAAATATGAGAGTCATGTGGGTCATTTTATATCTGTACTTTCAGGATGATGATTGTACACCATCTCGTTTGACGCAAAAATATAGTGGGTGATCAGGGAATCCGAACTATTACTATTGTTAAGAAACAAATGATATTCATCCCTGGAAGGAATAGCCAGCCCTTGCTGTCTAGGACCTAGAACTGTGGGTAATGATGCTCTCTAGCTCCAATTGAAGGGAGGAGGCTGAGGGGAAATTGCAGGTTTATTATTTGGAGACCTACTTCTTGCTTCAGAGAATAGTTGGGACAAATAAAAGCCGGATTGATAACCTAGTGACTCGAATGTGTGACACATCCACAATACAAAATGCATATCTTTTGGAATCTGCAGAGACAGTTGCAGTACATGTGTATTCAAAATCCAGTAGAGACAAGAATTGGAACAGAGTATACTGATCAGACAGAATTATAGGATTTGATCAAAATTGAAAAAATCAAGCAACCCTCGTGGGTAAAACAAAAATACAAAAATATCATGACTAGAAACAACAAAAATGTAAATTGGGTGGGATTGGATAACCAAGAAACATTTTATATGTGTGACAATCAAGAGTCAATTCAAGCCTTTCATAAAGTTTTATATATTTAAAATTTAGCATGGACTTACAATCTTTCAGGATCCCAACTGGAGAAGACCGTGGACAGCATGGAATAACAACTATGGTCTGAGAAAATCCACAAATGATTTGTGAGATGAACATCTTATTTTAAATACACATACTAATATTTATATACAAGGATTAAGAATTTTAAATACATGGACCTGTATTCTAGAAGCAAAGTGATCTTTCCATTCAGGTATGAATTATGAAAGCTGGGCAAATGAAATGAAAACAGTATTATGGAAGTTAAATTTACTGGATTATGTTAAAGATGTTATTAATGATAGTGGAGATACATTAGTATTACGTCTTATAACATCTGTAGTAGATGACAACATCATACTCAGCATAATATATGAATATGGAGAGATTCCTAGTACAAAGTTTTTATGGGATGTTTTAGAGATGAAATATTGTTTGAATAAGAGCAACATCTTTAGCATCATTGCCCTCATTCAAACAGTATTTCATCTCTAAAACATCCCATAAAAACTTTGTACTAGGAATCTCTCCATATTCATATATTATGCTGAGTATGATGTTGGCATTTACTGCAGATGTTATAAGATGTAATACTAATGTATCTCCACTATCATTAATAACATCTTTAACATAATCCAGTAAATTTAACTTCCATAGTACTTTTTTCATTTCATTTTCCCAGCTTTCATAATTCATACTTGAAAAAGATGGTAAATCTGACATTAACCATTTAATAATCTCACTAAATTCCAAATCTGCACCTTGATCAGTAGCTGGTCCATCACCATCAACCTAAAACAAATCAAAAAATTCTGCAACACAATATTTTGCACTTATTTGTTGATGCTTTCTCCTGAATTTTCTTCGAGACTCTTTCAATTTACTTTGATGACTTATTTTCTCCCTTGCAAGAACACTTCGACCAGGAATAGTTTCTTTCCCACTGCACTTTTCTTGGGGCATTCAAGTTGAAGTCTTGTCTTATAAATTCCCCGATCTCAAAGGGTTTCTCAACAGAATTCAACCTCTCTAAAGAGTTGAAGTGCTTAAACAGTCCTGGAATGCCAGCCAAACTCATTGTGCCACTGCGTCCACTAATTCACGCATCCACACTCCAAGCAAGGTCGTTGCCACTACGCAGATCTAGAGGCACACCTAGCTTCACAGGTTCTCTTCTCCTCACAGTTCACTCGCCGATTGGTGGCAGGTCATGGATGGGAGCTGGTTAGGTGCAGGTCACGGATGTGTTCTTGAGGCTCTTGCTTCACAAAGTAAACAGCGAAGCAGCGTTCTCTTTAAAATTAGTGCAGAGCTGTTATGCTCTCCCGGCTTCAATAATGATCACAAATCTGGTCTCTCGGCTTCAAAAAATTGTTTCAAACTTGCACATAAACACAGCTATGCAAGGCAGGCGAGTGTCTATGGGGGACGGTGAAAAGTTGCTGATCACCACAGAAATCACGAGGACACAGTGCACAGAAATCACAAGGACACAGTGCCAAATCACTCACGGGCTCACAACTCTCGGTCTCATGCAGCACTCCACGCTCTCTGTCGCACCGTTCCTTTGTTCCTTTACTAAAGGTTACCACAGATCCCTCTGGAGTTTTTTTTAACACATTCTGCTCGCACGCAATTCTTGAAAGTAATAAAACTCTCCCGCTGTAACTGTTTTTGTGATACAACGCTGCCCGGAATTCCAATCCCCTTCTCACTTATCATGGAGGAATAGACGTTGAAGCAGTTGAAAATGTAGGAAGGGGCTCAATATTTGGATGCCACCGTCTGAACCCACCCAAGCATCGGGTCATGCACTATTACAATTCTATTCGAATTGGAGAAGCATAGTTTCTGCAACAGAAGATCTCAGCAAGCACACCAGCTCAGCCTCCTCCAATCTCATAGGAGATCACCACAACGATCCACGCACGAGCGCCCCCGCAATCAATGTCGTTTCTGAGATCCGATCCGCATGGGGCCCTTCTGTCTGTAGGCTCGGCCTTCACGCTACATTCCGAGCTGCTCTTTTGAGCAATATCATTGAAGAAATTTAACCTTTGTCGATCTCAATTCTCTGCTGACCTCTCAATACAACGAACCTGAAATTCTCAACCATGAGGTTCAATGATGCCAAGCATGCAGGAATGGGGATCGTTGGCTATGAACCCAACCACGCAAGCATGCTTCTTTCATAAACATTCACACCAAATGTTGGCTTCCACCAGCAGCACCAAATCGATCCACCCACGGATCTGCCACCAGCTACGCAAACGCAACGATCCACTTCATATGCAAATACATTAACAATCTTGCGACGATGTGAAAAAAAATGAAATTCGCAAATAGTGGCCTCCATGCAGTGGCCTTCCTACCAGTAGTCAAATGCCGTCTCTCACATAATCTCGCAAACATCCTTCAAAGGACATGACCTGCAAATCGATCCTACGATCCACGAGCAGTATATCCAACCGCTGCTCCTTTTCATGCAGCTCTCTACTACTCACGCAGATGGGATCCACGACCCAAGCTGCCTCCTACCGGCGTAGGCACAGAAAAATTCACTAGTGCTGGCTCCACGTGGCGCTCCAAAGGCACTTAACGATTGCTCCAAAGGCTGCTCCACCAAACGTCCTGCTGTCATAGTCTAGCCACTCCAAAGGCTGCAGAAATTCATCGAGAAAGATCAATCTAGATCTCTTGGCAATTAGATGAGATCCGATCCAATCCTCTCTCTAAATGTCGCGATTTTGAACACGTTGTTAACAACACAGCAGATTTCAGAATCTCACGTTCTTTGGAGTGATTTCTCTGAGTATTTCTTTGCCCTTATGATGCTTTAAGCTCTCACTCAGGACAACAACATCTGCACTTTTGAGATCCAATCCGTGCAGTAGATCCACGCTGTAGGGAGAAGTTCCATGCAGTCGCACAATCTGCCGAGTGCGTCCGAGCCACTTGGTTGGTGGACTCTTTGCTGCGGAGGTTTGATCATAGTGCTCCAACACACACAACGACAAACTTTCTCTCGACCTAAATTAATAAACAACACAGAACTTTAATCCTAGGCTCTGATACCATGATAAAAAATGGATTTACATTAGCTAAATGGAATGGCTTTCCAGGTGAGAACTTGGAGAGTGTACAAACACTCATACAATCTATTACATTCAATCAAGAGAATAGCCTAGTACATATAGGCTTTCTCACCATCAGGTGGTTTGAACCACTCCCTGAATATTAGGACTTGAGATATAATCTTAGCATCTCAATCCTATCATCATCATAACAACAATCTAATTATGACTTTCTCCATTAATTCTAACAAGACTTACAATCTTTCAGGATCCCAGCTGGAGAAGATCGTGGACAGCTTGGAATAATAACTATGGTCTGAGAAAACCCACAAATAATTTGTGAGATGAACATCCTATTTTAATTACACAGACTAATATTTATATACAAGGATTAAGAATTTTAAATACATGGACCTGTATTCTAGAAGCAAAGTGATCTTTCCATTCAAGTGGGTGCTGCTAGAAAGAAAATATTAATCAATGCTAGTTTAAATAAATCAAATAAATCTGCAAATGACATTTCCATATAGATGGTTTCATAGTCTGTAAGAAGGCTAGGGTTTGAAAAATATTTATTCTATTTAAGTATTGACTATGCATTGTTTATGACTTATAAATGCTTATAACAACTATTGAGATTCGATATTGGATGTCTTTGTCTGGGCTCACAAGGAAGCTACAGTTTCTAAGAGGATCCAGGATAATGTAAAACCTTCATGGCTTAATAAACTCACAAATTTGAGAGGGTTTCAATACCAAAACCATTGAACTTGCAAAGAAAGAAAAATATTTTGGGTGATTTTCTACATATATTAAAAAGTCGAGAGAGAAAGCGCCTAAATCAACCAATGAAATTGACAAGGGAGTAGGGGATTTGATCTATTGGCCAATAACTCACTACATCAAAAGAGCTCTGCCAATAGTTAGAAATGCATTCTTCGCATTTTTTCGGTACTTTGAATACCCATTTATGCCATTTATCAGACACAGATTTGCCCAATAATCTGTTAAGAAAACACATCGCGTACAACGAATTTCTAAACTTCAAAATAAAAATAATAATAATAATCGAAAAGAGCTTCAACATTGAGAAACATTTATATCTTTATTTGTTAAAGAATTAGGAACATTGAGAAAGCAAAATTAAATTTCATAGAAGCCGAATAGGATAAAATCACAAAACAAGGAAAGAAATAATGCAAAAAATTACCGCACCGTGGCAGGAAGGGAAGGGGAACCTTTAGTAGAAAAATGTCAGCGATGAGTAAGTCTCCAAAGGAACATGTAACGAATTTGGAGCACAAAAGTGTATTAATACCTGTTGGTGTACAAACCCTCTGGATAATTAAAAGCTTGGACAAAAATAAACAAAGAAACTCTCTTCCACAACGAAAACCCAGTAACAAAAATAGAAAAATTATACCCACCAGAGTATAATTTTCGAGTTTGAGTAATCATACGTGAAAAATGATTACTTAACGCCAAAAGGAAATGGGTAAACCAAAAAACTAAATACCTTAATTTAATAAAACCCCTCCAATAATGTATTAACAAGAATACCGACAAAGCATTACAAGGTTCTTTCTTAAAACCAGAGAATACAGTCACCAAACTTTACTGAACATTTCAACTTTATTGAGCATTTCATGAAATGTTTCTATCGGTTATACCAACACACACCAAAAAGTAGACCATCTCACACACATGGGAGAGAGAGGAAGTAAGATTCCTGGGTCCCAATCTTCATAAGACCTCTCAACCATCTTAATGAGACTCTTAGCTAGTTGTTTGAGTTGTTGCTTATAATTCAGGTTGGTGGGCGACATGGATATATCGAGTGTGGTGTTGGAGCAATATCGACCCAAGAACCTTAATATGTTTTCCAACAGTATGCCTACCACAATGGACAACTAGCCTGAAATAATTAAAATTATGGTGCAAGAAGATGTTCATGATAAATGACAGGGGGTGAGCTCCTAATGGCTATGGATAAATGATGAAAGCTCAAAGATCAAAGAGTACCGCTCCCTAAAAAAATGTCTTCGTGTAATTAAAGGATATTCTAGAAGAAATTATGTTTTTATTTGCACTTATATCAATTAAATGTTAAACATTGAACACATAAGTGAATCAAGATGTTTTTCTAAATATAAGAAAAGTATGTTGGTGGTTCATGCATAATTAATAGAGAATTTATTTAATAGAGTTCATAAACAATGTGTGTAATAATTTTTTTATATCTTTAAGCATTGTTATTTATGAAATTTATTGCCATATATGAATGTATATTAAAGGATTTTCGAGCCTCCGATTGGGGTGTGGGGTGGCTGTATCGTTTACGGTGCAATGAAGGCAGGAGTTAAGAACAGCATGTCCAAAGGACATTCTAGGCTGGACAGAGGCAAGTGGCATGACGATGGAGGGTGGCGTGTTCACATGCGAAGGGGAAGGCACTCCTTCCAAAGCCGGTTCCAAGTGCAGGAAGGGAATAAATGGTGGGTTTTGAGCTACAACGATTAAATTCGTGTGGTTTTTTTTTGGATCTACACTGTGAGAGAGATAGGGAGCCAAGGTGTGTCGTTGACGAGGAAGTTGATGCTCAACCCCTGCATTCTACGCCAATGTCCGAAGGTTAAAGGGTATTTGAACATTCCCTTTCCTTCATCGCCTTCACAAATGACTATTTCTATCGTTTATGGGTTATCTGTTGTTGGTATGATGCCTGGTATACAGGATTTTGTTTGTTTGCATGGGAGGGATCTGGGAAGGACCAAAGGGGATACTTTAGTTTTGTGTCATCTCATCTCTCTTGTTTTCAGGATTCTTCTGAGTAAAATTGGGGATGGAGATTGGGGTCGCAACTCTGCGAACTAGGTAGACCCATATACCCAACTGGGACCTATTATCAATTTAGAAAACCATTTTAAGGAGGGGTCTCTGCCTCTGAGGTTTACTGTGGGGGAAGGGAAGGCTTGCGATAGGCTTACCACTGGCTGGGGAGCAGGAGGTACCATAGAACGAGACAATTTTTTCCCCCATGGGTATTGGGCTGGAGTTCAGAGAACTAGGTCTCAGGGGGAGGGGCGTCATTGTTACGAGGTTGGGCAGGTACACCCAAAGAGCCCTTAGTGTGGTCTAGGTAGTCAAGGAATTGGGCTGCATGGGGAGGAAGGTGTGACAAGCTAGGATGGGTTCACTTATTTCCGTGACATTGATATCAATTTCCTATGTTCTATGAATTTATGTTATGATTGTGTGATAGCCTCTAGAAGGTAAAACTGAAGAAATGTGCCTACAAATACTGTTGGGGAATACATAATGGTTGGGCTCAGGCAGTAGAGGAAGAGGGGGAAGGGGGAACCGTCGACAAACTTGGAAGTGGAGCCAATAGAAAGAGAACGCTGTGGCGACCACCCGATCTCCAAAACAGATGGGGAGTAAGCCCCAAGCTGATCATGTTGTCGATGTTGCCTTGATTTACATTCATGAAATTCCTCCTCAGCTAAGGAAAATTATGGCCAAATGGGATGAAGCACTTACTAGACAAGTTGAAGAAGAAGGAATAGACCTAGAAGAAGAAAAGATTGCATCAGACCCTATCAATACCAGAGGCAGAATCACCCAATATCAGCAAACTCTTCATATTTACTTGAGAATGAAACATTTGATAGCCAAAGCCATCATGTACACCACTGAGTTCATGCAAGTTGATCTTGCCAAATAGGAGATTGAGAAGGAATTCCAGCTATTGCAATTCCACATTCAGAGACAGAATACCCAGTTGAACAAGATAGGGAATTTTCTGAAGAATCCACAACAAATGGAGATGCCTGGGTCTAGTGCTAAAGACCCGGTGTTGATAGACTCTTCAGAGGGATGAGATGACAATAGTCTTGATACATTTTAAGTTGATATGTATCTATGTTTACATTTATTTCAGTAAATTATGTCAACAGTAGTATTATGTCTAGCTTGTGGAATGATGTCTGAGTCACAAACATTGTGGTAGTAAAAGCTGAGCATGACAGATTAAAATTTTTTTGTTTCTAGATGGCCTATAATGGCTTCCAGTGGCCAGCAAATATGGTATCCGAGCAAGGCAGATTGAGGTCCCAGAAGTCTACTCAAGTATGTAATCTTCCTTTTTGGAAAAATGAATAGAAAACAGGAACTACTCAGCTTACAAAAAAAAAAAGGATTTCCGAGGATAAATTATGTTTTATTGCCAATTAATATCAATTAAAGGTTAAACATGGCTAAGAACTTGGTGTGGGTATTTCAAATAGATATATGACCATAAAATAGATTACACATGTTGATCATTTTATGAAAAATAATTTTCCAAGGGAAGAATGATTCCTTAATCATCATTGGATTACTTGACAATGTATGATAAATTTAAAAAAAAAATTGAGTAGCTTTTACCAAGTTTCTGTTTATTTTTTCTACATTCTAGTGGTTTGAGGAGATGGAACAATGGATTGTTGGATTATGAATAAATAGGTAGTGATGATACTTTGTGATGAACATAAATGAATAAATTTTTTTATGATATATGTGATGTCTATCTTTCTTCCATATGGGTCTACCATGTGAATTCCATGTCACCTTGTAGTCCACATTATAGATGAGTGTGGTTTAGAAGGAACTTATCTACTTTAGTTTTCATTAGTTTTGGAAAATGAATTATTTCCTTTTTATGTATAATTGATAGATTTGAAATATAGGATGCAGACTCTTGATCATCTTTCACATAAAAAAATTTCTTGATACTATCACTACTCCAAAATTCTTGCTTGCTTATGTGGGAAATTACTATGCTACTTAGCCTATAACATATGCAAGAAAACTTGGGCAAAGTCAAGTTTAAAATTGTTATAATATGGAATGAGATGATACATCAAGAGGGTGTGATCCTAAAACTACTCGAAACATGCTAGAAAGTGCATGAAATAACCAAAACAATAAGAAACAAGACACATCTATATGAAATGTGGAAGATTGAAGGGAGAATTGATCACACAAAGCAAGACTATGTTGAAAAATGCATGAAATTTACCATTTGTGATGGACAACAAAGTAATTTTTCATGTGCACCCTTCTTCAAGGACTTGTGCCAACATATTAGGATGGATTACAAATGGATGTTCTTCCTTTCTTCTATTATCTTTGATATTTTAATTATTACAATTTATGTGGCCTACATAATTACATACCCAAAATAATTTACTTCGTTATATCAAGGTTTTTGTGCTAAAAATATGATATGCTCTTCACATCACTATGGAAGATATGATTTACACCATCCAATTACATGTATGAATTGCATCAATTAAAATTATAATAATTTATGTGGTTCTAATAATGAAATATATAAACTAGAATACATAAGACAAATGTTTTTAGTTTTTATGTATTATCAACAATTGAAAAAATTAAGATTTATATAACCTTCCAAGATGGTCAAAGTTTTATATGAGCCCTTTTGTGTGGGTGGTACCAAGTATCTTTGTAGAAATAACAATGATTGCTTAGGTAAATTCAATGAACAACTTTTGAATGTAATTAGTCTTTTTGGAATGAGATAAATTCAACAAGTGTTATCCATCAACTTTGTCTTCCCTATATAGTGAAATGATTAATTAGGTGCACTTCAAATTTTTCTTCCTAAGAATAAAAATGGTGTAGACACTTAGTGTCAGGAATAAAGTTGCATTGATTTGCATATTTTAAGCAAACTTCATGAACCATCAAACATGGATGTAAGGAGAAGTAGTGGTCAAATTTTAGATTTTGAAGAAGAGATTTGATAAGTTCCACATACACAATTAGATTTGATACATCCTTCAAAATGGATTGTAGGATTATATATTAAGTGCCCCCTAATAAAAGAGCTATGATGAAAATGGAGTCTTGGATCACATTTTTTATTCCCTCTAGTGAAAGATGTAACAACCCTGGTAAAAATCCATGTAAAATATATAAGACCACGGTTGATGGGACATGTATTCCAAGTTGAATGGTGGGAAAAAAATCATAGAGGGTGTTCATTCAGTTTATTGTGGCTAAAGGAAATTGGCAAAGGATAAGGAAAAGGATTTGGAAAGGCATGAGGAATTTATTGGCATTTATTTATGAAAATAATGGAAAATATGAGAAAAGGAAGGTGAAAGGTCACAGGTTGCATGTGAGGAGGAAAATGAAGGAAAATAATGGAAAATGAAGAAAACAGAAGCATCATTAATAAAAAGGCTTCTGAGGATCAGTTGGTAAGCTTTTGGTCAGTATAGTTTTGGAGCTCTCATTATTATCTCTCTCTCTCTCATACTCTTGAGCACTTAGAGTATTCTTGGAGCACTCTTGGAGAGTGTGGCATACTTGGAGATTTGGATCAAGAAGGAAAAGGAAGAGCAAGAAAGTGCAAGAGGACTTTGGGATCAACATCTACAGTAGGTTATGAGTGAAGGTACTGAGTTTCATGTATGATTTACTCACTAGTTTTGGCATGCATGGTTTATGTATGTGGATTTTTCTAGCCTTTCCATTTCTTGGATAGCCATGGTGTTGTGGGATTATTCCATTGATTGCTTTCTGATTGGTTCTCATGATTCCTTTAGTTGTGGGTTGAGTTATTAGTTTTTGGAAGCCTTGGTTCGACAAATTCTTTGGAATCTCGGTGGACAACTGTGGGTTGAGTTACTAGTTCTGAAAGCCTTGGTTGTACAAACACTCTGGAAGCCCTAGGTGGGTTGAGTTACTAGTCCTAGAAGCCCTGGTTGGATAAAACACTCTAGAGCCACGGAATAGCTTGGATAGAGACAAATATGTGATGTTTTTGATGTCCAACCATGAGGCGGAACCACTGGTTGGGGGTTGAGGTAGTTTTTCCTCTGGAAGCCCTGGATTGGTTGTAATTGATGTGTTTGATGAGATCCCAAATTCATGCTTGGAATTTGGCACAGGGGTGATTGACTGCAGTGAGACTTGGCTCAACCAAACTATGATCAGGTGGAACGTGGAAGTCCTATCTCTAGTTGGTTTTTACATTCAGTAATGAAGAGATCATTCCTCCGGTATACGATATGCAAATGTATTGGTTTGTGTATGGATTTATTTTATGTTGTATCCATTGTATTTTTGTTGTTCTTAGGTTGGTTATAAGAATGTATTTGATCAGTGATGATGTATGGCTCTATATGTATTTTTCCTGTAAATGAATGCACAATGTATCTATGTTAAAATGGACTGTATTATAGCTTATGGTGTAGGGGATCAATGCTTCTTAGCTATTCTCAGATAAGGAAGAGACCCCCATGTTTAAATGTTTTGTTTATACCTGTAGATGCAATGTTTTTAACATGTTTGAAGAAATGCTTGTCATGGCCAGGAGGGGTCCAGATGAGTTCTTGATGATGTGATTACTTCCATACCTTTGTTGTTTTAATGTTATTTATCCTCTCCCAAATTTTCATGAAGTTTTGGGAAGTGACCTAGGCTCTGGGGTTGAAAAGGTGCCAATAATCCCAGAGTTGCAGGCACAAAACTAAATTTTTGGGGCCCTAGTCACGACCTTGCCTTGGCATGCCTGCGGCTATAGCTATCTAACCACTTCCTTTCCCTTACATTGACGCGGCCAAGGCTCAAAATGGTCAAAAATCAGTGCCCCCTTAGGGTTCAGGGGTCTAGGAGGTTAGGCTTCCTCCTGGAGGTGTTGTTGATGTTATGTAAGGTTTGTTTGTTAAGTTTCTGTCGGTTCCACTTCCTTAGGGTAATATATGAGGTTGAATCTTGTATTAGTAGCCTCTCGTCGCATGTTTACCTCGTTTTTTCGATTACTTGGGTAGATGTATGAAGAGGGTGTTACAGAGTGGTATCAGAGCTAGGTTCAACTCTTGGACTAGATGGGTAGCGTGTTAACATGCGTGTGTAGTATGCTTGTCATATATATGTGCTTATTGCATCCGTGTTGTGTTGGCCATGGTGGTTTCTCCATGGTTTCACCATGAAAGTGTTTATGCTTTTTTTTTCAACATGTTTTCATGAGTGTATGACTAGTTATGTGTGGTTCTTGCTTATGCATTGTTTGTGCACGCTTGTGTACATGTTGCTACATATTGTACATGCATTGATTGTTTATGCTAGGTCACATATTGTACATGCATTGATTGTTTATGCTAGGTTACATATTGGTCATGCTTGTGTTTTGTTCGTGTATTCTTGCTTATGTGATGCTATATGTTGAACCTTAATTGGTCATTCATGATTGGTTATACATGTCAAGCAGGTGCATGTGGTCAAATTTTCATTGGTTTGAGTGAGGTTGTTGTGCATAAGGTCATTATATGTAATTAGGTCATGATGACGATATTGGTATGTTATGATGATAATGTGTTGGGTAAGATAGAGTAGGAGATGCAGATCATCAAAGTTAAGTTGCAAAATCAGACCTCAAGGCAAGAGCAGATCGTCACACAAGTTTGCGTGCTTGGCGTGTAGGTATGTTATTCATAGTTGTTGTAAGCATTAGGGTTACTTATGTGTTTGTCATTATATTTTTATTATGGTTACATGTACGATAAATTCGGGTTGATCAATATAGTCATAAGAATTATGGTTATGTGTATGCCTCTCATTCTATTGATGTTATGATAGATGTTAGTTGACTAGTGTGATCATACGTGCATGCATTGGTTAGTCAAGCATGCTATTAAGTTCATGATTATGTTATATGTTGTTGATGAGCATGTTATATGTTAAATTGTTGTTGTTATATGTTAGTTAACTTGATGGTTAGGGATACTACATTAAGATTTTGATGTTATGTGTATCATGCTAATTCAGATTGGCCTATGCAGTTGGTTATGGTTTTGACATTCAGGTATGATTCGACCTAATTATGATAGTGTGTTCTATTATGTCTAGGTTGCTTGTGCATATGTGATTTTTATGCATGAATGACATTTTTTATGCTAGTTACTGGTATGAATATCATGATTTTATTTGTGTTAGAGTTGATGCATTGTGAAGTCATATCGTGCTAATCTAGAGAGATTTTGTAGACAAGATAACATCCCCTAAGGTAAATTAAGGTATGATTTTTCTTATGTCATATACTTGGTTCTTGAATGTTTGATTATGTCGTCTATTTTTTGTTTGAGTGATTTGGTTTCTATTATGTCATCTAGTTGATTTATTTAACATGGTATTTTTTCAAGTTGTTTGAATTTTTTATTAATTGCATTATATGAGTATGTGTCTATAAGATTGCATGAAGTAATGATCTTGTTTTAAGATGGTTATACTAACATGTATGCATTTGATCTAGGTGGATATTGGTGGTCACCTGCTTATTCCACTTGGGGCCCCACAATTTTCTCCTTCAGTTTTTCAGTTTCGGCACAACTTACTATTTTTAGCAGTTTTTCAGGTCCTGAACTTCCGAAGCCGTTTTGAGGACCTATGTTTCTCACTCAAAATTTGTAGTCCTTGGATAGATCTCTCTAACTAGGTATGGTTCACGTCAAACAGAGATCGTATGCCAAAGTTACGTCCCCGGGAAGTTGAAACACCAATTTACCCAAACGGGCCCCATAGTTTTGGCGCTTCATCTCCTAGGGTTAGGGTTTTGGATGTCTAGGGTTTTCCATTATTTCTAAATAATAAATAGGCCCTTGAGCCTCATTGTAACTCATTTCAGAGGCCTGTAGCCACCACATCTCTTCTCAGAGATAAGCTACCAGCGCCCTAGCTAGTTTATTTCCATTCTTTCTATAAGCAAATTTCAGCTCTTTGATATTAATGAAATGAAGTGTTATTTCTGCTGCATCTTTGTATTTATGGTTATATGTTTATTCTATTGCGTTCCTGCATAAATCCGGATCAACGTTGATGTAGTTGATGCGTACTTGAGTCTAAGTAGGTGATAGTTGTAGCATTATGTATTATGACCGACGAATGTGAGTTGATTGTTGATTATGACATGGTCGCTAGTATTGGTATAAGTTGATTTTGAATTGATAGATATGTCGTCTTGATGTTGATACATATGGCTAACATGTATATGTTTAGTTACAAGGTAGCGTGTTTGGCACAACAAGGTAATATAACTGGTATATTGTTCTATTTATTTATGCACTGACAGTTATGTGCTTATGGCAGTATGATGCAGGGGATTGCAGGGCAAGAGACTACCATGAAATCTTGGAGAAGGATCAGGTTGAGTTTCCTTTGGAAGAACTGGGGACCCATGGGGATCGAGTCATGGTGTTTGTTTCCAGTCTTTTTTCTTTCGGTATTTTGTGGTTTGTTGCACTTGATTTTTGGTTTTTTTTATGTCTAGTGTATGGATGTACCACTTTGTTGTGGTATCGCATTTATTTTTTTCTTTTCATGGTTTCCCTCTTGTTTTTTTCTCGTATTTCCTTTTATGTTTTGAGTCTTGGCAATTGGTTTAGGAAAGAGGAAAGTGAATGGAGCTCGAGAGAGCTCTGTGGTACCCAACAGGTAATGTAAGACACAAATGAATCTCAGTGCATGAGTAAGCGCAACGGATGGTAAGACTATGAAAATCAGTTGGACTAGTTGGGTCCATTGTGGTAAATGGACGATGGCAGTACATACATGAGAAAGGTAACAAAAAGGTAAAGTATATGGATTCTAGGTGTTAGAGGCCTTGGATAAAGTTGGGAATTTTTGTTCTCAAGGATGCTCATGTTGTGTATGGATAAAGGAAGTTCTCTTAACCTAGACCTTATGATATCTGGTAATTATGTTGTGATCATGATTATGATAATGTCTATATATGTATATATGCATGTATGTATGTCACTATTTTTTGAGATCATGATTGCTTTCCTTTTATATTTATATATGTATACATGTATGTATGTATGTATATGTGTATGTATGTATGTGTGTGTGTATGTCGGGTCTGGAAGAGTTGTCATGGATCATGATTGTTTAATGCTAATGTTTATATGTATATATGTGTGTATGTATGTCGTTGTCTGACAGGATCATGATTTTTTTATGCTAATGATTATATGTGTGTATGTATCTAAGCATCTATGTCACTGTATGACAGGGTTTTCAGGGATCATTCTTCTGGAGGAATGATTTCTTATACAGGTGAATGACATGAAGAGGTTCCTCACTATGAGGAAATGAAGTGGCAGAGTAACCCTGGCAGATCTACAAGGTCAATAGCATGTGGGTATGATTTTATATTATGTGATTATACTATGTATATGTTTATGTTATCGACAGGTAATGTTGAGGGGTACATCAACGAAGTGAAAGTAGTATGATCTCTCGCATGCTAAGATAAGCATGGAGAAGCAGGGTTGCTTTGATTATACTATGTATATGTTGATATTATGTGATTATACTATGTATATGTTTATGTTATCGACAGGTAATGTTGAGGGGTACATCAACGAAGTGAAAGTAGTATGATCTCTCGCATGCTAAGATAATCATGGAGAAGCAGGGTTGCTTTGTGGGGTCAATGTGTGGTCTATGGATGTGCAATACCATTGTTGTGTATATTTTGTGCATGTTGTATATTCATTGATTGTACCTATTGTGATGTGTAATGTTACATATGTAGTATTGTGTACATATGATGTGTTATGCCTTTTGTATATATGGTGTTGTGTGTGTATTTCATATGCAGTGCTAGGTATAGATGGTGCTATGTACATGTGAAATATGTGGTATTGTGTACATATCATACTCTGTGCATGTTGGATGTGTGGTGTTGTGCGCATGTTGGATATGTTGTGTTTTGTACATATGCTACTATGTGCATGTTGAATATGCAGTGCTATGTGCATATGGTGTTGTGTGCGTGATGTACATATGGCATTATGTACATTTGGTGGTGTGTGCATGATGTAAATATGGTGTTGTATGCATGTGGTGTTGTGTACATGTTGTAAATGTGGTGTCATGTACATTTTTTTCATGTGATGTTGCGTACATGTGGTCTTGTGTACATGTTGTGCATGTGGTGATGTGTACATGTGGTATTGTGTACACATTGTACAAGTGGTATAATGTACATTTGGCATTGTTAGTATGTTTTGTATGTGGTGTCATGTATATGTGATGTTGTGAATATGTTGTGCAGGGAGTGTTGTGTGCAAGTGGTTTTTGGTGAGGTAAATCTCCTCTACGGACAGAGGTGATCCCACTAGCCCTAGAGTGGGTCTAGCCACAAACAAAACACACTATGACATCAATTCCTAGTTAACGAATGGATGAATACTCGAACATAGATAACTTACTATATATCCTGTGCTATTGTCGTCATCGAAAGAGTGGCTACCTCTCACTCCTGGTTTGGTAGATCAAGATCCGCTTGTTCTCATGCTCGGATACCTACACATACACAAGAAATGAAGACAATACACAACATACTATTTCGCATCCGCAACTATTAGTTAGTCGAAGAAGACTAAATCAATTATATCAGATACACATAACATAAGAGATGGAACCAATACGATAGTTGAGTATATTAGTGAAAAGAAGGAGGAGTACAACCAGGCTTTGACGTTGCAGTCTCCTCCAGCAGGGTTCCAGTGGAGCGCGTCTCACGAAAGCTTGTTGGGAATTCGGACGGGGCTCTCTCTATGGAATTATCCTTGGTTATACCTTCTCGATAGAAATTACTTAGCTATAGTATCTCTTCTCCAAGTTCAGCTTCTTGGCTATATGTTCAGCTAGCTTTCATAAAAGGAGAAGGCCTGTTTATATAGAGGGAGAGGGAGAGGTTAGGATCCCTATAATCATGGAAGGGAGACCTATCTTCAAGGAGTGTTCCATGGGAGGAGGAAACCACTACCTAAAGAGGGAGATCCGTGGCTCATCAAGTTAACCACTTCCCGTGACTCATCCCTGAGGTGGTTAAAGGAAACTTCCACCTCTAATTTGTTAAAAAAAATTCCCAAAAAGGCTGGTGCAAGTACAACAAAGAGACAGAGTGCCAGTTGGCACGGGCTCTAGTGTACATCCTCCACATTGGCACGAGGGGTGAACTGGATACCTGCGCCAATGCAAAAACATAGGTTTTTGTGGGCTTTCTAAGGAAATTTTTAGTAGGATAAATGTTTTCCTTATGCAGAAGGATGCAAAGAAGGTATTCGCAGAGTATGACACTACTCACAGGTCACGGGAAAGACCCTCCAATATGCAGGGTGAGGGATTGCAGGGATGGTGAAAAAATGTTGTGTAATAGATTCCGCCTAAAGCATGAGGTCTGAGAGAGAGGGAGGGGTGAAATGATTTATGAGAACGCGTTCGACTAAAACACTGTTGTCGAAAAACCTGCAAGTACAAACACAACTGATACATCTGATACATGACATGTGGCATGGGCGCAACCATCCATAATAGAGTACATAAATAATGAGATCTGAGGTATGGACACAACCATCCAGTAGTAGGGATCAATAAACAGACTCAGGTATGGTCACAGCCATCCAATCAGAGGAGTCATATAATAAGTCATAGTAATCCACAAAGAGCCCGTAGCCTGGATTTTATCAGACAAAACCCAAGGTCTTGTGCTCCATCTCAACCCAAATAATGTACAAATTCGAGCATGCGAATATGTGAGCTGAAGTTGAACATGCAAGAAAATCATCTGATTACCAGCCGATGATGAAAGTTGTTAACAGATGCGAGAGAAACCACCAATGATGACAATGGTTCTTAAGGTACGAAAGGTACAATCCACAGAATGTGAATAGTGATCTAACATCGAACACCCACAGAGTCAGTCGATCGAAGGCCAATGATGTGGACCTCGGGTCAAATGCGAAGAACCTGTCGTTGAGGCATGCAGGCTCCAAGGTACCTGAAGGGAGTCTCTAGACCTACTTCCTGGATAATGAGTTGGAGTCGACAGGAAGTGACCTTGATCGAAGGTGGGCCATAATGTTTCCCACATCATCGACTTGAGATAGAGGAATATGATGTTTGTGAATCAAGACCAAAAGAGAATCAGAGGGAGGTTGAAAACTTCAGAGGCAAACTTCTCTTGAACACATCGGCAGCATGACAATGGATTTGGCAGTATTTAACATCAAGAGATCTGAGGTCATGATGACATGGCAAAGAGCAGATGAGTGGCCAAAAGATATTACCCAAACCCATGGAGGCAAAAAAATGAAGAAGTGAGATGTCCCCAACCCAACACGAATGCAGACAAGTGCCATGTTCAAGAGCGACATACTACCAACACGACTACAATCTGGTTTCATTTTCCCCCACCATTTCTAGCGAGTACCCCAATTATTTTTTTAAAACAAGCCTGAAGGGGATAGCATATGCTTGCAATGTAAGTTTTCCCTTCGGACAAATCCAACCTAGTACATTTTACGAGCCCTAGGAAGGAGGAACTCGGGTAACGTCATAATGATAGAGTCTGATGTCATCAGTTTTTAATGAGTCTGACAAAGGAAGAACTCGGTGTCTTTTCATGTTTAGAGATTTTTAAAAGACAGCAGAAAAGAAAACTCCAGAAGTCCCTTTTCGCAGGTAGTCCCACAGATTCGAAAAGGTAGAAAACTATGTCTGAGAGAACCTCTTAGTCACGATAGGCTAAGGTATTCCTTTTTCGTAAATAATCTATCCTAGCCCAAAAAAGGGTTAAACATATACTGGGTAGATATTGTTTTGTAGCCATTTAATGAGTTCAAAATGACAAGCATCTCGACAATATTTTCAGTTTTAGACAGTCAGAAAAGATCTAAAAGTTGACTCTTCCTAGAGGAACGAGTGGTATAAAGGGTAGAAATTGGTTCTGGTGATGGCGGAACTGCTCAAAACAAGTAAAGTTCAAGAGGCTGGCTAATAAGACCACTCATTGCAGCAGTTCCTCAGGAATGGGTAAAACAATCAAGTGAAGGCATATTATCAGCCAAGCAGATAGTGACGGTGGAATGAGAAAACCAAGGTTCATCTGGAAAAACAAGATGATAAGATGACAATCACGAGAGGTAAAATAGGAATGGTTTCATTTTTACACAAGCTTGAAATCAGGAAACTCTGCTTGAAATTGGTTTCATTTTCACATAATCTTGAAACAAAGATAAACTATGCTTGAAACCAGTTTCAATTTTACACAAGCTTGAAACAAAAACAAACTATGCTTGAAAAAGTAAGCATGCCCCCAGCATGGTGACTCAATCAAGGTACATGCCCCCCAAGCTTCAGTCCATATGAAAGGAAGATGGAGTGAAGGTTCAAATTACGAGATCAAAGAAAGACTCGACTGGGATTTTACGAGATCATATCAAAGACTCGAATTGAACGGGAACATGTTTCATTGTTTTAACGAGGCTAACACATTAAAAGAACTATCCTAATGATGTAATTCCATCCTCATAACACCTTGTTTCATGTTTTATCGAGCTTGACACAATAAAAGGAACTCTGCTCCTACAACCTTGTTTCATTTTTTAAGGAGCTTGACACAAGAAAATGAACTATGCTCCAAAGAGCTTGTTTCATTTTTTAAGGAGCTTGACACAAGGAAAGGAACTCTGCTCCGACCAGCTTGTTTCATTTTTTAAGGAGCTTGACACAAGAAAACAAACTATGCTCCGATGAGCTTGTTTCATTTTTTAAGGAGCTTGACACAAGAAAACTAACTATGCTCCGATGACAACTCATCATGTCGAATAAGAAGTCATGGATTCCAAGAGGTTCGCCTCTAGTGGGAGAACAATATCTTGAAAATTAGGACCCAATGCCCCCAGCACACGATGCACAATGGCACTATACTTGAACATGGACATAGGACAGGTAGCCACATAATTAACTTGTGGTGATGATAAAATCAGCAGATAAAGACCCAGAAGGGACGATGGTGGATTAGATTTCATGTTAGGACCAATGAATGAAAGCTGATCAATGGTCACGATCCGGCATTTATGTGGAAAATAGATCGCACGAAAGAGGGAAGAGACAACTACCCCCATGAAATAAGTATATTCACGCCCCAAGAGAAAATTGAAATCTAAGGGGCCTGGAACAACCATCATGTCTATATGGATGGTTTTCCCTCCCAAAGTAACTGGCACTTCGGAAGGATCCCTAACAGTTGACTGGTGCCTCTGTTAAAAGCCAATAGATTCTGGGTAACAGGCATAAGTAGTGGAGAACCAAAAGCTTGCCAAGTAGTTGAAGACAAAATAATAACAGATTCGCCTTCATCTATAATAGTGCTGGGTACGACCAGATCAAAGGTTTGTACCGCTATCTCGAAAGGCACATAAGACAGAAGGTGGTATCCGATGAATCAACTCCAATCAAAGGAAGTGACCAAACTACTTGGAGGGTATACCATTGAACTAAGATGGTGTTCCCCTGATGTTACTGAATTAAGAGAAGCACTCTCCTGGACTTCCATCACGGGAGTAGGAGGAGCAACTTCTTGAACTATAGGGATGGGATGATCTTTCTCCAAGTCTGAGGAATCTTAAGAAATAAGAGGAACGTGAGGGGGATGAGATCCACTCTCGATGGAAAAGACCTGATGAACCATAGGTGGGATCAGATCTACCGATTCTATAACCAATGGTTTGTCGGGAATGGATTCATGAATTTGAATTTCTGGGGGAGCGGGATTGACCAAGGATGACTCTTGATCGATCATGGAATCAACCAGTGGAGGACTCAAAGAAAGTTTCTGATAACCATCCGGAAGGCAGGGTGCAGAAATAGTGGAGTTTTCCAACACTCTCTTGGCTTTATCCATGTACGGACAAAGGTGAATGGGATGATGCCCTTCACACAACTTACAAGGATTGGTAATCTTGCCCTGTTTTTTATGGGTCTTACCAATGCTAGTCGAAGATGTGTTACCAATATGACTTCCAGAAGCCAAAGGAAATGGCAGACGGCTGTCAGACCATGCTTCAAGTACCTTGGGAATGCCAGGGCAATCTCGAAGAAAATGGTCACCTTTGCACAACATGCAAGGGAATTTGACTTTTCGTGGAAGCTTGGATGGTTCCGCAAGGGAAGGTTTCTTAGGCACAATAGCTGCGGCATTAGCCTCTCGCTTAGCTAACTTCTTCTTCTTCTTCATCATCTTCTTCTTCTTCTTAGCCACCTGGTTACTGGAATCCAGACTTTCACCTGGCGAAGTAGAGGAGGAGAACGAAGAAATAGGTGAAGAAAGGGAGAGGTCCACCTTAGAAGCAGTATGATGTTGTTTCAGTGGAGGAGATGGTTGTATGGTGGATGGAACACTCAAGACTACTGAGGTTGAAAATAACCATATAGGCAACCCAACAGTTAACCCAGGCAGGGACAATGTTGCCATATAAGGAGCAACAACATTCCCAAAAGCAGGAAAAGGATTAGGATTCCCTTCGAAAGGGATTCCTAGGTTAGTGAACTTCGGAAATGTGGATAGACCCACTCTAGGGCTAGTGGGATTGCCTTTGTCCATAGAGGGGATTTACCTCACCAACAAATTGGCAACTCCAGTAGTGAATTTTTTGTGTTTTTACCGAGTCCAAAAAAGTGTAAAATACAACTCGTTTCTTCGTCATAACCACGTGAAAACCTGTTGCTGCATAAAAATATGCGTGTAAAACGTATTCCTCGAAAATAATATGAAAATATATCGACAAATACGTTTTAAAATCTATTTTATGATTTTGAAAAGTTATAAAAGACCAAAAGCGGTAAAAATTATTTACTTTCACTTTTACCTCTTTGCAAAGAAATAGTGAAAAGTAAATAACATGAAAAACAAATCTCCACACTAGTTCAAGAATGTGAATGCAAGAGTTGAAGCAAATCAATCCAAACAAATCAAAAGAAAACAAAACAAAAACTCAAACCAATGTTACAATCTCTCAAATCGAAGAAAGATGTCGAAAAAGACCCATACAAGTAGTGTAATCTAGGCTTGGAGTGACAAGAAGAAAAACTGAATGAAAGAGGCAAGACTCACTCAAGACTCATTCCACCAAATGCAATCACTCAAAACGGATCCAGGGAGCTGAATGCAATCAAGCAAATAATGAAGGTGACTGTGAAACAAAAGACCCAAACTCCCACAGGAGGCTCAGCATACCAAAGCACGAGAAAACCCTAAGGCCATGATGCTAAAAAGAAATGGACAAACAACCAAAGGAAGGAGGTTGATCATAGTCACAAACAATCCCAAAGCACTCAAATCAAGTCAAGAAAACACCCGAAGATACAAGCACTGACCAAAAACTCCAAAACAAGGAACCCTAGCACCTACAGGAAATGGCACGACTGTCTGGCTGTAATTCGCGCCAAACAAGGGATGGCGCGGGTGATAAAATGACAACTAGCGCTAGTTGGCACGACTGCTAGGCTGGAAACCATGCCAATCAAGCCAACCTTTGAAAATGATTTTTTTTTGGAAAAACAGAGGTCAGATATGATCCTCTAGGGCTAAACAGGGGTCTAAGACTCAGCAAAACAACTAGAAAAGGCAAGCTAAGCAAGCAAAGACCAAGAAGAAGATCAAATGGATAAAAGACAAACTTGCATTGATCCCCAACGGAGTCGCCAATTTGTTGGTGAGGTAAATCCCCTCTATTGACAAAGGCGATCCCACTATCCCTAGAGTGGGTCTAGGCACAAAAAAAGCACACTATGACATCAATTCCTAGTTAACGAATGGACAGATACTTGATAGACAACTTACCGTATATCCTACGTTGTTGTCGTTGTCGAAAGAGTGGATACCTCTTGCTCCTATTTCGACAGATCACGATCCGCTCGTTCTCATGCTCGGATACCTGCACATACACAAGAAACAAAGATGATACATAACATACTATTTATGAGCTTAAATTAAAATTTTCTCTAGTGTCTACTTTAAAGAAGAGAGAACATATTTTTATTTTTGGTCAATTTAAAACTAATTCGAAAGTAAACCCATTTCGAATGCCTGATAAACTACACAGTGTTAGCCACCCATAAAATTCTGTCATATCAGACGGTGGCTAAATGATATTGGATAGCCTTCAAGAAACAATTTCATCACTAAAATTGCGGATGCTTCAAGTCTTTTGTTAAAATCCTACTCTTTGGATAATCGTCACTGCTTTTCCCCTTTCAACTCTGAAATCCTGCTGATTTCCAAGGCCAAATACTGCTGCAAAGTCATCATTTTCCCCTTCTCCCACTCAAAACTAACCTTCGTTTGTTTCCCTCTTTCTCCATAAAAATCCTCTATTTTGTCATGAGTTCTTTTCTTCCACTCATGAAAGTCACTTTTACAAAGTTAAAGACTTACTCTTTTACTTTGCTGAAACCCCAAAAATACTTTGAAAACCATTGGATAACCATAAAAACCCACATTTTGTACATATATGGGTCTTAGCCCCTTCCCACATAAGTCCCTGGTCGTATGACCCTTCATATGACCCTCGGCCCCGCAGTCGGGCGAAAAGCCTTTAAATATTTCTCCACCCGAAGAATAAAACCTTTAATTATTTTAATTCTTCAGTTTTTAATTATTTTATAACTTTTCCACCGGCCCGGATTTTAGTTTAATCTCCACCGTCGATCTGATTTGCATATCGATAGATCGAATTACGTTTCCTCGGTGGTCCCCGCCATCCACTATCTGATTGTCGAAATCGTGCGGGTTTCATCACACCGCCTTTGGGCAAAGGTGGTTTTCCCCTGATCGCCAGCGATTCCATACATCACTCAACATGTGTCCTGGGTACTGTTTGTGAAACCACCGTCCATCACGCATTAAATTTCAGACCAGGATGCCCAGCGATATTGACCATAGCCATCAGATCTAAACCTGCTCATCCAATGGCTATCGCTCGCCAAAGATGCCCAATAATTAATGAAGGTACCCACGCGATAACTGGGCCATCGTACAGTGGCAACAACATCTCCACCGTCAATCTGATCTGCAGATCGACGGCCCACATTCCATTTTCCCTATTTCTCCGTTTGACTTTCAACCTCCGCTCTCGACCATCGATCTCTGCACGATCGACGGCTCATATTTAATATTTTTCCACCCATTCTATGATCTCTCCCGATCAATCTCGACTGTTGGATGATGCCATCCAGTGGCCATGCTTCCTCCACATGCCTTCTGAAGGAGTCAGCCTATATATGCAGGATTTTTTAATCATTTTTCATATTTTGTAGGGTTTTAACGGTTTTTTCCGCCATGACGAAGAATATTCATAGGGCGAGGGTGACGATCCTCCAGCCTTCAAATTCACCAGAGAAATCATTCGCGGGGTGTAATTTTCGCATCTCATCAACGTTTCATGAGACCTTGATGCCAAATAACCCTGTGCAGCCCTGTATAACAACAAAAACCCAAGAATTGCCCTGCTTAGCCGTAATATCCCATATCCATTGATAAGTTTGTTATGACCTTTTCTTGACTCCATTGCCTAACGAATCAGATATTTCTCTATCCTATATATCTTTCTTAGGCATTTCATGTTCTGTTGTATCAATCTAACCAACCAAACAAACAATCAAACACCTGCACTTAATAACTAGTCTAAAACCAATACTCTAAGCACACAAGATAAACCTTTGCAAACAAAATTTTGAGAGATCCCTCTCTGAGAACAGGAGGACTAGATCCTGTAACTCTAAAGATTGGTTCTGATGTTGCCTTGTCTTTTGATTTTCCAAACTATCAAAACACGGGACACCAACATAATGGCGATCATGGTGGGACCTACTGAGAATATAGTGGTTTTAAAACCTTCTTGAAACTTTTTAGGCCCAGTATAACACAAGTAACCTTCTTCAAGCACTACCTAAAAAATTTTAATCATGATAAGACTTAATTGAATGAGTGACAAACTAAGTAACCCTTAGGATTCCCTTTAGCTCTTATCCAACTTTGAAGGAACCAGTTACCAAGCCATAAGAGTAAACTCTGTTTGTTTGAACACCTTAGCTAAGTGCAAAATCAGACTTAGAACACTCTCTTAACCTATAAGACCAAAATAACTCAGAAAAAACCCAAAAAAAAATTCAGTTTGGCTTCACAATAAACTTGGTGGTGGACCATAAAACCTTTTACATCCAAAATAGCTAAAAATTTCCACCTGGAGACTCCACAATCCTAAAAATAGACTTTGAGACTCCACTGGGAAAACCCCAAGTCTTTATAGCATTATACAAACTCAGTTAGAAGACTTCAAGATTAAAATTTTCCTTCTTCTGAAAAGATCAGTTAGCCTCTTAAATATTGTCATATTTGGTTAAAATTTTCTTTAAATTAGGTCTGAAAAACATAGCATAGTGGCTCCTAGAAATATTTATACTAGAGCCTACCCTGACCCAAATCCATTGGAAGAAGTTAAAAACCCTGAAAGTATACTTAGGAAGTCTCCTAAGATTAAATTTTCAACTGTTTTTAGATCACTCTTGAGATCTAATTCAGTCCCTTAAAATCTTGCAGCCCTACACCAATCACAAGTCGACTTAAGAAATCCTTTTAGAACTAGGTCACTTGATGATATAATCCAGCTAGATTCTGAGTCTTCACTTTCACCTCCTGAAACAAGAGAACACCCTGATAGTAGAGAGACAACACCACCTGACCTACATTTCCTGTTGAATTTAGGTGTCTCTCATCCAAGATCAGCTCAACAATCTACTTCTGTTCCATCCACATCTCTTCCACCTTCATTCACCATCCAAACCACTCCATTTCAGCCCGCTTTCCCTTTAGTTAATCCACCTCTTGTTAATCCACCTCCACCACATATCATGGCAGCATGGTATGCTCCCTTAGTCCTTGCTGTACCATTAGTCAATCTTCCACAGGACTATCAGTCCAAAATTCCGTTATATTACTACATCACAAAACGTGGATAAGATGAATGACTACTTTGACAGAAATGAAATTGATGATGATTCTGTCAAGCTTAGACTCTTTGCTCAAAGTCTGGGGGGAGAATTAAGAAAACGGTTTAAATGTTTAGGCCCCCATAGTATTAATGATCTTCAAGGCTTCCATCAAACATTCTTAAATAAATGGGAAATAAAGAAGAATCCTCTCCAAGTCCTCTCTGATTACAAGAATCTTCATAGGAACCCAGGGGAAATTGTGCAAGCTTACTGCACTAGATTCAATAGTGTATATAATGCACTTTCCCCAGAACTAAAACCTCCACAAGGTTAAGCTTTAAACAAGTTTCCTGAAGGGTTTGACGCTGACATGACCTATTCGCTAAGAGAGAGAGATTTTGTAACCCTTGAAGATATGCAAAGAGGCGCTCTCTCTATGGAAGTAAACTTAATGGAGAAGAGAGAAAGAATGAAAACTGAAAAGAGAGTATCTTTAAGAGAGGAATCCACACCCTCTACTTCCAACTTAAAAATGGAGAAAATGATGGAAGAAATGATGAAGGAGATGAGCATAATTAAGAGAGCACAAGCCAGTCAAAATCAAACTGCTCCTCGAAATAGAAATCAGAATTATAGAAGAGAAAACAATCAAGATAAACAGAACGAAAGTGACCAACAAATTAGACCTCCCTTCCAAAAAAACTATGTAGATCAATATGAGGAAGATAAAGAGTTGGGAAGGTTAGAAGAAGCTCATGTAAACTTGATTGGATCAGAAAGTGGGGATGATGTTTTCCTCACTGAAGAAGATCAAGGTTTCTTCTCTGATCAAAGTACAAACACCTATGAATATTTTGATGACTATAGGTTAGGGTTTGAAAATGCAATCATGGAAGTGCACAAACAATACGATCTTAGGAGCAAAGGGAACATAGATAATTCAAAGGATAAGAACACTAATTCTGCTGTCAAGAAAAATGCAGAAACTTAGCCCAAAAGGACAGTAGAAAAAATCAACAGTTTGTCTAAGAAACCCGACTTAAAAAAAGACAAAGGTGTCCAGCCACATGTTGAACACAGTACCCCTAGTACTTCAGCTAGTGGTCCTAATAAAACCGTTCCAATTACTAGTCCAGACAAAGTTCAGCAAATCAAAGTTGCTGAAAAGAATTCAATTGAAAAGGCAGATGTAAATATCAACAAGTCAATTATTCCTTTTAGCCTTGAGGGAGAGATTGCTAAGATAAAAATTTCCATTCCTCTAGCTGAACTAGTAACCCAAGACATGTACAAAAACCAATTTTTAAAAGCTTTGAACTTAGGAAGTGATACTGATACTTTGAACTTGACAGATGACAAACCTAAGCTGTTGTTTGGCCCAGAAGTTGAAGGAAAATACCAAGAAGGACGCGTCCCTCCCTTCTATGTTAGTTTGAACATACATGATAAAATTCTACACAATGCCATGTAAGATTCGAGAGCTTCACACAATCTAATGCCCAAGGTGGTAATGGAAAGCTTAGGCTTAGAGATTACCAAACCATACAAATATTTGTATTCCTTTGACTCAAGCAGAGTCAAATGTTTGGGTTTAATCAAATATTTATGCGTTAATTTAGCTCAAATCCCTACTAAGAGTTTAGTCATGGACATAGTTGTAGCTGACATTCCCCCTAAGTATGGCATGCTCTTATCAAGATCCTGGGGAGCCAAACTTCAGGGAAGCCTTCAAATGGACATGTATTATGCCACCATTCCTGTTTTCAACCAAAACAGAAGACTGTACAGGGAATCTCACATGAAGTACATGGTGAGAAACATAGACAAACCAAACAATTCTCCAATCTATTCTATTCAGTCAAGTTTAGATTCCTTTATCTTATGTAACGAAGATGAAATTACTCAACAGGATAAAGAGAACATAAACCCATTTGATTCATCAGAAAAATCGAATTTTCCCTTGAATCAACGTCGAAACATTGAAAATCAACAACAACAAGAAAACGAAAACGAGTCAGACATAATTTAGACAATAAAATTTGATGGATATTGTAATAAAGCAAGCGCAGGTGAAGGCATATGAATCCAGAATATGAATAAGAGTTTTTCATATAAATTGGATTTCCCGTGCACTAACAATGTTGCTGAGTACGAAGCACTTCTCCTAGTCTTACAATTGCTTAAACAATTAGAAGCCCAAAAGATAACAATCTTAGGAGATCTTGAACTTATTATAAAACAAATCAAAGGAGAATACTCAGCCAAAAATCAGAGACTTAGGGAATATCAGAACGCTGCCCTCGATCTATTGAAAACCTTTTAAAAATACAAACTTGTTTTCATTCCTAGAGCATTTAATCATTTAGCAAATGAACTCGCTTTCATCGCCAGTAACTGTCAAATACCTGAAATAAATGAACATCTTACCATAAAGGTAAAACACAGGCCTTCTGTGCCTGATAACGAAGATCACTGGCAGGTATTTGACTCTGACAAACACATAGACGATTTCTTAAGATCAGAAAACGATTTCACCAGACCAATGTCGGAATCTAGCCATAAACAAAACTGTTTATATATCGAGGAAATCCCAGAAGCTGAAATAACACACTCTGCTGATATAAATCATTATGAGAATCCGTTTGAAGCAGAGTTAGTTGACAACGCAGACCAAAAATACTTGGAAACATTCCAAGAGGTCTCTCACCTTTGGAACATCTTTTCGACTTTAATGATGTAGCCAAAGAACCAAAAATGGAGCCTGTAGAAACAAACGTAGAAGAATATAGCATAGGCTCCCTAGCAGAACCCAAAATGGTTAAATTGTCCAGCACTCTTCCAACTCACATAAAATCTTGATACATAGAACTTTTTAAAGAGTTTAAATATGTTTTTGCCTGGGCATACATAGATCTGAAGTCTTACGATACCAGCATCATTCAGCACAAGGTTCCCGTGAAGGAAAATAAAAATCCCTTCAAACAAAAACTAAGGAGAATAAATCCACTTTTACCTTTAGTTAAAGCTGAAATAGAAAAAATGCATGTTGTTGGGATCATTGTACCAATCAGATTTTCCGAATGGGTATCAAACTTAGTTTCTGTTAGAAAAAAGAATGGAGAAATCAGGCTCTGTATCGATTTCAGAAACTTAAACAGAGCATCCCTAAAGGAAAACTACCCCTTACCCAAGATGGAACATATACTTCAGAAGGTAGTTGGGCCAAAAAGGATATCACTCTTAGATGGGTTCTCGGGTTACAACCAAGTGTTGGTGTTCCCAAGTGATCAAATTAAAACTACTTTTACCACACCTTGGGGCACCTTTATGTATGTCAAAATGCCTTTCGAGTTAATGAATGCAGGGGCCACCTTCCAAAGGGCCATGGACATAGCTTTTTCTGAAGATATTGGCTATTTCATAATTATTTACCTTAATGACATAACAATTTTTTCAAAACTGATGAAGAACATCTGATTCACTTGAGAAAAGTTTTTGAGAAATGTAGGAAATTTGGCTTGTCATTAAATCCCAAGAAGACACTCTTCGGTCTCCAAGAAGGAAAACTTCTTGGTCATATAATTTCAGAAGAACGACTCAAAATAGACCCTACAAGGATAGTTGGCATATTGCAAATTAATCATCCAAGAAGCCTCAAAGAATTGCAATCTTTCATTGGAAAGATTAATTTTTTTAGAAGGTTTATCCCCAACCTTGCTGAGCTATTAAAAAACATTACAAACATGCTTAAGAAAGATGTGGGCGTAAAATGGACTTTACCAGCTAAACAATCATTCGAACTGGTCAAACAAGCTCTTACCCAAACACCAGTCTTGATTAGTCCTGATTTTACCAAAGACTTTTACATCTTTTCTTTTGCATCTGAACATACAATAGCTACAATTTTGCTTCAAAAGAATGACTTGGGGCAAGAATAACCAATATCTTTCTTTAGTAGAGCCTTAAGAGATGCTCCTCTCAAATATAACATCATGGAGAAGCAAGCCTTAGCATTAGTGAAAGCTTTAAAGGACTTTAGGGTCTATATTTTACACTCTCACATAATTGCCTTTGTTCCACATACTTTTGTCAAGGACATTCTAAGTCAAGACCCTGATGGTAAAAGGGGAAAATGGATTGCAACTATTCTTGAGTATGACTTAGAAATCAGGCCCACCAAGTTAGTTAAAGGTCAAGGATTAGCAAAACTTATGGCTGAATCTAACTTCCAAGCACTAGACATGAATATGGTAGATGTGTTGGAGGAAATAGAAGAATCTACTGCTCCTTTTATTGAAGAAACATTTCTAAATTCTCCTTGGTATGCTGACATTATTTATGTGCTTTTATATTTAAATGCTCCTCCTTCTTTGTCCAAAACTAAGGCTAGATTTTTAAAACAAAAGGCTTCAAGTTTCTACATTATAGATGGGGTGTTATATTGGAAAAATGTTGTTGGAATTTTTCTCAAATGTTTACTTGAAGATGATGCAGGAAAGATCATGCATGAGTTGCATGAAGGAGAATGTGGAGGACACCTCTACTGGAAGGCCACAACAAACAAAATTCTTAGGTCCGGTTACTATTGGCCTACCCTTTTCCCAGATACTCAGAAATTAGTCATCTCTTGCCATAAATGTCAAATCTTTGATGGCAAGAGAAAACTCCTTCCCTTACCTTTACATCCTATCAGAGTTGAGGCACCTTTTCAACAATGGGGGCTGGACTTCATTGGGGAAATTCACCCATCCTCTTCAGCTCAGCATAAGTGGATCCTCACAACCACTAAGTTATTTACCAAATGGATAGAAGTTATACCCTCTAGGAATGCTAATGATTCTATCATTATCAAGTTTCTTGAAACCAATATCCTGTCCAGATTAAATTGTCCCAAAAAAATCATAACAGAAAATGCTGCTGCTTTTAAATCTAAGAAGATGGTTGATTTCTGTCACAAATATCACATAACCTTGGGCCATTCCACTGCTTACTATCCCCAAGGAAATGGATTAGCTGAATCTTCCAACAAGAGTCTCATCAATATAATAAAAAAACTGTTGGAACATAATAAAAAATCATGGCACAGTAAGCTGGTTCATGCCTTATGGGTTGATAGATTAACTACAAAGAAATCAATTAATATGTCCCCCTATCAATTGGTTTATGGCATGTATGTAGTTTTTCCTACCTCATTGGGAGTTCCGGTCATGAAACTCCTTCAAGAAGTGCAGATTGAAGAAAATGATATGCAGAGAAGAATTAACCAAACAATCCATTTAAAAATGACCAAAGAAGAATTTTATAAGAGAACACAGTTGGTTCAAGAGAATGTGAAGAAGCTATTCGATAAGAGGACCAAGGAAAACAATTTCCAATCTGGAAATGTTGTTCTTAAGTGGGATTCGAGAAGAGAAGAGAAGGAAAACATGGCAAGTTTGAGAACTTGTGGAAAGGGCCCTATATTATTCATGCTGAGAGGGGTCACAATACATTTTTCTTGAAAGAATTGAATGGAGAAGATCTGTATGGAGGTCCTGTCAATGGCAGGATGCTCAAGCATTACTTCTGCCAAGAATCATAGGTTTTCAAAGCATTTTTATTTTTTCATTGTAAATATCATAGTCTGATCATTGCATTCAAAGTTGGAAAAATCAAAAATACAAAAACATACAAAAGAGAGAAAAGAGGGCAGATCGTAAAAAACAAGAGAGGCACAGCCCCATGCCAAAAAGAAAATAAATTCTGAAAGTGTGCAAGCTTAAATGCCACTCCTGAAAAAAAAAACTTCTAGTTAGTCGAACTGCCTAATCTTGACTAATTAGCCTTTTGAATTTACTGCTGATAGTATAGTGAAATTGATTTGCCAAATTGTTTAATCTTGGCTTATCAGTAGATAGTTTAGGATAGAAATTAAAGGTTCAAACATGTTCAAAATCTGAACCTAAAGTTTCAAAGAGAGAATGACTCAAATCTGTTTTAAATTCTGAGTCAAAAGGTGTAAAAATATGGTTCTAATCAACTCAAAATCTGAACCAAAAGAAAAGCAAAGACAACTCAAACAAGAGTTAAAACAGAGCTGTGAAGAAAAAAATAAGGCAGTAATCTAAGCTTTCAGATCTTAAGCCTTCCATTTTGATTTAAAAAAAAAAAAAAAAAACTGCAAAATAATGTCTATGTGTGGCTTGTCTTTATTGCCATAGGTCACAACAAGTCAAACCTCTTAATCTTGACTTGGCTGTTTTTAAATTTATGTTATAGAGTTTAGAGAATAAAATCTATTGGACAATTCAATCCCAACGGATGGTATAATAAGTAGAGAATTTTATGGACTCAACTGTTTAATCTGAGTCCATGGAGAAATAAGGAGTA
This sequence comes from Pinus albicaulis, assembly GCA_034641835.2. Taxonomy (NCBI): domain Eukaryota; kingdom Viridiplantae; phylum Streptophyta; class Pinopsida; order Pinales; family Pinaceae; genus Pinus; species Pinus albicaulis. The sequence continues at coordinate 1,080,398,636 of CM076570.1, read as the reverse complement.
GAAATAGATTAGATTTCCTGTTTTCAAAAGAATAAATGGTGAAAAGAGTTTTCCAATCCAAGTGCACTCTAATGAAGAAAAAAATGTTATATTAGTAGGATTGGGTAAGTAGAAATTTTTTATTGATAAAGTCCATTATTTCTGTGGCTGCTAACATGTTTCAAAGCAAGATCATCCAGCAAAGGAAAAAACATAATGGATGAGGCAACTGATCAACCTCCCAGAGAATGCAAGTCTGCAGTTCTTGATGCCTTCAAAAAAAAGGCACCATCCCCAAGTGGAGCCACTGTTAGTCACCCATAGAATTTTGTCATATCAGATGGTGGCTAAATGATATTTGATAGCCTTCAAGAAACAATTTCATCACTAAAATTGTTGATGCTTTAAGTCTTTTGTTAAAATCCTACTCTTTGGATAATCGTCACTACTTTTCCCCTTTCAACTCTGAAATCCTGCTGATTTCCAAGGCCGAATACTGCTGCAAAGTCATCATTTTCCTCTTCTCCCACTCAAAACTAACCTTCGTTTGTTTCCCTCTTTCTCCATAAAAATCCTCTGTTTTGTCATGAGTTCTTTTCTTCCACTCATGAAAGTCACTTTTACAAAGTTAAAGACTTACTCTTTTACTTTGCCGAAACCCCCAAAATCCTTTGAAAACCATTGGATAAACATAAAAACCCACATTTTGTACATATATGGGTCTTAGCCCCTTCCCGCATAAGTCCCTGGTCGTATGACCCTTCATATGACCCTCAGCCCCACAGTCGGGTGCCAAGCCTTTAAATATTTCTCCGCCCGAAGAATAAAACCTTTAATTATTTTAATTCTTTAGTTTTTAATTATTTTATAACTTTTCCACCAGTCTGGATTTCAGTTTAATATCCACCGTCGATCTGATTTGTAGATCGACAGAGTGGAGTACGTTTCCTCGGTGGTCCCCGCCATCCACTAGCTGATTTTTGAAACCGCGCGGGTTTCATCGCACCTCCTTTGGGCAAAGGTGGTTTTCTCCAGATCGCCAGCGATTCCATACATCACTCAACACGTGTCCTGGGTATTGTTTGTGAAACCACCATCCATCACGCATTAAAGTTCAGACCAGGATGCCCAACGATATTGACCACAGCCGTCAGATCTAAACCCACTCATCCAATGGCTATCGCTCGCCAAAGATGCCCGACAATTAACGAAGGTACCCACGCGATAACCGGGCCATCGTACAGTGGCAACAACATCTCCACCGTCGATCTGATCTATAGATCGACGGCCCACATTCCATTTGCCCTATTTCTCCATTTGACTTTCAACCTCTGCTCCCGACCGTCGATCTCTGCGCGATCGACGGCTCAGATTTAATCTTTTTCCACCCATTCTATGATCTCTCCCGATCAATCTCAACTGTTGGATGATGCCATCCAACGGCCATGCTTCCTCCACATGCCTTCTGAAGTAGTTAGCCTATATATGCAGGATTTTTTAATCATTTTTCGTATATTGCAGGGTTTTAACAGTTTTTTCCGCCTTGACGAAGAAAATTCATAGGCCGGGGGTGACGATCCTCCAGCCTTCGAATTCACCAGAGAAATCATTCGCAGGGTGTAATTTTTGCGTCTCATCAAGGTTTCATGAGACCTTGATGCCATATAACCCTGTGCAGCCCTGTATAACAACGAAAACCCAAGAATTGGGCGCAGTCAAAGAATATTAGTGCCGAAGACCAAAATCTATCAGAACAGAGGATTAGAGACAATTTTACAGGGATTACGGCTAAGATGGTTATCAAAAGCCTAATCCTTATTTAAAACAAAGTTAAAGAAGAAAAATATTAAGTGTTTTATCAAACAGAAAGCCTCCACCGCCACATCTAAAGCCAATTGATTCCTCAGCTACCACCACAGTGCCACCCGTTCCTCAAAGTACTCAATCAGAGGCCAAAGTTATTGATCAAATGAAGATTTTCTCCTCAGCACAGCTAGAAAGTTACTTCTACAAGGAAAACTAATGCAAAAAATATCTGCAGAGTAACCCTAACATCACACAGAGCCTCAAAGGTCAAAAAAAGCTCCCACCGAGCTTAATTCATAAGTGTAAATCAATTAATACAGAGAAACACCTGTACACTTCTTCATTGAGCCCCCCAAAGGCCAAGAAGACATTAAAGTCTGTATTAACTAGTTTTGAGATCTTTTATCAGATCTCACCTCCTCATCCTTCTATAAATACTTTAGTAGAAGATGAGTGAGGGGTTGGTTGTTGTTGATTACAAGTTTTAATACTGAAACTCTCTTAAATAAATACATAAGTCTGTTGAAGTTGAAGAACAAATTGAAGTCTTGGAGGTCTTGATGAAGTTGTCGCATGCTTGCTCCTGAGAAGGCTCTATCATTGGATGCATGAGCTTGGCTATTGGTGAAGTATTCTTAACTGTTTTATGTTTTCCCATGTTTTCATTATGTTCCATAATATCTTACTACAGTAGGCTGAAATTTTTAGGCTAAGAAATTACTCTTGGAAGCACCTTAGACCTGTTCACCCTTCACTATTTAATGTTTTCTTCTGCTGAAGTATTTTAGAGGCTTTAATCTTTCTCTTTAGTCTTCATGCTTGTTTATTTCCTTAATAGTTTAAACAGTTGGTTTTAGCATGATTATGGTTTGCCCTGCTTGTCTGCCACCACTTAAAAATTGTTATTGAAGTTTCCCTTTGAAGTTCTTTGCTTACAGTGAATCAAAGAGGTCTGTTTTGATCTTGCCCTTTGTCCTTACTTAAACAGTTGGCTTAAAGGTCGTTATAATTATGATCATAGATGTTTTTAGGTGTTCCCTCTTCTATGACTGCAATTATCAGTGAAATATTTTATGTTTTCCAAGTCATTTGAAATAAAATATTTTAGGAAATAGGTTGTTCCCCGAATCTTAGATTTCATTTTAAAAGTTGTTTTTAAGTCATTATTTGCTTAAAGGTGTGATTTGTAGATTTCATGGTTAGCCCTGTCTATCAAAGAGCTCTTTATTGTTTAAATTGTGCTTTCAAATTCCCTTTGTTGACAATTAAACTTCTCTTTCCAAATCATTAATGTTCATCGCATTCCAAAAACAAAAGGATCTTGTGGCCAAGTTAGATTTTCCCTTTGATATCCCATATCCATTGATAAGTTTGTTATGACCTTTTCTTGACTCCATTGCCTAATGAATCAGATATTTCTCTGTCCTATATATCTTTCTCAGGCCTTTCGTGTTCTGTTGTATCAATCTAACCAACCAAACAAACAATCAAACACCTGCACTTAATAACTATTCTAAAACCAATACTCTAAGCACACAAGATAAACCTTTGCAAACAAACTTTTGAGAGATCCCTCTCTGAGAATAGGAGGACTAGATCTTGTAACTCTAAAGATTGGTTCTGATGTTGCCTTGTCTTTTGATTTGCCAAACTATCAAAACATGGGACACCAACACACGGTAGGGATAATAACGAGATGGCAGTGATTGATGGGATTAATTTTGTTTTATCTTGCTTAAAAAAAGAAAAATGGATTTATTTAGAATTATATTTTACATTTAATGAATATTTTTTTTTTCATCGATTTTTAAAAATGAAAAAATCATAGTTGAATTGGTTTAGATAAGGAGATGACAGTGATTGATGGGTTGATTTTTGTTTTATTTGGATAAAAAACACAAAAAGGGGGATTTATTTGGGATTTTATTTTAATTTAATGAAGATAATTCTTTTTCATTTCAATATGATTTTAAAAAATTATAGTTGAATTAATTTAGAAATTTTATTTTATATTTAATAATATTAAGTATTTTTTTTCATTTCAATGTGATTTTAAAATATTATAGTTTGATTGGTTTATTTTTTGGGTTGAGATTTGGGATATAATTTTGTTTAGCTTATATTTTGTTTTGTTATTTAAATTATATTTTAAATTTTTTTAAACGTATGAATACAATATTTTTAGTTGTATTTAGATTTTGAGATATATATATATATATATATATATATATATATATATATATATATATATATATATATATATATATATATAATTGTTAAATTAGTAAAATATTTAATTTAATAATATTGGTTTTTTTAAAATTAAAATTTAAAAAAAAAATGAATTTTCCATTTTAAATTGGATTAATAATTTTTTTATAATATTTTAACTTTCTCTTCTTTTTTTCAAGCAAATAAGCTATCTATTTATTTTATAGAATGACATCCTCCTCTATCTTCAATGATTCATGAAAAGAGAAAGAAAGAGTTTATTGCTAAGCTAGTACCACCACCACCCTAGGTATTTGCAAATTTTTTCATTAACATCGACATTCATAATAATTTAATTTTATTATAGTGAATGTGAAAATACAAATCACCTTTTTCATCGCAAATCTCATTGTACTTTTTTTTATTCTTCTAAATTTTCTAAATTATGGAAAAATTGAGGTAAATTTGTGCATCTACTTGTTTTTCTCTTCTTATAGGCATGTTTATTTTGGAATAGAACTTCCACAATTTTAATTAATTATCTCCAAAGTTGTTATGCTATTTCTTCCCCTTTAATTAAATTCATTAAATAAAAAAAGGGCATATGAATTAGTACCATATAAAATGGGTGTTGTCTAAACATGTTATGTTTTGGACATTTTGGCTAGAATCCAATGAATTATTTTTTTGCCAGATCTTATGTTTTGTCATTTAAAATGGATTTTTCACTCCATATATGGATTCAAAACTCTCAAAAACTCCTCCTCAACTCACAATGTGGAGAGTTTTCAACTCTAACTTGCTATTCCAAGAAATTCCTACAAGATTATCGAAAAATCTTCCAACACATAGAGTTATGGTTTTTGGGGATGTGGTATTGATATGCTATGATATTGGCCCATGGTATTGTAAACAAAGCTTATTTATAGATTAAAATTCTCATGATAAAGTGGAGATAAATCTTTATGGCTAATAATCTTGTTACATATATTTTTTTACGTATATATATGTGTGTGTGTGTGTGTGGGTCTCTTTAAATTATATATTAATTATTTTTATCAATAATAATAATAATAATAATAATAATAATAATAATAATAATAATTTAAACAAAGTTATAATATAGTTAATTTTTATGATTTTTTTTTTTTTTTTTTTTTTAACAACTTGAAATATATGATTAAGCAAGTGTTTTGATTCTTATAATGAATTGATGTTATCCACCCTAACCAACCATTTAATTTATTATGGTTGTGCTAGTGTGCACATCTAGTAAAAAAAAATTGTTTTTTATTAACATTGCAATTCACATATTTTCCTAGTATTGAACTTTGTATTGTTGTTTATGAAGAGGGAAACAATGTTCCTGCTACTAGCATAGATCCATCTTAACTAGGAGCTCTGATCCCTCTAGACTCTTGATAGTTTAGATCTGATATATATATATATATATATATATATATATATATATATATATATATATATATATATATATATATATATATATCAACTATGTACCAAGCATAAAAAGAAATTCCATATATCTTTCATTTTGAGAGACACACCAATTGTTGATTTTTGTAGCTTGGGAGGTACTTCAAGCCCTAGGGTTCAAGGTTTGGAGGGCAAGGTGCCACAAGGGTCACTTGTAGGCTTGGAACCCAAGTATGGGGTTTTGCACCCAATCATGTTTGGGGCATTTCCGAGAGTACATTTATACATGTGATGGCATGAGATGATAGAGGGCAGAAAGGAGAATCCAACGCTTCGAGAATCGTCAAATTCTGAGTTGTAGAAGTGGAGAAATGTACTTTTGAAGTTGAAAATTAATTATTTGGTATTCAAGTCATGTAGTCTTGAAATAATTTTGTCCAAAAGTCATGTCTCTTCATAATTCATGGAGCCCTTGTATTGGATATAAATACAAGGTGAGGACAAGTCATTTTATCATCCAAAGTTGTGAAACAAACTCAAGGAAAGGGTTCAGATTTCTCTGCCTAGCCACAACAAGTCAAGAAGAGGACAACGAAGGAATTGGGAGGTTGTTTCAGGAGGTCGAGGGGTTTTTTAGAGGGCCACAACCCATATCTTAGAGGTCGAGAGGTAGGGGGGTTGTTTTAGTGGTGTTTTGGTGGAGGAATGGCCCTTCAAAAGGCTATTTCAGTGAAGGGACAACTTTTTGTAACAAGCCACATTGGAAAAGAGGAGATCAAATGGTTGAATGGGGTTGGAACAACCCAACATTGCAGCCAAGGCTTCCCTCCCCTCTTAGAAAGGAAGCCACTATTTTGGAGGGTTATTTTGGCCATATTAGAGGACTTTTAGGGACTGTTGTTAGAGTTCCCTAACAACTCTAGCAATGAAAAAACCTAAGTGCCCTAAAATAGGGAGTTGGTGCATGCTTATTGGAGCAGCGTTTGATGTTTTTTGGGTCAAGGAAGTGACCATATTTGGATCCTATTTGGAGCAGCCTATGGGAGCCAATTTGGAGGAATATTTGAGTGACCATAAGCCTTCATTGGTACAGGTTCCACAGTGTAGTATTAGGTGCCATTTATCTAGTGGAGAGGAGTGTGTTGGTCACCCAAAGTAGCCCTGGATGATCTACCTTGATGTGACAAAGAGGAGCTGATGGTTGGGTGAATTTTGGTGTCGAAGTGAAACACCTTGACGGACAAAGGTGGCTGCTAGTGTGGCAGTTTGGAGTTCGGGACTTAGGCCTACCCAGAGAGAATATTGGATTAGCCTATGTACACTCTAAAGACGTGACTTGTAGCAGTGTTAGGTGGTAACCCTCCTGGAGTCTCAATGTCTAGTCGCATTGATGGAATAAGGCACTACTAGTGAGAAGTACGGAAGTGAAGGACTGGCAGGATGAGATACGACATCGATTTTGTCATAATATCTTGTATACTATATATTGTTGTATTATTAATATTTTGGTTTAATATAGTGAATATTGGTGATTGTACATTATTGTACAATTTTGTTAAAACTGTCTATATTTGTCCATATGTGATTTACTGCTTTATATTTCTGTTGTGAAAAGTAGTTCATGGTTGATATTATTGGTTTGGTAGCATCAGTGATTTTAAGGCTCTAACCTAGACCCAAGGTCATGGAAATTCAACATGGTATTAGAGTGTGTCTGAGCTACTTTGAAAGTCAGTGAATCAAAGTTGTGTGCAATGAAGTACAACGTGAGAGGGAGCTGGTCACATTGTAAGTGAAGAGCTCACTACATTGTCAAAGTTGCATGAAGGTCTCTAGTATGAAGAAAGGTTGGAAGGGTTTTCCAACTATACTCCTTGGAAGGAAAGGATCAAGTTGGTCTTACAGGTCAGCAAGATCTGGGATTATGCTGAGAAAGATATCAAGAAGCCAATCAACCCTAAGGAGTTGGATATATGGGAAGATTTGGATATGAAGGTGAGGTTGATCATCCTTGATGGTGTGAAGGATTCCTTAATACCTCATTTTTCCGAGAAGAATAATGCACATGAGATGTGGATGGCTCTTCAAAACTTGTTCCAGAATAAGAACGAGAACCAAGTACTCATATTGGAGGATAAGTTTAAGTCCACCAAGATGATAAAGTGCGAAGGAGTGACTTTGTATCTAACGAGGTTGTCTCAGGTCATATATGATCTTATTGTCATCGGTTTCAAAATTTCAGAGGGAGATCATATGGAGCTATGGGAAGGATTGCCTTGAAAGGGTTCACCAAGGAATGGAATGCCTTCATCAAAGAAATCATTTCCAGGGAGAAATTTCCATACTATAATAGGCTATGGGATGACTTCATTCAGGAAGAGTTACGAAATGAGGACCTTCATCTATAGAGGAAGATAGATGAGGATGTGGGACTTGATGTGGGACTTGCAACGTGTATGAAGGGTAAGTTGAAGAAGGACTTGAGTATAGTCAAGTGTTTCAACTATGGCAAGATAGGTCATTTTTCGTCGAGATGTCTGAAGAAGAAGGGATATCATGAGAGGAGGAAAGGAAAGCAGGTCGTCAGTGTTGTAACTTTAGCTGAGATATATGATCTCTCCAAGAGATTAAAAGAGGAGGAATTTGCTATGATTTCTCATTTCTTGCAGGGTACTATCAAGGAGGATGGATGGTACATGGACAGTGGTGCAACGAAGCATATAACAAGATCACAAGAGACTTTTGAGACTCTAGCTGAATGGGAATCAAATTTTCACATGGTGTTGTACGACAAGAGTAAGTTGGAGATTCGAGGATTGAGCATGGTGCCATTCAGGATGGAGATGGGACGTATGATGAGGGTCAAGGATGCATTGTTTTTACTAGGACTCAGATATAGTGTGATTTCTGTCTCGATGATGGAGAGGAAGGGGTTTGAGGTTTTGTTCCAAGATGGGAAGGCAAGACTCAGGTGTCGAGGCTCTAAGTCTAATCAGATTGTACTCAGAGTTATAGATCATGGTCTTTACAGGTTGATGGAAAAGCATGTGGATAATGCAAAGAAGCAGGTGGAGTAGGTGCAGGTTCCAAACAAGAAAGAGTATGTGCAAGTGCACGCTTTAGAGTAGAAGCTACAGGTTCCTTAGAAGAAGGCACACTTTCTAGATAAGAAAGACCAAGTTCCAGAGACTTTGAGGGAGTCGATTTTGAGAGGGAGCTTGCAGGTTCAGAGGGAGAATTTGTAGTCCAAGAAGAGCACATGGTCAGTGGGAGGCAAGGGCGCTTCCAAATCTACCCAAAAGGAATCATGGAGGCACTGGAAAGTGATACAGGAAAATCAGAAGAAGCAGGGTGCTTCCATCAATGAAAATGATAGTTTTGAGAAGGGTGCAGTTCACGGTACATGGATTGTTGTGATTGTGACCGTCAGGAGTTGGAAAAGTGTTGTGAGTTGTGATGATGATGATTAGTTACCTCCTCGTCTTGGAGGTAACTCCCTCATTAAGAGGTAGTGTTTATTTTTGTAGCTTGGGAGGTACTCTAAGGCCTAGGGTTCAGGGTTTGGAGGGAAAAGCACCACAAGTGTTACTTATGGGCTTGGAACCCAAGTATGGGGGTTTTCACCCAATAATGTTTGGGGCATTTCCGGGAACACATTTCTACATGTGATTGCATGAGATGATAGAGGGTGGAAAGGAGAATCCAACGCTTCAAGAGTCATCAAATTCCAAGTTGTAGAAGTGGAGAAATGAATTTTTGAAGTTGACAAATAACTATTTGGTATTCAAGTCATGTAGGCTTGAAGTAATTTAGTCCAAAAATCATGTCTCTTCATAATTTGTGGAGCCCTTATATTGGATATAAATATAAGGTGAGGAAAAGTCATTTTATCATCCAAGGTTGTGCAATAAACTCAAGGAAAGGGTTATTATTTCTCTGCCTAGCCAAAACAAGCCAAGAAGAGGACAACGAAGGAATTGAGAGGTTTTTTCAGGAGTCCAAGGAGCTATTTAGAGGGCCGCAGCTGGGATCTTTGAGGCCGAGAGGCAGGGGGACTATTTTAGGGGTGTTTATGTGGAGGAATACCCTTTAGAAGGGTTGTCGCAGTCAAGGGACAAATTTTTGTAGCAAGTCGCAGTGGAAAATAGGAGTTCGAAGGGTTGAATGGGGTTGGAACAACCCAACACTGTAGCCAAGGCTTTCCTCCCCTCTTAGAAATGCAGATACAGTTTTGGAGAGCTATTCTGGCCATATTAGAGGACTGTTAGTGACTGCTATTTAAGTTATCTAACGAGTCCAACATTTCAACAACCTAAGTTCCTTAAAATAGTGAGTTGGTGCATACTTATTGGAGCAGTGTTTGATGTTTATTGGGTCAAGGAATGACCAGAATTGGATCAGATTTGGAGCAACCCATGGGAGACAGTTTGGAGGCTTGTTTGAGTGACCATAAGCCTTCATCGGTGCAGATTTCGCAGTGTAGTATTGGGTGCCATTGATCAAGTGGATGGAAGTGTGTTGGTCGCCAAAAGTAGCCCTAGACGAGATATATTGACATGACAAAGAGGAGTTAAAGGTTGGGTGAAGTTTGGTGTCAAAGTGTAGTACCTTGATCGATAAAGGTGGTTTCTAGACTAGAAGTTTGGAGTTCAAGAATTAGGCCTACCCAGAGAGCAGATGGATCAACCTGTGTACACCCTAAAGATGTGACTTGCAGCAGTGTTAGGTGCAGGCCCTCCAGGAGTGAGCAATATGGAAGCGAAGGACCAATAGGATGAGATACGACATCAAGTTTTCCATTGTATCTTGTATACCATATACTATTTTATTATTCATATTTTTGTTTAATATAGCAAATATTTGTGATTGTACATTATTGTACAATTTTGTTAAAATTGTGTATATTTATGCATATATGATTTGCTGGTATATATTTCCGATGTGAAAAGTAGTTCATGGTTGAGGTTCTTGGTTTGGAAGCGTTAGTGATTTTAATACTTTAACCTAGACCCAAGGTCGTGGAAATTCAACATGGTATTAGAGCATTTCTAAGCTACTTTGAAAGTCAGTGAATCAGAGTTGTGTGCAGCAAAGTACAACATGAGAGGAATTTGATCAATTTGTAAGTGAAGGGCTCACTGCAATGTCGAAGTTGCAGGAAGGTCTTCAGTATGAGGACAGGTTGGAAGGATTTTCCAACTATATTCCTTGGAAGGTGTTATCACTAGGCTAGAACAGGTTGGGTTGTTTCAACCTCCAACCCAACATAACTATTTCAAACCAACTTTTAATAGGAAATTAGCCCTTCCAGTCTGAGAGGGCTCTCTCAAATTACTTATAAATTTTCTGCATAAAACTCAAAACATCAAATGGCTAACTTTGTACTTTTCATGTGATTTTTGCAGGTGAATGTGTCACGATGACTACCACCATTGGGCATGGAGTTAGCTAAGAAAAATCAATTATAAACAAATTGATTTCATGGAAGGTGAGGAAATTTTGGTTGTGAAATGGTGTGAAATAAAACATTTACAGTAAAATCATAGAAAATGAAGAATTTGGAGCATATAACATGAATTCCAAGTAATCGAATTTCTATGAAACTGATAAAATCATGAAAAACATGGAGGTAAAATATATGTGCCAAAACAAAATCTCAGGTCAAAAGATAGCCTGCTGCAAATGTATATTAACTATAGAAAAATTTTAGAAGGGTGGTTCTCTCACATCATCCATCAACCCCTTTAAAGTGAAAAAGTTACATATATATAGAGTGAGGTCCCCATTACAAAAATCTACTACCTAGGCTAGACTTGATGCACAACATAATATACCTAATTCTAATTGAATTACAACTCCTGGAGCCTTTCTAGGTATATTTTTGTTTCAACAAAATTTGAAAACAAAAATGAGTCTCCTTATCATTTAAGAACTCAACAAATTCATCGAATGTAACCAATTGCTGATGTGCTGGAGTGTTGGAATGTTCCACTCTTGCCACGTGTACGTTGAATTGTTGACTTGCTTAGCTGTCTCCCTGAAAAATAGTAGTTCACAGGATGATGATGTGGACACATTTGACCTGTTTTCCATCCAATACCTTGTTGTCTGATTACCCAAAAACTCATCAAAACTTCATTACGCAGAAAAAAAAAAGAATAGGGATTTTTGTAGCAAACTTTTGTAGAAAATGAAAAAAACCTCCTTTTGTTACCCATCTGACTTTTCTGAAAATTATAGGGTCTTATTTGATGTTTATTGGCTAAACACATGCCTTTAGCACTCCCATTTCTGAATTTTAAACTTGTCCTTTCCTCCATGAAAAACTACAACAATTTTGTAGCAAATATTCACCTTCAATATGGGGAGTTGCTATGAAACCATCAACTTTCTAAGATTTTTCCCTTTCATGATTTCTTCCACCTCCATGTCATTTCTAATAGCCTATAAAAGCCTGTATACTAATAAAAATATTGGTTAAATATAACATAGGAAAAAATTAAGGATGTTAACATGTTTAAGGAGTGCCATCTATTTCAGCAATAATCTTGAGACCCTTCTTCAAAATATAAGCTTGGATCATTTCAATTTGAGTCTCTAAGGCTTTGAGTTACCCCTACGAATTTTTCCTCTCTACTTGTAACCAGGTGTTCCTCTTACATAAGTGCTTCATAATTTTATGCAAATTTAGTGTTCTCTTTAACATATTTTTAGATTCACCTGCAACCTTATTATAGAAATCAAGTTTCTTTGATGTATCTTCATTCAATTCCTCAAAAAGTAATTTAGATTCTATCACCTCATTCCTAGCATCTCTTAACAGTTCTTGTAAAACCTCCACTTCACTTTTTTCTTATACAGGTTCCTTGTCTTTCCTCTTCTTTGCTGGCTTTATTTTTTTTGAAGGTACCTCTGGCATCATTTCAATTGGTTGTTGTGATCTTGTGATAGGTTTTCTATGTTTGAAAATTAAACCTGATTCTTCTTGAGTGAAATCCAATTTCTTGGCTCTCTTGCTCTTCTTTTTGGTTTCTGCCTCTATGATCTCTACAAGCTACACAATTTGGGTTTCTTCAATCTCAATAGGACTTTCTACAATCTCAATAGATTCTAGGATATCTGACAGCTTACCCTTCCCTTTTCTTTGACTTCTAGTCATCCTCCTCTTGATGCTTATAGAAGTTTTTGATACTACCACAAGTTCTGCTACAACTTCTATCTCTGCTTCAGTTTCAGCTACAGGCTCAGCCTCAGGCTACTTCTCCTCCTAGGGGTTATGTATTTGGACTTTGGAATTTTCCTAGGGGTGGCAGCATCTAACTCATAGCCACTTAAAAATAGAAAGGTGAGCCAACCCCTGTTCAGCCTATTCAACTCTTCAATAACCAGGAATTTAATAAGACCATAATGTAAAACAAAGGTGTTATTGGCATGATACTTTGCTTGGACCTTGTTAGCCATCTTTCCCAAACTTTGAAATAGATAAAAAGGAATGTGAAGGGGTTGTTTACCTGTGAAATGCAGAAGCAATTTGAAATGGTATTTGTAAACCATGTCGAACTTGCCTTCACAAGTGAAGTAATTCTGGATGACCATCAGGAGTTTATAAAATATTCTTTGAGGAAAGTTTTGGGGATTCCTATAGTCATATCAATCCCTTTGTGCTCTTCCTTAAGAAACTCATCACAATTCTACAACTGAAACTTCTGCACTTTAAAGCATATTTCTCCAAACCTAGGGATCTTTGTAGCATGAGAAATTGTGTCAGGGGACACTGCAAATTTCAGCATGCCCACTTTAGACTCTATCCTTATGAGGTTAATAGAATCATCTATGGAAATTTTCTCATGGTATCCCTACAGCTTCTGAAAGAAACAAAGGTACCCCATGCTGGCAAATGCTTGACTGAATGTAGGGTCCTACTCTAGTAGTTTCATGTCCATTGGTTCATATCTCACCACTGAGCCTCCTTTATATTTCTTCCTCTAAACTTCCATGGCTTCAACATGCAGAGAGATGCTTCTTGACACCCGAAAATATCCTAAAGACAATAAGACCAGCTATTGACACTAGAAAACCTACCTTAAAGACAACTAGACCAACTCATAAGAAAAAAAGTATGAGATTATGGACAACAAGAAAAATTCGAATGAGAATGAGACCGAGTTATGACAGAAGAGCTAATTAAAAGTGAAAAGGGAATGAATTTGGAATGAAGCTATATGGTTTGAGTGTTTTAGAAATGAGGGATAAAGTCAAATAACATGTAATCATGACCCACATGACTCTGACCATAACTGTTTTACATTTGTACCGTTACCACAACAACGGACTTCTGTAGTAGGACAAGTGTTTGGAGAGACAGATTCGCTATGTAAGTGTCAAGAACTTCTGCAGCAAACCCTTGGCTTTGTTAACTAAACTTGATATGGAATTTTGTAAAAATTTAAAAATTTCACATATGACCCAATATGCCCAATACCCATGGAAGATTTGATTTTCACCTTTATGTTAACACTCTACTAAGATTAATAATGACCCTAAAAACTAGATTTATGACAGAAATGACCTTTGTACATGTGATTATTGAAGAAAACTCAAAAACCTAACTAACTTAACCAAATTGACTCAAAGACAAAACCTAAGTGTTATCTTGGATAATAGAAGAAAAGGATCAATTTGGGCTTGTGGGTCAACATGATCTGGGATTTTTCCAAGAAAGAGATCAAGAAGCCAACTGATCCTAAGGAGATGGATACATGGGAAGATTTGGATACTAATGCAAGGTTGATCATCCTTGATGGTGTGAAGGAATCCTTAATATGTCATTTGTCTGGGAAGAAAAATGCACATGAGACATGGATGGCTCTTCAGAATATGTTCCCTGAATAAGAACGAGAACCAAGTGCTAGTATTGGAAGACAGTTTGAATTCCACCAAGATGATAAAGGGTGAATGAGTGCTTCATATCTAACGAGGTCATCTTAGTTCAGAGATGTGCTTTTTGTCATCGATGTCAAAATTTTGGATGGAGATATGGTAAGGATTTCCTTGAAAGGGTTCACTGATGAATGGAAGCCCTTCATCAAAGGAATTGTTTCTAGGGAGAAATTTCCAGACTGGACTATAGACTTTGGGACAACTTCATTCAGGAATATTTACGAGATGAGGACCTTCATCCATCGAGTAAGGTAGATGTGGACGTGGTACTTGCAGCGCGAATGACGGGTAAGCCGAAGAAGGACTTGAGTAGATTCAAGTGTTTCAAATATGGTGAGATGGGTCATTTTTCTTCAATATGTCTAATGAAGAAGGGAGATGGTGAGAAGAGGAAAGGAAATAAGGTTGTCGATGTTGTCACTTCAGCTGAGATAAATGATCTCTCCAGGATATTAGAAGATGTGGACTTTGATATTATTCCCATTTCTTGTAGGTTACTATCAAGGAGGATGGATGGTACATGGAAAGTGGTGCGACAAAGAATATGACAGGGTCACAAGAGGTTTTTGAGATTCTAGTTGAATGGGACTTGAAGTTACACATGGTGTTGGGCGACAAGAGTAAGTTGGAGATCCGAGTATTGGGTATGGCGCCATTCAAGATGGAGACAAGACGTATGATGAGGTTCCAAGATGTAATATTTGTACCAGGACTCAAATATAGTGTAATTTATGTCTTGTTCTAGGATTGGAAGGAAAGACTCAGGCCTAGAGGCCCTGAGTCCGATTGGATTGTAATCAAAGTTAGAGAGCATGGTCTCTACATGTTGATGGGAAATCATGTGGATCATAGAAATAAGCAGGTGGATCAGGTGCAAGTTCCAAATAATAAGGAGAAGGTGTAGGTGAAAGATTCATAGGAGGAAGGTACATGTTCTCGAGAAGAAGGTACACATTCTAGAGAAGAAAGACCAGGTTCTAGAGTCTAAGAGGGAGTCGGGTTTGAGAGGGATCTTGTAGGTTCAGTGGGATACTTTGTAGCCCAAGAAGAGTGCATGGTTAGTGGGAAGAAAAGGTGCTTCCACATCTACCGAGAAGGAATCATGGAGGGACTGGAAAGAGATACAAGAAAAGAAGAAGAAGCAATGACAACAACACTTCCGAGAAGGGTGTAATTCACTATACATGAATTGATGAGATTGTGAGCGCTAGGAGTTTGGAATGTGTTGTGAGCGGAATGACGATGATAAGTTACCTCCTTATATTAGAGGTGCCTCCCTTGCTAAGAGGGAGTGTTTATTTTTGTAGCTTGGGAGGTACTCCAAGCCCTAGGGCTCAGGGTTTGAAGGGTAAAGTGCCATAAGGGTCACTTGTGGGCTTGGAACCCAAGTATGGGGTTTTGCACCTAATCATGTTTGGGGAATTTCTGGGAGAAAATTTCTACATGTGATGGCATGAGACAATATAGGGTGGAAAGGAGAATCCAACGCTTTGAGAATCATCGAATTCCGAGGTGTAGAAGTGGAAAAATGAATTTTTGAAGTTGAAAAATAATTATTTGGTATTCAAATCATGTAGGCTTGAAGTAATTTTTTCAAAAATTCATGTCTCTTCTGTTCATCAGTGGTTTTCATTACTGTCAACCCAAGCAGCACCAGGGGCTACCCAGATCTTTCATGGAATTTTGACCTACAAAATTACTATATTCTGGGTCAAGAATATTTTTGATGGTTTCTACTAGTCGAGATGTTTTTGTTGATATATGGAATGCCATGTATTTCTTCGCAGTTTGAGAGATATTCATGTTTGAAGTTTGTAACCCAATTAGTGGGCTAAAACCCCATGGGGTTGTGGCATGGGTCATTAAAAATTCAATAATTAATAATTTTTAAGATCCTAAAATCCCTCCCACGTTCACTTGTTGAAGTGCCTCTCAACCTAAGCATTTATATATATTGTGATCCTCATCTCCTTCTCTAGTAGGGATTTCACTACTTGAAACAGGTCATCGTGGAATTTTCGATATAGCTTTTTTTTATATGAAGGCTCAGAAGCTGAAATTTTTATGAGGAGAAGCAGAAATCCTGAGGAAACTCCTGTAAAAATTTTAGATCAAGATGCACAATATTTTTGGAGATATGATCTGTGGAATTCAGTGTTTTTGCAGGCTCCTAAACTTCATCTCAAAGAAGTGACCTTGGGAAAATTGTCACAACTCTCTCTCTGAGTATTGGATTGGAATTATATAAAAAGTGGTGGATATTTTATGGACTATATATTTCTCTGTATCAATTTTAGAGTCGAATGAAGAAACAATGACATGTGGCACGCCGTATAAGTATGCTCTACTAAACCAGTCCATAATTAGGTCATTGTGAGAGATTGGGCATAACTTTGCCTTGAAGAATATTAATTGCGTCAGACTTGTGGCATTGGAAAGAAGACTTAAAGGAATATTGTAGGACCGAAAATAACATATTGGGGATTTGAAATAATAGAGACACACCAGATTCAATATCGAGCTCCCAGAAGGCAAGAAAAAGCTAGATCATGTGTTGTCAAGGGCTGCAAAGGACCAGACTTTCTAGGGAAGAAAAGCAAAGCAAGGTGCAGCAGAGGTAAGCTCCAGGTAAGTATATTCTGTATATGCATGTTCATATCTTAATTTCATTAGGTTCTTTGTATTCTAATTTCCTTTTTTTGGCACTTACATATGCTTTGTAGGATGAGGTAAGTTTTGATATTATCATGTCATGGGTATTTCCTTGTACAAAATTTGCAGGTATTATAGATTCATCAAGATAAGAATCAATGCATGATATAATGTTATGAAGAGTTAGAAATTGTAGCATGACAAGAGTAGCAGCATACAGTCATTGTAAAGGTATCATTGTACTGAGTCATTTAAAAGCATCATTGTAAAAATTGTACAAGTGTCTATCTGGCAAGAGTTGAAGAGGTAGTGTCGGGAGGTCTAGGATCATCATTAGGTGGTTGTGTCATAGCTGGGGTTATGGTCTAGTGTGTCTTCTTCTTCTACATCATTCTATATCATTGTAAAGTGGACCATTTTCTCTGATACGGGGGTCCATTCTTCTTTTATTCTTCTATAGGGTGGTAGGGTGGTTCTACGGTGAGTTGTAGCTCATTGGGTGTTGGGGCACCCATTTAGTTGACTACTGAAGAATCTCGGGCATTGGATCCTCCATCTAGTGGGAGCTGGAGAATAATGATTTTCTAGATTCTAGGAAATTGGAACTTTATTCTCAATTGGAGTTGAATATTAAAGAACTATTAGAAAAGCATTCATGTGGTTTTTGTCCCAAAGAGGGTTTCCACCTTAAAAACTGTGTGCGTTTGTGTTCCTTTTGTTTACTGCTATCATTGTATAGACACTGATAATAATTGAAGATTAACTAATGCTCTAAAAGATTAATAATAATACTAATTGAAAGAAATATTGATTCACCCACCCCCTCTCATTATTTCCAACAATTGGTTTCAGAGCTTGGTTCCTTCAATAGCATTTTAACAGCTGGAAGGAGGTCATGGAGCATACTAAGAATGGTGTACCTCTCTTCAATGAAAATAATTATGCACTCTGGAAAGGAAGAATGGAGGTCTATCTCTTAGCGCAAAGTTACGAAGTATGGGACCCTGTTCAAAATGGATTTACACCAACCACATATGAACAAGGTAAGAAGAATTTGGTAAATGATGAAAAAGAAAAGAATATTATTATTAGTGGACTTATTGAATCTGCTTATCATAAGTTTTTGGGTTGTAAAACCACCAAAAATGTATGGGACAAGCTTGAGAATATATATGCAGGTGATTCAAATGTCAAAGAAGCAAAGCTTCAAATCTATAGAGAAAAATTTGAGCAACTTAGAATGAAAGAAGATGGAAACATTGCTGCGTACTTCCAATATGTTGATGAAATAACCAATACTATGGAAGGATTGGGAGATCCAGTTAACGAGAAGACTATTATAAAAAATATTCTTATAACGTTACTAGGGAGATTCAACCCAAAGGTATCGGTCTTAGAATATAGTGCAAATCTGGACAAACTCAGCAAAGAGGAATTACATGGAGTTCTCATAGCATATAAAATGAGACTTGATGA
Source organism: Pinus albicaulis (assembly GCA_034641835.2). Classification (NCBI taxonomy): domain Eukaryota; kingdom Viridiplantae; phylum Streptophyta; class Pinopsida; order Pinales; family Pinaceae; genus Pinus; species Pinus albicaulis. Next base: position 1,080,380,138 of record CM076570.1, on the reverse strand, counting down.
AGAAGAGGGTACTTCACATCTAGAAACTACGTTCATTGCATCTAAGAAATCCAATAAGTACAAAAAACCTTCAATTGAAAAGATATGCACCTGCAAGTGTGAAGAAAAGGGAGATGATGAAGAAGGTATTTCAGATGAAGAATATGCTTACTTTACGAGAAAACTAAAAATTGGTAAGGGAAAATTCAAAGGTAAACTTCCATTGATATGTTTCGGCTGTGGTGAGGTTGGGCATTTCGTAACAAAATGTCCGAATAGAAGTGATGGAAACTTAAAAGGAAAGAAAGGCCTTAAGAAATTCAACAAGCAATGAAAAAATAAAGGATCCAAAAGGAACTTTCTCTCTAAAGAAGATAGCTCATCATCCGATGAAGACAATGACATCGAAGAAGAAGCCATTGAGAGAGTATTTTTTATCGCCAAGCACAATAAACAAGAGGTATCAAACAACGAAGAAGAAGGTTTGACCATAGAAGAATTTTCTAAGGAGGAAATTAGGCTTATAAAAGAGCTCAAGGCCAAGAAGATCCATTCCAATACTCTTGAAGAACAAGTTCAAGGTCTCAAAATTGAAGTTGAGGAAAAAAAATGTATTGAAGGGTCACTTCAAAAGAAGTTGGAAGAAAGAAAATAAGAAAGGGAAGCATTAGAAGCCGAAGTAGTCTCACTGCGTAAGGAAGTGAAGAAGGGAAAAACTGCCCAAAACTATGCCAATAACTCAAGGGCATTGGAAGAACTCATCAACAATAAATGATCTTACAATGAAAAAACTCGCCTCGGTTAAAAAAAAGAATAATTAGGACCTTCTACAACAAAATATGATGAACCTATGAGATCTCACATGCATGAAGACTTCATTGGACAAGATTCACAAGAAAATACTTGGAAGACGATTCCTCGACAAATATTTCCATCTAGGTACCAACATATTTTTCATGGCTATTGTTATTCATGTGTAAAATTTGGTCATAAAGCTGTAGAATGTCGCACATACCCTAGGAGCCAATATAATTCTAGGATATCCTTCAAATATCAACCTCCCAGGGCTCAACGAAACATCAATAGATTTGAAAATTTAAGAAATAATATGGAATTTTACAAATTTTAGAACTTTGGACACATAGGTAGAGACTGCAGACTTGAAAATCCTCCAGAAGAATCTTTGAAGCCACAGAACGAACGAACATGGAAGAAGAAGAGGATTGATAATTGTGCTCTCGCTCTCAAGGCTCAAAACAACAAAGATGTGTGGTATGTTGATAGTGGTTTCTCAATGCCTATGACTGGATATAGAAATAAATTTGTATCTCTGAAAGAGAAGAAGGATGGAACTGTATCCTTTGGAAATGATGGATCTTCAAATATTATAGGATCAGGTATCGTCACTCTTGGAAGCAAAGATGTTCTAGCCAATAATGTTGTATTGGTTGAAAACATGAATCACAATCTGCTCATTGTTGGACAAATGTGTGATCAAGGACACACAATGCTATTCAACTCCACAAAATGTGAAATCAGGAAAGGCAGGTATGGTAAAATTGTGGCTACGACAAGTCGAGCTCCAAATGACATATATGTTTTGGATGAAGCAACTAAAGCATGTCTACTAGCTAAAGAAGATGAAAGTTGGTTATGGCAGAAACGAATGGGTCACATAAGCTTTGACAATATTGTCAGGATAAGAAAAAAGGAAGTAGTACAAGAAATGCCAAAAATCTCAAAACCTTCCAACACACTATGTGAGGCCTGTCAGCACAGCGAGAAGACAAAAGTCCAATTTTAAAACAAAATAACACTTTGCATCACATACATTGGAATTGATACATACTGATCTATGTGGTCCTATGAGAACAAAAGGCTTAAATGGAGAATTATATTTCATGTTAATGATAGATGACTATACCATGATGACAGTCATCAGTTTCCTAAAGAAAAAATATGAAGCATTTGAGTGGTTTAACATCTACAAGGAGTTGGTCGAAAATGAAACTTATTTGAAAATAAAGTGTCTAAGATCAGATAATGGCAGAGAATTCACTTCCAAATTATTTCAACAATACTATGACAAAAATGGAATAAAAAGATAGTTTTCAACAACGCGAACACCTCAGCGAAATGGAGTTGCTGAAAGAAAGAACAGAACCATATAGGAAATGGGTAGAAAAATGTTGAAGGACTCAAAATTGGATGAAAAATTCTAGGTTCAAGCAATTGATATGATAGTCTTCATTATCAACCGAATTCTTCTCAGAAATAATTGCAACAAGACCCCATATGAATTATGGAAAGGAAAACCATCTATTGTAAAATATTTCAGAATCTTTGGAAGCAAATGTTATGTCAAAAGAGAAGATCAAAATTTGGCTAAATTTGAATCACATGTTGATGAAGGTATCTTTGTTGGTCACTCACGCAAAAGAAAGGCCTATAAATGTTATAATCTAAGACGAAAATAGATATTGGAGAGCATAAATTTTATATTTTATGAAGATAGTGTTCTAACGAATAATGATGAGGATCTAGAATCTTTGAAACTTGAGACAGAGGCTAAAAAAGACAGAGAAAATTCTAGAACAAGAAGAAACTATCAACCAGGAAGAAGTAAATAATGATCATCAAGATATACCGAAACAACAACAAAAAGCTCCTCCAATGAGAACAAAATAATGGATTCAAAAGAACCATCCATAAAATCAAATCATTGGTGACATAAATGAAGGTCGACAATTTTGTTCATCATAACAATCTCACATTGGTTTTCTAGCAAACTTTGAGCCTATTAGTTTTGGGGAAGCCAACTAGAATGAACATTGGGTAGCAACTATGAATGAAGAATTGGATCAAATCGAGAAGAATAACACCTGAGAATTAGTTCCATGACTAAAAGATAAAAATGTCATTGGGACTAAATGGGTGTTCAGGAACAAATTGAATGAAGATGGACAGGTTACCAGAAATAAATCAATATTGGTTTGCAAAGGCTATGCACAAGTGGAAGGAATTGATTTCGATGAAACATTTGCACCAGTTTCCAGAATGGAAGCCATCCTAATGTTTCTCGCCTATGAATGTTCAAGAAAAATCAAAGTCTACCAAATGGATGTTAAGTCAACATTTCTGAATGGCGAATTAGAAGAAAAAGTTTACATTGTACAACCTGAAGGTTTTCTACTATCAGAAAAATAAGACTATGTTTGCAGGTTAAAGAAGGATCTATATGGTCTCAAGCAGGCTCCCAGAGCATGGTATGATCATCTTGATGGATATCTACGTCAACAAGGGTTCAAGAAAGGTACTGTTGATAGAAATATTTATGTAAAAATAGATAAAGATAATTTAACAATCGTTGAGGTATATGTGGATGATATAATATTTGGCAGCAATGATGATCGAATAAGTAAGAAAATTTCTACAAAGATGCAAAGTGAGTTCGACATGTATTTACTTGGTGAGCTAACATACTTCTTAGGGCTTCAAATATCTCAGCAAGAGAAAGCAATATTTATATGTCAAGCCAAGTACATCAAGGAAATGCTCAAGAAATTCAAAATGGAAGATTGCCAACCTATCCTTACTCTGATGGTAACAGGTTGCAAATTGAGCATAGAAGACTCATCTAAGGATGTGGATTATAGGTTGTACAAATCTATGATTGGGAGTCTTATATATGTAACAGTGTCCTCGCCAGATGTTATGTAAGCAGTTGGATAAGTATCAAGATTCCAAGTAGCACCAAAAGAATCACATATTATTATCGTCAAAAGAATTCTTCGATATCTAAAGGGCATAGAAGAATATGGCTTGTGGTATCCCAAGGGTAACAATCTCATTATTCGAGCCTTTACAGATGCAGATTGGGTAGGAAGCATTGATGATCGTAAGAGTGCTAGTGGAGCATCATTCTATCTAGGTGTTTGTCTCGTATCATGGTTGAGCAAAAAAGAAACCACAATCTCGTTATCTACAGTGGAAGCATAATACATTGCATCGACAGAATGTTGTACTCAAGTACTTTGGATGAAGCAAACTTTGCAAGATCTTCAAGTACAATTCAGTGAGCCTATTCCCATATTTTTTAACAACACTAGTGCCATCAGCATCTCCAAGGATCCTATCATGCATTCGAAAACAAAACACATTCCAATCAAATATCATTTTGTTAGAGAACAAGTCACTGAAAAGAATATCAAACTTGAGTATGTTGGTACAAAAGAAAAAATCACTGATATCTTCACTAAACCTTTACCTTGTGAAGCATTTGACTATCTTCGCCAAAAGCTTGGGATTATCCCAAGTTCTCATTAGATTTTCCTTATTCAGAATATAAAGGGGGAGTGGAAGTGTTGTTGGAACGGGGTCCCCTAGCTACGTTTTTGATATATATTCTGTAGTAATTAGTCTAGCGCAGGGGCTTTGGGGTGGATCAAAGCCCCTAATGTATTGTAACGGGTCAAATTGTAGACCTAAAGAACCATAGGATAGCGCAGGCTATGATGATATAAATAGATAGATAGTTTCATTTTAAGGCTAAGGAATATTGATTCTAAGTACGAACTATTGAGATCTATTTTGGGTGGTATTGGGTAAGGACTCCTGATGGCTGTGTGCGCAAAGATCCTCAGTCCTGCTATGTGCGGACCCCGCTGGCTATGTGCGTGGGTTGTGACTTGGGTTTGTAACTCGGTTTTGGATGATTAATGAATTCAAAATCCATTGAAGTATCTCTGTGTTACCAGAACTAGCTGCGTTTGTTGTTGAAGTATCTCTGTGTTATCTGAATTAGCTGTGATTGTGTTCGTGTTATCTAAATTAGATGTGATTGTGTTATTCTGTGATGGTAATTACTGATGCGCACGTGGAGGCAAAGGTGTTGCTAAGATCTGCTTAATAATAGTAGCTTTGTTTATGTTTACATGATGTCTATGAGGTTACAAGCTTCACTTTCTATACTGTTAAGGGCTCGGTAATAAGATTTCTTATGTGTGAACCTGATAGACCTCAACAAGAATGCCCTAATTACCCACTTTCTCCCAGGGTGTGGAAACTTGGTTCCAGCCCCTACCCATACTACTTCGGGTGAGACCTTGGCCTACGACAATAGGTCATTACCAAAAGGGCCAGTAGTATAGGGGTTTGTTGGTAAAACTTAAATCCAAACCTGGGTCAGGACCCAGGTTCAGATGACCCGTTTTCGAATTTAAGGTTTGCCAAAAAACCCCTATACTACTAACCGTTTCAGCAATGACCTACTTTTGCAGGCCAAGGTCTCACTCGAAGCAGTATGGGTGGGTGCTGGAACCATGTTTCCGCACCCTGGGAGAAATTGGGTAATTAGGGCAGTCCTGTTGAGATATATCAGGTTCTCACAGAAGAAATCTTATTACTGAGCCCTTAACAATATAGAAACCGAAGCTTATAGACTCATAGACAACATGTAAACATAAACGAAGCTATTGTTATTAAGCACATCTTAGCAACACCTTCGCATCCACTTTTTAATCTGTAATTACCATCACAGAATAAAACATTCGCAGCTAATTCAAATAACATAGACACAATCGCATCTAATTCAAATAACACAGAGATAGTTCAATAGTAAACGCAGCTAGTTCAGGTAACACAAAGATACTTCAATATATTCTGCATTCATTAATCATCCAAAACTGAGCTACAAACCCAAGTCACAACCCACGCACACAGTTGGTCGGGTCTGCACACAACAGGACTGAGGATCTCCACGCACACAGCCATCAAGAGTCCTTACCCAATACCACCCAAAATATATCTCAATAGTTCATACTTAGCATCAATCTTCCTTAGCCTTAGACTCAAACTATCTATCTATTTATATCATCATAGCCTGCGTTATCTTGTGGTCAACAAACTGTGGTTTGTGGACTCTAGGTCTACCCTTTGACCCATTACAATACATTGGGGGCTTTTACCCACCCCAAAGCCCCTGCGCTAGACTAATTACTGCAAAATATATATATAAAACGCAGCTAGGGGACCCCGTTCCAATAAGTGTGTGCAAGTCTGCAGGATGGTTGTGTGTTAGGGGGAGTTACCCTTTTCCATTGATGTCAAAGTGGGAGAGAATGTTGTAGGAAGAGGTGTCATGATCGCAGGGGGAGTACTTGTGTTTCCATCAATGCCAAAGGGGGAGATTGTTGATCAGTGGTTGTCATTGATGTCAACAGAAGCAGCACCAGGGTCTACCCAGATCTTGCATGGGAATTTTGACCTACCAAATTACTATATTATGGGTCGAGAATTTTTTTTTATGGTTTATACTTGTCGAGATGTTTCCATTGGTATATGGCACACCATGTGTTTCTTCATGGTTTGAGAGATATTCATGTTTGAAGTTTGTAACCCCAGTTAGTGGGCTAAAACCCCATGGGGTTGTGGCATGGGTCATTGAAAATTCAATAATTAATAATTTTTAAGCTCCTAAAATCACTCCCACATTCACTTGTTGAATTCCCTCTCAACCTAAGCATTTATATATATTGTGATCCTCATCTCCTCCTCTAGTAGGGATTTTGCTACCTAAAACAGGTCATCGTGGAATTTTAGATATAATTTTTTTTCTACGAAGGATCAGAAGCTAAAAATTTTATGAGACGAAGAGGAAATATTGATGAAGCTATTGTAAAAATTTTAGATCAAGATGCACAATATTTTCAGAGATATGATCTATGGAATTTAGTGTTTTTGCAGGCTCCTGAACTTCATCTCAAAGAAGTGACCTTGGGAAAATCGTCATAACTCTCTCTCTGAGTATTGGATTGGAATTATGTAAAAAGAGGTCGATAGCACACGGAATTTATTTGTATCTATATCACTTTCAGAGTCGAATGAAGAAACAGTGACATGTGGCATGCTGTACAAGTGAGCTCTACTAAACCAATCCATAATTAGGTCATTGTGAGAGATTGGGCATAACTTTGCCTTGAAGAATCCAAATTGGGTTAGACCTGTGGTATTGGAAATAAGACTCAGAGGACTACGATAGGACAGAAAATCACATATTGGGGATCTAAAATAACAGAGGTAGACTAGATTCAATATCGAGCTCCTAGAAGGCAAGAAAAAGCTAGATCATGTGTTGTCAAGGGCTGCAAAGGACCATAATTTCTAGGGAAGCAAAGAAAAGCAAGGTGCAACAGAGGTAAGCTCCAGGTAAGTATATTATGTATATGCATGTTCATATCTTAATTGCATTAGGTTCTTTGTATTCTAATTTCCTTTATATTTAGCACTGACATATGCTCTATAGGATGAGGTAAGTTTTGATATTATTATGTCATGGGTATTTCCTTGAAATCTTTTTGCAGGTATTATATATTCATAAAGATAAGAATCAATGCATGATATAATTTTTTGAAGAGTGAGAAAGCGTAGCATGATAATATAAGCAATCTAGGTGCAGAACAACAGTAAGAATCTCACCACATGAAGTATTCAAGAGGGCAGCACTGCATACAGTCATTGCAAAGGTATCATTGTATTGAATCATTGTAAAAGAATCAATGTAAAAATCATACAAGTGTCTATCTGGCAAGAGTTGAAGAGGCAGTGACGGGAGGTCTAGGATAATCATTAGGTGCTTGTGTCATAGTTGTGGTTATGGTCTAGTGTGTCTTCTTCTTCTACATCATTCTATATCATTGTAAAGTGGACCATTTTCCCTGGTATGGGAGTTCATTATTCTTTATTTCTTCTATAGGGTGGTAGTGTGGTGCTAGGATGGTGCATGAAATCACCAATAGGTTCAAGATTGTGAAAACTTTAGGGTGGTAGGGTGGTGGTAGGGTGAGTTGTAGCTCATTGGGTGTTGGGGCATCCGTTCAGTTGACTACTGAAGAATATCAGTCGTTGGAGCGTCCATCCAGTGGGAGATGGAGAAGAATGATTTTCTAGATTCTAGGAAAATGGAGCTTTATTTTCAATTGGAGTTAAATATTAAATAATTATTAGAAAAGAATTCAGGTGGTTTTTGTCCCGGAGAGGTTTTCCACCTTAAAAACTGCATGCATTTGTGTTCTTTTTGTTTACTGCTATCATTGTACAAACATTGATAATAATTGAAAATTAACTAATGCTCTGAAAGATTAATATTAATACTAATTGAAAGGACTATTGATTCACCCCCTCTCTTAGTATTTCCAACATCTTCATCATTTTTGGAGCCTTTATATTGGATATAAATACAAGGTGAGGACAAGTCATTTTATCATCCAAATTTGTGCAGCAAACTTAAGGAAAGGGTTCATATTTCTCTGCCTAGCTACAACAAGGCAAGAAGAGGACAACGAAGGAATTGGGAGGTTGTTTCAAGAGGTCAAGGAGTTGTTTAGAGGGCTGCAGCCTGGATATTGGAGGTTGAGAGGCAGGGGGACTATTTTAGGGGTGTTTGGGTGGAGAAATAGCCTGTAGAAGGGTTGTCGTAGTCAAGGGAAAACTTGTTGTAGCAAGACGTAGTGGAAAAGAGGAGTTAAAAGGGTTGAATGGGGTTGGAACAACCCAGCATTGCAGCAAAGGCTTTCCTCACATCTTAGAAAGGCAACCGCAATTTTGGAGGGTTATTCTGGCCATATTAGAGGACTAATATGGATTGTTTGTTGGGTGTGGAGCCTGATTATCATCCTGATTTAGATGTCTTTGTATTCAGCCGGATGTATACACTAGGAATACTCTAAACCCCTCTGCGTGGTGGTGGGGGATGCAAGGGGCCGATCCCCCCCAGCTGGGTTTTCGAGGGCAGTGCCCCTAAAGCTAAAAATAGATGTAAATTTTCCTTATAAAATATTGTAATTTCGTAGTCAATATGGGTTGTTCATTAAGCGGATGATCTGACATTAGAAATTATGTTTAATTTAGGATTTTTTTTCCCTGGAAGGCAATCGCTCGATTCATATAAGGGAATTTTATTGTGACTATGTGTTGTGTGTGTATTATGAGAGAGAAAGAGAAAGGGGAATTGTGTGAGAGAGTAGAGGCTATTACAACGGATTTATTGTAGGTTGTGTATCTTCAATTTGCTGGATAATATAAAGGAATGACTGATTGCTTCTTCGTGGACGTAGTCGAAGTTGGGTGAACCACATATATGTGCATCTCTCTTGTTTTATATGTTTTATGTGTTTGTATTTCCGCATATTTTGAAGTGTTCCATTGCTCTGTAATATATAATTTTATAACATTATTGTTGGAGTGCCCTAACCAGTCCATCAGTGTAGCTATCTAAGTGCCCTAAAACATTGAGCTGATGCATGCTTATTGAAGCAACGTTTGATGTTTATCGGGTCAAGGAAGTGACTAGAATTGGATCGAATTTGTAGTAGCCTCTGGGAGCCAACTTACAGGCTTGTTTGACTAACCATAAGCCTTCATCGGTGTAGATTCTATATTGTGGTGGCTTCTAGCCTAGCAGTTTGGAGCTCGAGAATTGGGCCTATCGAAAGAGAAGACTGGATCAACCTGTGTACACTCTATAGATGTGACTTGTACCAGTGTTAGGTGTCAACCCTCCTGGAGTATCGATTTGTGGTGGCCTTTGTGAAAATTCCAATTCCTAGATCTGGAATCCTAATGGAGCAAACTGAATTACTTCACCTACTTGTAAAATTACTTTAACAAGTTATTTTGTAGATTTCTTTTGAAAAAAATGAAATAATTACTGAAGAAAACTTCACTTAATTAATTTAGATGTATAAATAGGAGACTGAGAAAAATAAAAAAATCACACAAGACACCATTATGTTTGGAAAAATGTCCTTGGAAAAACCCAATGCGGGAAAACTGGCACAAAAAATCTGAGGGTTTTATTATTAAGAAACAATACATTCTAAATACATTTATGAATGTCACTCTGGACAATTCAATTACAAATAATATCACTGATAGAAAGATTAGTGAGGTTACCTCATACTATCACTAGAAATATTTTTTGATGTGACCACTAAATGAGATGCCTCTGACAGGGTTTGTGTAGTCACTGCGCAGTCCTAGTGTTAACCCTCCTGGGCACCATGTCACTCAGTTTCTGGATCGATCTGCTCCCCAAAAAATTTGATCTCTGTCTCCTAGTCTCACACCGCAACTTCCGGCTTCTCAAATCGATTCTTGAGAAAACCCTTCGGATTTACTCTTTCCCTCTATGTAGCCTTATGTCGCTCTGCATGGCTCTGCTTCAACCTCTCTAGCTCTATGTTGGAGCTGTTGGATCTCTCTCTGCCCTTCTTTTCCAATAATTAGCCGGCTGAGAAATATTTCTCTTTGGATACTGTATCTTCCCTTCTCTGCAAAATATCTCTAGATCAAAGTTTCTGCCTGAGCACTTCTCACTAAATAGATCGATCTCTTGATCCTCTCAGTGTATTTTTCCAAATGACCCTCAAGCCTTCTTTATATTCTTCTCATTGAGAATTCAACGACTGATATTAGATCTCTAATCAACGATTAATATTACATTTAGAATTGATCTGATTTTTATAGAAGTTTCACCCACAATTTATATTAATACCCATTAATTATTTTAATTTCCTAAGTTTAGACTTAGGGTCCCATTAAAAATAATTAATTTATCAAATAAAACTGTTTCCAAGTGGAATTTTCCAAAACAATTTATGGGTTATCTGGAATGCATGTGTCTAAGTCTCTCCACAATATTTGAGACTTAGATTACATCTGATGCTAACCTAAAATCAACACTCCCTCTTAGCAAGGAATGTGCTCTAACAAATATGCCCTACTGCACACTACTCTGACTCTGATGCATCTCCCTCTGCGCTACTGATGTCTGAAAAGCTATCCACCAACCACTACATTGCTACTACACTATACTGTTGCTGACCCTTCCATGATCAACACTGCATCTGTACTGCAACTCCCTCTCAAATGTTTCATATGCTGCTACCATTTCCACTGCTAAATTTTCTCTGCAACTCAGTTGCTAAGAGAATAAACTGAAAAACATCCAAAATCTGAGCAAGTGTTCAGGATGCATCTTGATGTTGAAACATTGGGTGCTACTAGTCCTACGGTGTCCCTTCTAAGAAAAGCGTTGTTGCTACTTTGCACTGCATCCCTCTGTGCTGCTGTAATTTTTCTCTACGCTGCTCAGATTTAGCGCTGCTAACCACTACATTTGTCGCTTCAAAACTCTCTCTATACTAATTGACAGTCCTCAAGCTTGCTACTGCTAATATTTTGCACCAGTATAAAGGTCATGATTCAAGAGGTGGAATCCTCAAGGATCCTACCCAACTGAAGTCCTTGCAAAAATATAGCTCAATGTCGCCCCATCTCCTTGCTGGAGATGCGTGGACAGTCATGGTGTACTCATCCTCCTCGACATTTGCAGACACAACCTTCAAATCGTGCTTCTCATCCTTGTCCTTTTTCTTCAAAGGACACTGGGTAGCATAGTGACCAAGTTCACCACACCTGAAGCACTTTATCTTCGAGACGTCCTTCTTCTGTATTCACTGCTCCTTTTTCCATTTGGATGACAACTCTACATTTTACTCATCCTCCTTCACCTTCAACCCACTTCCACTATTGCCATCAAGTTTGCACTTGACCAAGTCTCTCCTTAGCTCTTCTTGCTGAAGAGCAACCCAAATCTCTTCCCAGCCCAACAAGGTTTCTCTGCCCAGGATTCTTTGGACAAAAACTTGCCATTCTTTAGTGACTACGTTAAGAGTGAGTCTCACCATTGTCGTAGGAGAAGGGGTGGACCCCACGACTGCTAGTTGATCATGGATTTCCTAAAGTCTAGTTAGGAATGGAACAATGTGATCTTATCTATGTATCTGCGCCATCCTTAGATTCAACTCTAAGTACATCTTTCGCTACTCAGAATATCCTTCGTACAACATTGCCAAAGCTTCCCACATCTACCTAAAAGTGTACTTGTTGGCTAATATGTGACACAATATGATCTGTGACTACACCGAGGAGCATTCTTTTAGTCTTATCCATGTCGGATTAATACTTTTTCAATGGATATGGATTTGCAAGGATAGCTACAATGCTTGCCACAGAATTCTTGATATCGTACTCATCCAGAAGGCATGTGATTCTTGCCTTCCAGATCACGTAGTTGGAGCCCCCCTCCAACTGGTCCTAAACTCTAAGCCCGTGAGTTCTCATGGACGTCAAAAAAATGTTGAATCTTATCCTCTCTTCTCCATCTTTGCAGCACTGGACAGGATTATGCACTCATTGCTTGAGCTTGTAGATCTACCATCCAGATCTGCTTCTCAGATCTCAGAAAATTGAATTCCCTGTCTAGGAACTCCCTAAGGAAGTAAATTCCCTTATTGTGTTGCTTCTTTCTTTTCTAAAAATTTTCTACGCAACAAAATAAATTCAGCCTGTAGAAAAATGCGTCTAACCAAATCTGTGCTAAGGCTCTACGCTGCTCCCTCTGGATTGGAAAAATTTCAATCTATAAGTCCTACCTCTCTGTCGACTCACTCAGAGAGAGACTTTATACAAAACGTCATCCCTCTTGGCCTAGATTGCGCAGTCCCTCTAGGGGATCGAATTGTTGCTTTCTGCAGCTATTCGTCCTCCTTCTCAGTGATGGATCTGCTCTTCACCTACAATGCTCCATAATCTCTAATACCATGTGAAAATTCCAAGTCCTAGATTTGGAATCCTACTGTAGAAAGCTAAATTACTTCACTTTCTTGTAAAATTATTTTAACAGGTTATTTTGCAAATTTCTTCTGAAAAAATTGAAGAAATTACTAAAGCATCCTTCACTTAATTAATTTAGATGTGGAAATGGGAAACTAAGAAAAAGAAAAACATCACACATGACACCATTATTTTTGGACAAATTTCCCTGGAAAAACCCAATACGAGAAAATTTGTGCAACAGATCTAAGCAACAAAAAATTCTGAATACATCTCTGAACGACACTCCGTACAATTCAGTTACAGAGAATATCACCAAAAAAAATATTAGTGAGGTTACATCACCCTATCAATAAAAATCCCGGCTAATCTGGCCACTGAATGAGATGCCTCTGATAGGCTCTGCACTGCCTCTACGCAATCCCAGCGTCAACCCTCCTGGGTGCTACGTCACTCAGTTTCTGGATCGATTTGCTCTCCAAAAAATCCGATCTCTGCATCCTGATCTCACACCTTGGCTTCCTGATTTTGAAATCGATTCTTCAACAAACCCTTCGGATTTCCTCTTGCCCTCTGTGCAGCCTCTGCGTGGCTCTGCGTTAGCCTCTCTAGCTCTACATTAGAGTTGTTGTATATCTCTCTGTCCTTCTCTGTTGATGATTCTCCGGCTGAGAAATATTTCTCTCTGGATATTGTCTCTTCCCCTCTCTACAAAATATCTCTAGATCAAAGTTTCTCCCTGAGCACTACTCTAAATAAATTGATCGCTTGATCCTCTCGTTGTATTTTTCCAAATGACCCTCAAGCCTTCTTTATATTCTTCTCGTTGAGACTTCAATGACTGAGATTAGATCTCTAATCAACGACTAAGTTTACATTTAGACTTGATATTCTTTTCCTAGAATTTTCACCCACAATTTAGATTAATACCCATTAATTATTTTAATTTCCTAAGTTTAGGCTTTGATCCCATAAAAAATCATTAATTTATTAAATAAAATTGTTTTCGGGTGGAATTTCCAAAAACAACTTCTGGGTTATCTGGAATATATGTTTCTAAGCATCTCCACAAAATTTGAGACTTAGAGCACATCCGATGCTACCCCAAAATCAACAACCTTGATGGACTAAGGCACTACTAGTGAGCAGTATGGAAGCGAAGGACCAGCAAGATGAGATATGACATCAAGTTTGTCATTGTATCCTGTATACCATAGACTGTTTTATTATTCATATTTTGGTTTAATATAATGATGATTTGTGATTGTACATTATTGTACAATTTTGTTAAAACTGTGTATATTTGTGCATATGTGATTTACTGCTTTATATTTCCGTTGTGCAAAGTATTTCATGATTGAGATTCTTGGTTTTGTAGCATCAGTTATTTTAATACTCTAACCTAGTCCCAAGGTCGTGGAAATTCAACATGGTATCAGAGCGTGTATGAGCTACTTTTAAATTCATTGAATCATAGTTGTGCGCAACGAAGTACAAGATGAGAGGGAGTTGATCACATTGTAAGTGAAGGGCTCACTACAATGTCAAAGTTGCAGGCAGATCTCTGGTATGAGGATAGGTTGGAAGGTTTATCAAGTTATACTCCTTGGAAGGAAAGGATCAAGTTGGTCGTACAGCTCAAAAAGATCTAGTATTTTGCTAAGAAAGAGATCAAGAAGCCAACTGAACCTAAGTAGTTGGATATATGGGAAGATTTGGATACGAAGGTGAGGTTGATCATCCTTGATGGTGTGAAGGATTCCTTAATACTTCATTTGTCCAAGAAGAAAAATGCACATGATTTTGTTCCAGAATAAGAACAAGAACCGGTTACTTGTATTGGAGGATAATTTGAAGTCCACCAAGATGATAAAGGGTGGAGGAGAGACTTCGTATCTAAGGATGCTATCTCAGGTCAGATATGAGCTTGCTGTCAAAATTTTACATGGAGATATGGTAAGGATTTCCTTGAAAGGGTTCACCGAGGAATGGAAGCCCTTCATCAAAGGATTCGTTGCCAGGGAGAAATTTCTAAACTAGAATAGACTGTGGGATGACTTCATTCAGGAAGAGTTGCAAGACAAGGATATTCATCTATCGAGGAACGTATATGAGGACATGGCACTTGCAACACGAATGAAGGGTAAGTCGAAGAAGGACTTGAGTATATTCAAGTGTTTCAAATGTGGCGAGATGGGTCATTTTTTGTCGAGATGTATGATGAAGAAGGGATATGATGAGAAGAGGAAAGGAAAGCAAGTCATTTGTGTTTCTGCTTCAACTGAGATAGATGATATTTATAGGAGATTGGAAGAGGGGAAATTTGCTATGATTTCTAATTTCTTGCAGGGTATTATCAAGGAGGATGGATGGTACATTGACAGTGGTGTGACGAAGCATATGGTAGGGTCACAAGAGGTTTTCGAGACTCTAGCTAAATGGGGCTCAAAGTTTCACATGGTGTTGGGAAGCAAGAGTCGGGTTGAGATCCGAGGATCAGGTATGGTGCCATTCAGGATGGAGACATGACATATGATGAGGGTTTAGGATGTACTGTTTGTACTAGGACTAAGATATAGTGTGATTTCCATCTCGATGATGGAGAGGAATGGGATTTAGGTCTTGTTCCAGGATGGGAAGGAAATAATTTGTTACCTGGATAAATACCTCTTGCGGACAAGAGAGATCTTCCTAGAATCCTAACAGAGAAACAGAAACAAACAGACATGATAATATCTCTTTCCCTATGCTAACTTTGTTCAGATTATTAAAACTAAAGGAATAGGATGATGCTCTTACCTTTTTAACGAAATGCCTAATGAAGATCCCGCACTCTGTCCTGATGTAGCTCCTAAATTCTTAGAAGAAACCTGCAAACACAAACTTACAAAGGATAAAAGGCATCCACAACATAATAATAATATAAAACCATCTCAATCTAATGATAAAGGAGATTAGGAAATGTAATTGTTTTAATTAATACATGAGCATTAACCATTCACAATTCCAAGAAAACAATACAATGAGAAAAAGTATCCAAATGTATTATTCAGGGATAAAAGAGAAATCTTACAACCAAGCCTTGATTTTGTAAAGGTTCCTCCCAAATGCCTCAAATATTCCTCCTTGACTAGCAAGCTTTCCAATCCAAAATTACCAGCATAATACTACCATAAGTGAGCTCCCCTAACCCTGAAGTCTTAGCTCAATTTATAAGATAAACTGAGCAGGTTTTAGATCCACTAAATATGGGTGAGATCCATAAATGACGGGATTAGATTTCCATGATCCAAGGGAATTAGCTCCATTTTTAGAGGGGTTTTGATCGAACCGATATGCCTCAGAGGCTTCTAGTTGGGATATATGCACCCAACAATGCTTCTAGAAGCTACTTTCATTTTTTACTTTAGTTTGAGTCAGTTTCACAGTTTTTAATGGAAAACAGAGCACAAAATTGTGCATGGATTTATGGTATTAATAACATGTGCATATACATTGACTAGAAAAGGTGCGCAAGTCATATTTAAGAGGTTAAAGAGCCATTTTACCAAAAATTCATGATTTGTTCAAGGAATATAAATGTTTGAATTGCAAGGGAGTATACTGGAACATAAGTATGGATTATGATAGATCCATTTTGACTTTCAAGTGTCATTGTGACAAAGTGACGTGTAACAAATTTCTCCCTAAAGTGCGAAGTCTGGAAATTCATTAAAATATTGAAGTGCTTTATTATACCAAGTATTGGATCAGAGATGCCGGTTGGAAACCTCCAATGAACATTCACAGATTACAATGTAAATATATAATCATCATGTAGGTAGGCATTCCCATACTCATAGTAAAAACTAACTCAATGTACTGGTACAGAAATATCCTAGAATAATATCAATAGTAGACACATTATGGATGCAACCATGTGTTACGAATTGGTGTTATCAATAATGAATACATAACTCCTTGCAACCTGGATGGATGAAACTAGATCTAGGGTCTTGATCTCCATCTCTCGATTAGTACAAATCTAACCATGCGATTGAATGTCTCGAAGTTGAACATGGTAGAAACCACTTGATTACCAGTCGATGATGAAAACCTTTAACAAGTGCGAGAGAAACAACCAATAATGTTAATGGATCTCAAGGTACTCTAGTACAATATATGAAATGTGAATAGATGATCTGTAGTCTAACACTCATAGAGTTGCTCGATCAAAGGCCAATGATGAAAACCTATCATCGAAGGCAAGAAACCTGCCATTAAGGCATACAAACTTCAAGGTACTAATAAGGTTTCTTGACAAACTTCCTAGATAATGAGATAAAGTCGATAGGAAGCGACATATCGCAGGAGGGCCTACAACATAAAACTTTTTAAGTTGAAGAATTGTTTTTTGCAAGGATTGTCTCAAGGATGGCTAACGTGAATGAGACTGATATTTTCAAAGGAATATGAACTGAGGTTGAACTTCTCATAAACACATAATGACATGATAATTGACTTGGTAACATTTGACTCAGTGATAATACCCAAAACCGGTTGAATACTTTCAATATGTTTAATTAACTGTAATAAAAATGGATTACCCAACCCAGACACAAGTGTGATGAAGTGTCATGTTCAAGAGAAACATGCCGCTTTTAAAAAGAGTACAAAGATGAATACCTTTTCCCAATTACCCCCCACCATAACTCGCAAGTACCTATTTATTTTTTTTAATCTTGAGGAGGATAAAATTTTCTTGTCGTGTAAGCTCATCCTTCAGATGAGTCCTCCGAAGTATTTTTAATGAACCCTAGGAAGGAGTGGTTCAGTCCCGTTGTAATTGATGGGTCCTACACTATTTAATTTTTACGAGTCCAGTGTAGGATTAGATCGATGTTATTTTCATATTTAAAGAGTTTGAAAATACATAAAAAGAAAACTCATGTATTTATTTCATCGTAAAATTTTAACAAACCAGAAGAAAGTGAAACTCGAGGTTTTTTTCAGGGTTAGGGAGTGAGAAGAAAAACTTAAGAAAACTCCATAGTGTCCTTTTTCATATATAGTTAATTCAGTTCGTAAAATGGATAAAATTATACTGAAAAACGATTGTTCATTTACTTTAATGAGTTTGAATAGTCAAGTACTTGGTGATCTTTTCATGTTTAGGGAGTCCGAAAAGGGCTTAAAAAATGACTCCAAGGTTTCACATTTTCGTGTTTTTCTAGAGTCCGAAAAAGTGATAAAAGTTTACTCATACTCAAAATGGTCCATTTTTTAATCGCAACTTATTCTCTACACATAAAACTCACTAAATCATGATAAATGCTCTTCATTATGGTAAAAATATTAAAACATTTGATTCTAATAGGTTAAAGGAATAAAATAATAATATTTTATTCATAAAAACTTTATAAAAGTTGAAAAAGATAAGTTATTTTTACCATTTCATTTTGAGAACAGTCAAAAATATTTTTACCACAAAACTTCTAGAGTTGATATCAGGAAAACCAGTAAACCATTCGACGAACTATTTCTTCTAGGTAACAAATCTCTTCCATATCTTTCATTTCAACCATTTAAATTTCATTTTTAGGTTTTAGGATGATTTTTTAGGAAGGATTATGTTTTTCGAAATCGCTCACAGGGTTTGCGGGTTTTCCTTATCAAGGTTTCGTGCCTTGATATTTTCCTACACAAAAAATTACCGTGGCTACGTGGTTTTTCAATTGAGAAAATGTACAAAAATTCACGATATGTAAGGAAATACCATGAAAGCACCATGGGCTTTCTAAAATACCAAAATACGACCACAAAAAATCTCCCACAAGGTTCTAATGTTCCCTTTTTGTCATTTCCAGGTCATTTGAACCAATCATGCTTGAGTGGAGAGAACGAGAACACAAAACATTTGATGTGAAAGCCATTGATAGCTTGACAACCTTGCAAGCTATAAAAAATTGTGGACTCTATAAGTTTTGGTCCATTCCAGGGATGAAAGCTCAAGTAGAGTTGAAGACTTGGTTGGTGAGGGCTTGGGATATCCAGGAACAATGCTTTGTTATTGGAAATCATCGACTTGTTATTGAATCATAGGATATTTAGTTTCTCACTGGATTGTCCCATAGAGGACGTGATATTTCCTTGTTTGGCGTGAGGCTAGGTGGGAAATCTACCATATCCTATTTGGCACGATATTGCACACCAAATTTAGAGCTCAAAGATGGACGGATAAACATTAAAACTATCCAACGAATTGATTTTAAAATCATTGTTTTTTATAGTTATAATACTGTGGAGTAGTGCGGCTCCTCACATGGCTACAAAGGCCTATATGTAGACCATGGTTGAGTGTTCATAGGGGGCTGTCTTTAACTAGTGTGACGGAGTGGTTTTCAATATGAAGGGACAACTAACTAGAGCTAAGGAGGAAAATTTGAATAACTTCATCTATGGCGCCATCGCTATATCATTTTCTCTTGAGAGGATTCCACTCCTCATTCCACAGCAGCATCTAGTGGATCCTACAGGACCTAGAGATCCTTGCATGTTGCAATGGGTTTTGTTGATGGCTCGTCATTGTGGCGATGTTGGCCTAGTAGTGCGATATACACCTTAGTTTTTTTTTGGCTGAGAAGCCAAATATTCATGGTAGAGGACTTCCCATATGCAGGGATAGATACAGTGGTGACCCAGATATGGTACTCCCAGCTGGGTGTAGTGGGACGACACAGGTAAAAATGTCTCATCTTGAAGTTTTGTGTTTTAGATTTTTATTTTGTTTTGATAATCCAATGCTAATTATCAAAATGTTAATGAAGATGTAGATCTAGTTTGACTAGAAGGACTGCAGCAGTTTGAACGACGAGGAGACCAACCCATAGTAGCTATTCCACCATGGCATGACATAGCAGAGGCCTTGACCAAGTTGGAGCGCAACTTGGATAGGATCACCATAGATATCTGAGAGACTGGGAGTGATGACTTTCCTCTCCGATACCAGAGGCATGTGGTTGGGGTTCAAGTGCCGATCAGGAATACGTGCGCTGAGTGGCACGCGCTATAATCTGCTACCATGATCATCATCATGGATATTTTATAGTCATTATAGGCTACATCTTGTTTTTTGTATCAACATATTTGGACCATAAGGCTTTGGAATCCTAAATCCTCAGATGATGTATATTTTTTGACACACTTTGATAGACTATTATTTAACTTAATGATGATTACTACTTTCATAATTTGAGTATCTTGTTCAATATGGATGGAATATTTTTTTGTTTTAATTTAATGTTGCAAATGTCTATTTAACAGTCAATTATCCAATGCATCAACTAAAGTGTTTGAATTTCTTGAAATGTGTTTATATTCAATGTAATCAAACTTCCTTTCCAAGAGACGAACCCTTAAAAACGTTCTTAACATGGATGGAATTATAACTTCATAGACACTATTTAAATGTAATACAATGAGTTGTGAATCTAACCTAACAATAAAATGTCAAATGCCAAATGAAATGGAAGCATATAATAGTTGAATGACTACACTATATTCTGCTATGTTGTTCGTTCTTTGACCAAGGAAAATCCCATGAATAAAAACTAACTCATTAGTGGGTGAATAGATTACCCAAGCTGTGGATGATTAATTCTGAGTACTATGAGAAGCATCGTCAACAAAGACAATGTAATCTTAAGGGAAAATCAAAATATACAATAACAATAGTAATCAAGATAAGCAGGAAAAGTAGTAGAAACACGTAAGAAAAATAACTAATCTATGACACACACTCATAAAAATTATAAGTAATGTATAAGAAATATCTCCACAGAGTAAATTGCGCATAATATATCTTCAGATAGAGACCATTTCTGGGCTCTCCTAAAGAGACACCTTCATAATCAACTAATTCATAGGAACCTTTTGCAAGTACATGTTTAATAATATAAGGGCCATGCCACATAGGTTTGAACTTACCAGTGCCTATTTTATCATGTGCTTGGTCGTAAAATAAGACTATATCACCTTCTGAATAGACACAAGGATTAACGCTTTGATCATATTGAGCCTTAACACATTTTTTATGAGCCTCTCTAGCTGGTGCAGCGGTGCAATGAGTTTCATCTAACTATGCTAAGTATAAAAAATGATCTTCCTTTGCAGAGGTAGCTAGTAATAATTCAATGGTTAGTTTTAGAGATGGAATTTCACATTCAATTGGTAAAACAACTTCTGAACCATAAACGACTTGGAAAGGAGTAAAACTAGCGGATGTTTTCGCAGAGGTGTGGTATGTCACCAAGGCTGAAAAAAGCATGGTATGCCAGTTAGTTTTATGAATTTCGACAATCTGCTTGATCATATTGGTCAAAAATTTTTTATAGTTTCAACTTGGCCATTTTCTTGTGGGTAATAAGGTGTAGAATTTTCATGGCGTAAGATGAGATGAGTGGAAATTATAGTCATTATAAAGTTTCAAAAGTGGCTACCATGGTTCATAACAATGGCCTGGGATACATCAAACCTAGCAATAACATGGTT
This sequence comes from Pinus albicaulis, assembly GCA_034641835.2. Taxonomy (NCBI): domain Eukaryota; kingdom Viridiplantae; phylum Streptophyta; class Pinopsida; order Pinales; family Pinaceae; genus Pinus; species Pinus albicaulis. The sequence continues at coordinate 1,080,358,955 of CM076570.1, read as the reverse complement.
GAACATGAAAATATTTGCAGTTTCACCGTTGTTCTTAAATGTAGGCATCACCTTGGTCCATTTGGTAAAATAATATACTACAAGAATAATATACCCATGCCCCCCGAATCAGTGAGGGTTACATGTAACAAAATCAATGCCCCATTTTTCAAATGGACTGACAACTATGATTGGGTGAAGAGGAGTGGGAGGTGCACACATATTTCAATAAAAAAATTGACAATTGTGACATTTTCTAACCGCAATTATGCAATATTTAAAGAGTGACGACCAAAAATAGTCAACGCATAACATATTTTGGGCAGTGGAAAACCTAGACATATGACCACCACCTGCTCTGAAATGGAAATCATTTAATGCCTTCTTGTCTTCTTCATGTGTTAAATAACGTCAAAAAACAAAATTGGCACCATGGAAATAAAAGGTACCACCAAAAATATTATATTTTTGGGATTGTTATCGGATTCTACGATGATCAGATCGTGATAGTTCGGGCCGAAAATTTTGGGTTTGAACATATATGATGATATCTCCCATTAGGGGAAATTTGAGATCTAAAATGGGCCTCCTAAGAAAAATGTACAACAAAAATACACTTTATAAGAACCAATAGGATTCAAGATGATGATGTCAACCATGGGGGATAATTCACCATTTTTTAAGTAAAAGGGTAAAAATATTACAAAATAATAAAATAATAAAACTACTTTTTCAACTCGTATTTTAAACTTATCTCCCAATTTTTTTGCTCAAATTTCAAGTGGGAGTACTCATTGGATGAAAAATTTAATTCCTCATCCAAGGAGTACCCATGTTGCATACTTTCGGTGGACCCTGCTACATGAAAAATGAGAAGTACATAAAAAAAAGTGATTACAATCATGTTTTTCATGTATTTCTAATTTTTTGTGTAGTAGGAACCATCGAAAGTATGCAACATGGGTACTCATTGGATGAGGAATTAAATTTTACATCCAACGAGTACTCCTGCTTGAAATTTGAGTAAAAACTTTGGGAGATAAGTTGAAAATATGAGTTGAAAAAGTAGTTTTTTCATTTTTCCCTCTAAAATTTGATGATGTCATCAAATCTTATTTGATTTTTTCCACTATTATTTTATAATTTCCTTAGGAGGCACATTTTAGACCTCAAAATTCCCCTAATGGTACCAAGGATCCAGAGTACTGATGAGAAACAAAGATTCTTTGGGAAAATGATCTTCTACCATGGTTTTAGATTTAGTATAGGGAAAGTCACATGATAAGTCAACAAAGACCAATGATTTATTTGATTTAGATTTTTCAAATTCCAATCAAACTCTTGCAGAATAACAATCCATTTAGATTACTTTCCCCATAGTAGTTTTTTAGTCAAAATATACATCATAGGGTTGCAATAAGAGATCACGGTTGTTTTGTGTAACAATATGTAGTGACGAAAACGTTGGATGGATTGAACAGCCACCAGAGCCAACTTCTCCACATGTGTGTATTTAATCTAAATAGGTGTAAGATTTTGACTCAAATAATAAATCACATTTTCATGGGTAGATTCATATTCTTGAACTAATACCATTCCCATGGTAGAATTGGATGAATCTAAATACAAAAAGTAATCTCAGTGATAATCAGGTGGATGTAGTAACGATGCATGGGTAAACACATGTTTTAATGCATCGAAATCATTTTCAGCAAGTTCATCCCAAAATAATGGAATTCCTTTTTTCAACAGCTGAGTAAAACCTTTAGTTAGATCTTCATAGTTAGAGATAAATCAACGTAAAAAATTTTCTTTCCCTTACAAACTTTGGAGTTAGCAAAGAGTAGAAGGAGGAGGTAAATTGATGATAGCCTTGACCTTGAGTGGATCAACATGAATTCCTTCCTTATAAATGATAAATCCCAACAATTGTCCTGATTGTACACAAAAAACACATTTGTGTGGATTCAAATGGATATCGTAATGTCTACATCAGAGGAAAATAACTCGTAAATACGTAGGATGATCTTTTCATTTCATGGAATGGGTTTGTAAGTCATCCAGATAGGGTTGCACAATATGTTTGATATCGTGAAATGTGTAAGACATGCCCCTCTAAAAAGTAGCGCCAACATTCTTTAAACCAAAAGGTAATTTTCGATAGGTGAAATTTACGCATGGAAAAATAAACATAGTTTTGGGCTGATTGGAAGGGAGTATTTTTATTTGATTATATCTGGAAAATCCATCCATAAATGAAAATATTTCATCGCCTACACAATAATCAACAATTTGGTCGATGTAAGGGTAGGATAATTGTCTTTGGTACAAACCCTATTGACGTCCCTATAATCGACACATACTCTAATAGTTCCATATTTTTTTGTTCACTGGAAAAATATTGGATACCCAATCAGTTAAGGGAATAGGATAAATAAAGCCTGCTCGAAGTAATTTTTCAACTTCAGACTTAATAGTAGAAAATTTTTGTGGATGAATTGGAAACAATCGTTGTCTAATAGGTTTAGCATCCAGGTATGTCTTTGTTTCATGAAGTACAATGCTAGGGTCAATTCTTGGCATTTATTCATAGGACTAGGCAAAAATGTCATGGAATAACTGGAATAACGCTTTGTACGTGTTGATTTCGTCAATTTAGCATGAAGCACCTATATGAATGTTCTCATTAATTCCTGGCTTAACTGAAATGTTAATTGGAATCGCCACAAAGATGTTTCCTAAATTTGTTTCTGAATCCGAATGAAGCATTGACATGGGACTTTGAGGATCATTGACATATTCAGTCAAAAATATGGTTGAAAATTCGTTCTCAATTTTATCGAGGTTAGGTATAAAATTTGAACGATGATGAAGATCGTCCCATGGTAATTCATCCAACGTCATAATTTCCCTAATACTTTCGTCAGTCGAAAATGATTGGTTGAAAGGATCAGAAAAATATGTCATTGTTAAAACTGATAAATGAGAATACTTGTCACTGATCACATTCACTTGATCAGTCTCAGTTGATGATTGATCGGAAAATGATTGAACTACAACATAAAATAATTCAAATGGACTTAAGGGCATTTCACAACCATATAGTTCTAACTCAAATTCTAAAGGCACAATCCAAGGGTCATTCGATGGAATTATGCTTGATGTAACCATGTTGACATTGGAAATATTACGAGGAATATTCAGAGGAGGCATGGAAACATTTCCCATGAGATATTAATCCTTAAGAAAACCTACTCAAACATCTTCATAAGGAGTGATCGTCTTTCCAACGTAAGGTACACTACCCGTAGAGGCATGATTTGAAATATAGTAAGACAACTGACCAACTTTGAAAATTTTCCCTTTATGGGGGAACATTATCATTCAAAAGACTAATGAGGCTACAACTGTCATAGCATAAGACCAACTTTTTCCTAGCAAAAGGTTGTAGTCAATTTGAGCATCAACAACCTCAACTTCAACTGCAATAGTTTTTTTCATTCTATCACTATAGGAAAATCATGAAGAATCCCAAAAGGGAAAAAACCGCTTCCATCGAAGATTTTTAAAATTGTGGGAGATTGATTGATTTTTGGAGAACGAAGGGCTTTCCAACAGACCATAGAAATTATACATGTATATGATTCATCATCAACACCATGCTAAAAAATCGCTTGGTTTTGACGAACACTAGTATTTGGAAAGCCATTTGATGTGGGAGTTTAGGTACAAATTTTTCTAGATCGAAGATAATGAGATTAGAGTCCTAAGGGTCAATAGCTCCAATAGTTGAAAATAGTAATTTCATTTTTGTTGGAAAAGTTTGCATCACTTCGAGGCCCGACATTTCTAAAGGTGACATAGCAAAATCTTCAACAATGTTGTAATTTTGGGCATCTCTCACATGTGGATTGAAAGCTGAATTTCGAAGAACACCTTTAGGAGGCAGTTTAATTATCATGTCAGAACTAGTTTTCTAGATATATAATGGTTCATAAGGATGAGGAATTAACGTGGAAGGTTGACTGGATGAACCAAATTCGTTTCCCTTTATAGGGCCCTTAGATCCATAATCTTGAGATCTCATAGCAACCATAATTTGAGAAGACATCATCATCATATCTATTGATAAGTTGGAAGATGATGACTTATGAGAGACTATTTTACTGTCCTGAGAAGGAAATGGATCCTTAAGAACAGTGGGTGTGGGTGAACCTTTGACGAGCGTAGTTACCTGGGTGTGATGGGGGAATTCCTTTGTGTAATGATCTTTGTCACAAATTAGACAAGTGTAACAAGGTTTCCTGTTTTCGTCAGATGGTTCAATTTGATCTATTTTATCTTTTGAAGAATTGTTTTTTTTGGTTTTACCCTTCCCATATTTTTACCTTCGGTTGACTTGGTCTTAGTAGTATATGAATCTACAACATTAATATTGGAAGTATTTTCCAGAGAAGAGACTCCTTTAGGTGAAACATGAAAGGTTATAATTGGAGTGGTAGACTTGGGTTGTTTCTTTTTACCCTTGGATGTGTTAACCATACCGATTACACCATCTGCGGCATGATAGCTAGAAGGAGTCGTTGTTACTTGACCGAGTGAAGTAAATCTGGAATCTTTTCATACAAAGTGCTAGACTACGTGTAAACGAGGTCTAGATATTGGGCTTGAGCGATAACCTGCTCTTTCGTTGCAACACCTCCTTTTGCTACATCTTTAGTAATATTTGGGAGTAAAGACTTGATAAACCATTCAGCCAGAATTTGATCTAAAATGAAAACTTTAACCAAATGATGTCTATGTTTCCATTCATGAATATTATCATAAATATAGGTAGACGTACTTTGTTTAAGTAAGGTCAAAAGTGTGGTACCATTATCATTGGTAATTGAAAATGAGTTAAGAAATCAGTTGCTAGGGCATTGAAATTGTTGAAAGAAGCTCATGGTACCTTAATGTACCAATTTTCAGCTAAACCAATCAAGGTTCTTTGAAAAAATCTTAATAAAATGGAATCATCAATGAAAGAGTTCGATGCGCACCACATATCAAACGCCATAACATGGTTTGAAGGGTCCTCTCCTGATTTTACCTCAAACTTCAGAATGTCACTAGGCAACTTAGTAAGCATGGCCAACCAAAAGGGAATATAATAGATAGGATCGTTTGTTCGCCGAGACAAGTTTGGTAAATCCAAAGTTTCTATAAAATTTAACCGCCTGTTAGGGTCTTGCTGTGCAAATAGATAACCCTGAGGGACAAGTCCGATACTTGGAGGAGGGTATCTAGGATATTTTAGAATGGCCTGAGCAGTTGGGATGTGCATACCTCCATGGTAACCAAGATCAGCCATACCAAACTAAGGTTGAGTTGGTATCTGAAATGTATGACCAGGGTATGGTTGATACTGGTAAGGAATATTTGGTCCAATTTGTCCTAATTTATATTGCCCCTAAAATGGTTGGCCTTGAATGAATTATCCTTGAAAAGGCTGACCTGTAAAAGGTTGACCTTGAAAATGTTGAGTTGTTTGCGTAAATGCTATGCGATGCTATCCTAAAGATATTTGTGGTATAGACTGGACCATAGGTCCGGCTTGACAAACTGTAGTTTGAGAGATAACTTGCGTAGCAGTCGGTGTTGACACTTCAGGGGTAATAGGAACATAAACTTGAGGAACTATCGGGATGGGTGTGAGGAGTACCGGTTTTCTGAATAGACATTTTTTCAATAGACTAGATAGGATTACGAGGAGTACTCAGTCTATCTTGTTGACTACTTGGAATGGATGCCCCCAGGGTAACTTGAGGTATTCCTTGAATAAGATTTTGGACTTGAGTTTAACCAAATGTCCAACTAGCTGAGTACGTTGATTGGAGGGAATTTTTAGGGTATATTGCAATTTTTTTTGAGAAAACGAAGGATTCCCTATAATATTCATCCCTAGATAAGGAGTGCCTACTAAGGGTTGCGACACAAAATGTTGATCACAACAAGTTTGAGCATTGGACCATAACTTGGATAGTTACCGGGTAAAGGTTTCCCTACAACCATAGGATATGTTCCAACGTAAGGTTGTCCTCCTGGAAGAGATTGTTTCCCACCAGGAGGAATGTAACCACTTGACGGGTTAACTTGAGGGGTATTCTCGGAAAGCATATAAATTATTTGGTCCACAGTCAAATTTTGGGCAGTAGATTCTAATAAACCAGTTGACATAGTAGAACCTTGAGAAGAAGAAGATGCTTCTGAAAAAGTTTTAGTAAGTGACTGATACCTAATAGGAACTGAAGGACTGCCATACAATAATTCCTCTAGAGAAGATGAAAACATGGATGAATTGATACATATACTTTTGGAAGCCATATTAGACATATTATATCTGGGTAGAGAGTAAAGTGGAATTCAGTGACGTAAGATAAATACGCAAAGTCAAATGGTGTATAGTACCAAGGATCCAGTCGAAAAGGAGAAAGAGGTAAATCTAATGGAAATTTTGGTTCACCACCTCGTAAATATAATGAAGTTAGACTAGTGGAAGTTTCTTCTTCTTCATCCTCAGTAATTTTTTCAATGCTAATGAGGTGAGGATGAATATTCTCATTAATGATATGTTTTACTCTATGTGAACATGGAGCATAAGTAGGGGCTATAAAATTTGAAGGTGACTCAGGTTCTGAAATATCAAACTCAGGTTCAAAGATTTATGGTTTAGTTAATTTTGTATCTGAGACTTCACCAGTGACAAACTCTACTATAATGGCTTCGGAAATTTCTGGTGGACTTTTTCCTAAGCCTTTTTCAAATGCCTAAGGTCTATTTACTTCAAAATCAGGATGTATCACAACGTATGATTCTGGTTGTTCTGAAGACCCAGATCTTGTTGATTTTTTCTTTTTAGTTTTAATTTTCTCCAACTGACTTGGTGTGTACTGAGGGGGTTTCCCTTGTATTCTACGTGAATGTCTTGTTATTTCAACCATGATTAATTTTAATCACAAAATCACAAAATTTCAATAAATCACATATAAAGCCTCTAAAAAATAAAAAAGAACAAATGAACATGCGCTATAAAATCTAGGATTCAAACCACACAAGAAAGAATTATTTTCACAATAAAATCACTAGTTGGTGATGAAATCCAACCTCGTAGAGATCAATGTGAAAAACTAGTGGATGGAACCAGTTACCCTAACAACCTGCTTAATGAAATGCTCTAGTGTAAGATACTACACTATGCCATCTCAAGTGAAGATTACCCTTCAAAAATTCCAGGTGATTCTAGTCAATGTCTGTTCCAGCTACAGTGGGACGTTCCCTCCACCGTCACCTTGGGAAAAATCCTAATATTATAGCCACTACGGTTACCAACTATCAAAATCAAAACTAGGGGAACAGTCCTTGGCCTGACATACACGCAAGGTAAGAGTAACTATGATCAATCCCCTTGAAAGCTTCTCAACATGGTAAATCCGAGGTTTACTAACAAGTGACCCAAAACACCTTTCGACGTTGTTTGTAATGCGTGAAAATATTATATCTTCACCAATGAAGCAAGCACGATTACTTCATTGGTTCCAATATGAACTCGTGCTTAACTCTTTTATAAGAAGCGCTTCCCAGAGAAAAACTGCAACAATTGGATTTTATCCCTACTGCAAGATTCTATTGTTTGTTTATTTTCTTGGGAAGTTTACTCGCTTCCCTATTCCAAAGCACTAACTTGATCTAAGTTGGTGGAATGAGCCCTAAAAAATATAAAAAAAATCTAGATTAATTTTAATTAGTGATGTGTTATTGGGTTGTTGCTTACTTAAAGGGATATGAAAGTGAAATTGATAATATTGCGACTAACTCAAAATACTCTAATGCATTCAACAATGAATAGGAAATCTTTTTGTTTGATGAAATCCTAGTTAAGGGAAAGTAAGAGGTTCTTTGATATTCAAAATGCAAAAGTTATAAAAATCCCAAAACATTTTTCACGAAAAAACCAATTCACTTTGAAATTTTTTCAATTACAGAAAATTTAAAGAAATTTTTTGTTCGCTTAAGTCAAAACACACGATTATTTTTGCAAACAATTATTTCCAATTCTTTGAAACTGATGAAAAAAATACAAAAACTCTAAAATTTATGAAAAATTTTAAAACTTAAAGTTCTTAATGAATGATTTGATTAATGATGGCTACAAGTTCATTTTCATGATTACTTTAGATTGAAAAAAAAAAATCACTTTTCCATTCAACAAAACGAAGCATTTTCCTGAAAACACTAGTTTTTGGAACCAAACCCTACTTCACTAATCTAGAAGCTTTCTTTCACAGCGAGAAAAAAAATCACTCCAACCGAGCAATATCAATAACAAATATGGTATATATGGTGGAAAAAGGAAACAAAGCATTGATCCGGAAATCGCTGTCTTCCAACGAAGCAACCAAACAAACCAAGGCAAACCTACTTGAAGGTGTAAAAGGGATGAACTCTAAAAAATGAACATGCTAAGGCAAACAAAACAAGCTTAAAAATAGGTTTTGAAGGTTGAAACAAGTAAAAATGATCACTTAGAAATTGCAAATCAAACTCTCACAAGAAGGAAAGCTATTTTTGAAAAACTTCCGGTGACGGGTAACCAATGTAATTCGGTGCACATGCACTATGTTACTGTATGTTGTGAAATCTTTGTGCTATGTTGCTAAAGAAACACGCGCATGGGAGATAAATTTTAGAAAAATAAAACCAAGGCATCCAACCCGGATCTAAAATTTCATAAATTCAACAACATTTATACTCGGCCAAACAAGTAAAATGGAAAACTAAATAGCAGAAAAATTCAGATAACTAAGACATTCCTCAATATAATTATACATTTACTGGATAAATCCCTCTTGCGGACAAAGGCTTGATCTCCTAGAATTCTAATGGAGAACTAGAAAAACGGAGACATGAGAATATCTCTTTCCCAAACTCAATAGGTAATTGGATGCAAAACTAGATGAAGAGGATGATGCTCTTACATTTTCAATGATATGCTTGATGGAAAATGCGCACTTTCATGTCGATGAAGCTCCTCAATGCTTAGAAAGAAACCTACAAACACAAACATACAAAGGATCAAAGACATGTACAGCACAGCCAATCTAAAAGGCGGCTTAACCTAATGATCAAGGAGATTAGGAAATGAAATTTTTAATGAATATATGAGCATAAACAAATTCCACAATTCCAATAAACAATACGGTAAGAAAAATGTCCAAATGTATTATTCGGGGATAAAAGAGAAATCTTATAACCAAGCCTTGATGTCGTACAAGTTCCTCCCAAATGCCTCCGGTGTTCTTCCTTGGTTAAACTCTCCAATCCAAAATTACTAGCATAGAACTACATAAAGTGACTCCCCTAACCTGAGTCCTAGCTCAGTTTATAGGAGAAATTGAGGAGGTTTCGGATCCACCAAAGATGGGTGAGATCCACAAATGAGGTTATTAGGGTTCTCTTATCCAATGGGAATTAGCTCCATGTTTGGAGGGGTTTGGCTTGAAGCTGATATGACACGAGGGCTTCTGGTTAGTATATATGTGCCCAACTATGCTTTTAGACCTTAATTTATTTTTTACTTTAATTTGAGTGAGTTGTGATTTTTAATGGAGAAAAAATAATGCAAAATTGCGCGAGAGTCTTACTTGATAACATACAATACACATATATTGATTGTAAAAGTCGTAGTGTGCTAAGAGTGTAAAGCCATTTCCCAAAATTCATGATTTGGTCAAGGAATATAAATGTTTGACTTACAAGGGAGGTATGAGTATGGATGGTGATAGATCCTTTTGACTATCAAGTGTCATGGTGAAAAAATCCATTGTAACACCCATGGTCGGGGCAATAGGAGTAGAGATTTTATCCCAGTCATTAACTTAAGACCCTCTGGCGTAGTGGTAGTGGATTGAGGATTTCAAATTATCAATGCTTGGTATCACCATAGAGGAAGTTCTCAGAGGTAAAATTGTGAGCTCGATATGCTATTGGTCCTTGTCATAGTGAGAATACAAAAATGCATAATTTAACTCTCGAGAAAATTGATAATTGTATTGGATTACAGAAATATTTTTAGATTGATTTTGTTGAAAAGCTTTGTTGGAATTTTTTTTTTGGAATGGAAAGTTTGAGATTTTCATATTCGAAGAGTTTTGAGAAGTTAAATCTATTTATGCATTAAAAAATAGATTTTAAATAACCAAAAATACATAATCTCCCAAAAATTTTTATCGAGATAATTCCATTAAAAATATTTAATGATTCAAACTAATCCATATAAGTATATTTCTAATCAATCTTTTAAATAATTATAACTGACTTTCAACCTTTTTATATTTTTTATAAAATATTATAAATAAAATAAACAAATTATGTCTCGAGACCCTTGGAAAATACCTTTAAATGAGCCAGATATGAATATCTTGTATGTAGACAATATAATAGGTCTGGAAATAATTGTGAATGAAGGAATTTTTGAAATAAATGCATATTGGAACTTTCAAAGGGTGTAAATTGGATTTTTTCCCTATTGTATGAAAAATAATTTAATATGTTGAACCCATTGAATTGTGAATGAAGGAATTTTTTGAAATAGTATATTGGAACTTTCAAAAGTTGCAAATTTAGTTTTTTCCCTATTCTATGAAAAATAAATTTAATATGTTGAACCCATTAACTTCATTGTTTATAGGGAAGAATGATTTTTCCTTCAGATTTCAAAGTGTTTAGCCAACAATAACTAATAATTAATTAGTTATGAAATATATATTAATTCCTTCACCTTTTATTCCTCTTTTCTATATAAAACATGCGAAATAATAAAATATCTAAAAATACAAATTTATATAAAAATGATAACATATCCAAGTTCAAATTTTACATATTAACCTAATTTAAAAAATTAAGTACATATTAATTAATAAATTTAATATAAATTTAAATAAATAATACGATAGAATAAAAAATATTAATTCACAAATTTCATAAAAATAATTTTCAATAAATAATAAATGTAAACCTTTTATGTAAAATGAGATGTATTTAAAAACACGGCCCATTATGAAATTAAAATTAATTAGTTAATTATATAACCCTAACACTCGCACAATATTCTTTCGTGCATGAATAATAAACAATTATACTACTTTTTACAACTTCTCTCCTTTCTCCTTTGCCACTATTTATTATATAATTCTCCTCCTAATTAGTGTTATTATTACTATTTTAAAATTATAATTGTGATGGTATAGCTTGTTATTTTAGAATTATAGTTTTGATTATTGATATATTTTTATCATACATGCAAATATACAGTTTGAAGGAGTTTGACAAAATATAATGAAAGGTAAAGGTTGTAATTGACTCTGAGGCGGAGTCCTATATTGTATGGAGCTTCTTACTGTGAGAATAAAGTATTGCATGGTTTGGTTGGCTTATATTCATAGTTATAGCATTAGAATTCTAATTTTCTTATAATTTTTATATTCAACTTGAGTTTTTACAATGATAATCTTAATTTTCCTAACTATATTTTTAAGTATTCCTTGACCTTTCAACTAATTGTTCGGATAAGGCTATTTGGGCTTTGGGAAATATTATTGGAGTCTCTATCATATACGGATCTGGCACTCAGTCCATGAGCATATTTTGAAATTTGATAAATAAAAGTAAATTATATTATTGGCATAGTTTTAAATATTATAGTTTGAACATTTCTAAAATTTGATTAAAAAAATGAAATAATTGACATCATAGATAACCATCATATTTATGTATTTACTTTACTAATCTAACTTTTATAATAATAATTTCACATACTACAATCACATAATCATCATAATTTAACAGCTTTATCCTTTAATAATGCTTTCATCTAATACTTACCTTTATATAAAAATAATTTTAAATACTCATTATTTTTTTAATTAATAGATATTTTATAAATTAAAAATATTATATTTTTAAAATATTATAATTATTAACATTATAATTTAAAATAATATTATAATTATAATTAAGTATACATTTAAATAAACACATTACCTTAACCCATTTTATTTATAATCCTGAGAACTTACATTATGAAAATTTAGAAATAAAAAATTTTTAAAAATAAATTCGTTATTACTCAAAAAAATGCGATAAAATTTAGACTTGTTGGTTTTTTTATTTCTTTTCTTACTTTTTGTTATTTTTCATTTTTGGCTTGAGATTTTTGTCTAATTCTATACTTAATAATAAACTTGTGTAATTAGTTGAAATGTGAAATGTAACAAAACCCTTGTTCATTGCAATTTCTCTTCTAATTAGTGTTATTGTTACTATTTTAAAATTATAATTATGATATTTGATAGCTTGTTATTTATAAATGAGTGATAGCTTATTCTAATATTTATTATAAAATTTTCTTCCTAATTAGTGTTATTATTATTATTTTAAAATTATAATTATGATAGTTGATAGCTTGTTATTTTATGATAGTTAATAGCTTGTTATTTTAGAATCATAGTTTTGATTATTCATATATTTTTATCATACATGCAAATACGGTTGAGCAACTTAGGTTTGACAAATATAATTAATAAAATTGTAATTGACTCTAGAGCATTCATATATTTATGAGAACGATAACTTTAGAACAAGTAAAGCATTGCATGGTTTGGTTTGCTTATATAACCTATTTATAGGTTATAGCAATAAGTATTTATAATGCATCGCTTGAGTTTTAAAATGACAATCTTAGTTTCGAACCATTTTTATATCTTCAATATTTTTTAACTATAGGAAATATTCATATATAAGGATACGCTTAGACATATTTTGAAATTTAACTAATAAGAATAAAATTATATTATTGACATAGTTTTAAATATTCTCCATCATATATAGGGATACGGCACTGGAGTCATGGAGCATATTTTGAAATTTGATTAATAAAAATAAAATTATAGACATAATTTTATTTTAAATATTATAGTTAGAACATTTCCAAAATACGATAAAAAAAAGTGAAATAATTAACATCACCGGTGACATCATATTTACGGCTGTAAGCGTACTTATTTGAAAACAACTTTCCTAAATAGCTACGTGTACTATTATGCACCCCATGATTTGAATGTTAGACGATTCAAATAAACTCTACCTTACGATTAAAAACAAGTTAGATAAAATACGGAACATAAATAAATTCTGAGAACTTTAAACCAAAGGAACTCCTCGCCTTCGTGGAAACTGACTTCTTGATTTCTCTTCCCGGTGGAATACGGGAATGGTGGATGAAGCCACGAATCTGCCTCTGATAACATGCTCCATGCTCGGATTGATGTCTTGATGTACGTTTATTCTACGCTCTCGGCACTCGGGTACTCTTCCATGGAAATCAAGTTTCAGAGACGGATGTCGAAGGCGAAGCTCAACAAGATTCCAAATTTTTTAATCCTCTTTCTCCACTTTAATTTCCAATTTTTGAAGTTACTCTTGTTTTCCAAATAAGAAGGAAATGTAATAGGAAGGAGATGCATTATTCTTGTGCGTTTTCCTCTTCCCATCTACCTCCGGGTCGTGGTTTCGAGTCGACATGTCTACTATCCACGAGCAACAACACCCCACATTTTTATCTCGCAGAAATAAGTATATGGGCGCCCCACCTGCTCCTTCCACGGTATCTAACACATCAATTCTACTGCCTCCATGGCTTTTTGTTCGCAATAGGTATGGCTTCCTTAGATTTTCCTTTAACGATGTTGTTGTTATGATTCGATGCTCGGTAGGCGGTTTTGATGCCATACGTACGCTACGGCGATTGCAGGCCGAGATGGATAAATCGTCCGGTCCCCATATTTATTCTCTTTCGCAATATTATCATTGTTAATGTATTTGGATTCAATATACTCATTGTTTATTTTCGTATTTCCATTTTAATTGTTCGTTTGCCGGGCGAATGGATAACGATATGGTTAGTCATCTTCGAGCTTATTAGTATGGCCGTCGATCACGAGCCATCGTCCAATTCAAAAGGGTTGCTTGTATCATCATCATGAATTCCAAAAAATTTATCCGTTTTAAGATGGCGTCGAGCGTACGGTAGCCAGGATGGGCATTTCGACCTAAACCTAAACGTGAGCTGAGTTGAAAATAACTCGGCCCCTAATCGACGCGACTTGGAAGAGGAATGTCTTAATTCCAAGCAAGACTAAGAAGACTCTTGCATCTAGTAAGAAACCCTGCGGGGCAATACCCGGGTAATGAATACGGAAGCTCTGTCCCGGCCCTACGAGGCCAATACCAAAGTAATGAGAACGAATTCCAATCGGAGAATTTTTTGGTGTAGATATAGTGATAGTCTGTGACCTTTACGGCGCACGATGGAGATAGAATATTTGGTGAAAGAATATTGTTCTATTATGTGACATTTTCTTGTTTGTTCGTTCATGAATTTAATTTTAGTATAAAACCGACATGATGATATTATGGGGTTACAAATATAAATTCGCCACTAATTTGATTTTCAAATTTCAATTTCTTGTAAAATAAGTGTGAGAAGGTTTTGATGTCATTGGGTTCCCCATAAATTGAACTAAAATTAATTTATATTGATTTTTAAGATATATGTATGACACATGGCCACTTGTTAACTTTATTATGTTTCTCTTGTTCACAAATTTCTCTCTATTCATTAACACTTTATTAATGTATTTTTATTGGAGTATGTCTTAAAGTTTGTTTTATTTGGAGGTGAGTACTTGCCCAAGACTCAAAAGTAACCCACATGATTAAAGTGAAAAAAAATAGAATATTTAGTGAAAGAATTCGTATATTCCTAAGTTGTATTCTTTTTTAACCATGATTGTAATATTGTTAATTTGTTTGATATTGCAAATTTGTATCCCTTTTCTTCTGGTTGTGATATTGCTAATTTATATTTTTGGTAATGAGATTTTAATAATTACTTTTTAATTTATTTATTTCTCTATAAATCTAATTTTAAATTTCTATTATTAGTTTTCATTTTAGTAACTTTTTAATTTATGTAATTATTCCATATCATTTACATGAACAATTTTCATTTGTTATCTTTTTCTAAGTATGTTTACAAATGGATTTCTACTTGATTTTTTGTTTCATTTGAGTCATTATAATATATAATATGCCATTTTTTATATTAGTTTTGTACAATATGATATAGTAGTTTAATAGAGGTTGATGCTACTAAAATAGTTGTTAAGCTTAAAGATTTTAGGTGCCTTGTGGTTCTTGATGGTGTTGAATTCATTTTCACGATCCGTTTTCTCCATAAAAAATAAAGGTTATCTTTTTGTTTGATTTGGGCCAATTTGTTGTTTGAACAAATTGTAGTCTTAGTAAACGAACCTAAAGATAATATGAGTTTTATAAATGACACAAATGGATCACTTGGTAAAATTGGTCTTGTGTGTTGATTTGTCTAGCACACATTATTATTAAAAATAATAAATTACTCTTTTCTATGTTATTGCTTTACAACGTTTCCTTTGCAACATATGGTGCAATTGCTAGTTATCAAATGTTTCAAAACTTTTGAAAAAGAGATTCTTATTTATACCATTTTAATTATGGTTTCGAGGGGGAATGGATGTTAGGCTCTATCATATTTTACTAATGACGGTTCAGAAATTCGGGAAACGATATGGCCCTAGTTCAAAAATTCGAGGAAATAATTGATGTTGGCTTTGCCCAAAGTTGGTACGAGTTAAGCATATCGTTTTAATTAAATCAACAAAGTTTTTCTTTTTTATTTGTAATTTTTTTAAAGCGAGAATTTTATGTTAATTATATAGTATAAAATATTTTATATAAGATTTTGTTTAGTTGTATTTATATTTATAATTACGACTTGTTTGTATTTTAGGTATCCTTCACTTTTAGTTTTTATTCACTTTCACGGTGGGAAACATTTTCTCTTTGGTGATGACGTGCAAACTCGAGGTCTGGCTTTACACATTTTTAAATTTCTAAACTATATCTTGCTTCTGATTTTTTTAGAATTTCTTCCAAATAACTTGAAATGTAAAGAATATTACGCCTCGGACTTCATGACATAACAATTAGATATTCTATGTGACATGTTGGTCTCTTCAACTGCGACAACGCCTGGTGAAAAGGATAAATGCTACGGGAGTTTCTACTAGACACGCAAGCGAGAAATTAAAAATGCAGCATTTAATGAAATGCGTAAAGTTGTTGTTTAAATATCCTAACGCAGCAAACGCGAGAACATTGAAGAAATTGTGTGGTTTCAAACCACGCAATCAGCTTTCCAATGCTTTCTTTGCGCCTCTTCGGTTACTGCAACCACCATTCCGCTTCCGGATATTTACCACGAGTTTTTACACGTGGCATTGCATGATTCATTCGGGTTTCACCGTAAACAATTCTGTGGAAATTCAGAGTCGGACCCGAGATTTTATAGGGTAATTTAATTTCGTTGCGCGTCTTTGTGGGCCTACGTCAACATTTGATTTTGGAACATGACTCTTTTTCAATAGAGTTTTATTTGTAGTTGAAATCCATAAAGTTTCATAAAGTTTTTAAATACCTTCGGTAAAATTTATTTTTACTAAGGTTAATATATATTATAAATGTTTTTAACATTATTATATATATATTTAATGTTTTATTTTTAAATGTTATGTTCTGAAAGGTTAAAAAACTGGCATTTAAAAATAAAAAAAAGAGAGGGCGTGAATATAATTTTATTTCTTTGTACTTAATTTTTATTAAAAGTTTATTTACATAGTAGTGTATAAAAAGAGAAAAGGCTTAGTTGTAAGTTTAAGTTTTACACACAACGAGTGTAAAAGTTTGAGTTACACGGCGGTGCGTTTATTGTTTATTTTTTTGAAGAGAGACGAGTATTTCTGTGTGAAACGGAAAGAGTTTTGCTTGGCAACGTGTTTTGTAACGAGTCCGGCATTTTGTAATCCCTCATAGAAGAAGTTTTTTTTATTGTAATAGATTTTTACGATGAATAAAATTTTATTTCGAGTGTTGAACTTTGTCTCATTTGAGTAGAGGGAGATTTTTATATTTTCTGTACGTAAAGGAAATTTCTATTCTCTGTGTTTGGGTACTTTCAATTTTCCAACATGGTATCGGAGCTAGTTCGGGCTATTTGAAGGTCAAATAGTGAAGGAAAGAGGTGCTGGTACAGCAGTTTCTCAATGAGTGTGAAGACTTAGCCAAAAAAGAATCCAAGGTATTTCTATCTGATTTTTTGTGTTATTTGCGAACGATCAAGTGTTTTTTGAATGATAGTTAAGAGTGCGAGAATAGGCCCAGACAAAAACAGTATAGGTATAGGAAATATCCATCTCGTGTTTAATGGGAAAAATTATGACTGCGGTCAATAACTATGAGAGCTTTTATTTGTCTCCCAATAGCATGGGAATTAGTTGAGGATGGCTTTGAGCCAACAAATGAAGCGAGTTTATGTTTAACTCAAGCGAGAAGAGATGTTGAAAAACGATAAGAAGAAAAGATGCCAAGGCTCTTTTATTTTTGTATCAAGCAGTTCATCGAGTGTGTTTCCAAGGATAGCGGCTTAAGAAATCCGGTGACATGGGAAAGCTCTGAAGTAGCTATCAGAAAGCTGGAGAAAGTGAAGACAACAAAACTTCGATTCTTGAGAAGACTTTGAGACTCTCTGTATGAAAGAAGATGAGATAATATTGACTCATTTCTTCCTCTTCTAGTTAGGGCCAGTCACACAAATAGATCTCATAGGAGAGACTTACCCTGAAGACAGAAGATTGTGAAAAACTCTTGAAGTTTACCCTCAAAATTCGATGTGATTATCTATCTTCTTCAGGGAGATGACAAGGGATCCCAAAGAGTGCCCAGACGGATGAACCCTTCTCTCTTGAGCATGCCTTTAAGACCCGGATGTCTTTCGGAAGAGGAAGAGGGCAAGGTAGAGGAAACAAAGAGAGGAAAGAGGGAAGAGAGAGCCAAACAGTGGAAGAGCCGGTTGAAAGAGCCAAATGCTAAGGAAGGAGCAACAATCCAGAAGATGAAGCATCAAGGCCAAGGTAGCGACGACGGGAATGGTCGGCCAGAATGCTCAAGGACAAGAGTATGATAAGTCCAAATGTGAAAATGTTATAGCTGCAAAAAAAAATATGGTCATTATGCTAATGAATGGGAAGAAAAGCGACATCATATGGCAAGTAAGAACTAGTACTGCAAAATTTATAAAGAAAAACCATGACAAAATAATTTGTTTTAGCATAACATACTATTTTTGAAGAAAAAAGTGAGGATTTATGGATTTTTTTCTAGAATGGGTTGCGGTAATATATGACGGAAACTTATACAATGTTTTCTATGTTAGATGAAAGTGTCTAAGTCACAAGTCACACTAGGAAGCATTAACAAAGTTTGGTATGGGAAAGAGAATGTAATGTTTTAACAAGATTAGGTGCAAAGAAATCCATAGCGGATGTTTATTATGTTCCAGGGAATAGAAATGTAATCTCTTAAAAGTATTGGACGCTTGTTCATAAGGGATATAATGTTTTCTTTGATAATGATGTTTGTACCATCATGGACAAACCACCAATAACCAGTGTATTGCTGAAATAAAGATGACAAGGAACCGGATGTTCCCTCTCGGAATGAGAGCGGACTTGAAGAAACGGTGAAGAAACGTGATTGCACAAAGAACATTCAGCGAATCAAAAGATGATAATTGGTTATGGCACTTGAGATTTGGACATCTCAACTTTGGAGGTCAATTTGTTGTTTAAAAATGAATGGTAAGTGGTTTACCATTGATAGAGAAAACTAGACAACCTTTATGAAGGTTGTATCTTGAAAAGCTCTTTCTGAAGAAAGTTTTCCTTAGGAAAAGTATAAGGGCAAAGACACCGCTAAGTTGTCCACTCGGATGTATGTGGACGTGCAAACTCCATCACTTGCAAGCGACCACTATGTGTTAACATTCATAGATGATTTTACAAGAAAAACTTGGGTTTAATTTTTTGAAAAAGCTTATAAGTGAAGTGTTGAAAAATTTTATAATTTCAAAAGCTTGTTGAGAAACAAAGTGAAGTTTGCATATCAAAGTCTTAAGAGGTGATAGAGGAGGTAGTATATCTCTAAAGATTTTCTACGTTTTGTAGAGAAAATGGTATTCATAAGCGAGTTTACAACTAGATATACTGCACGCCAAAATGGAGTAGCCGAAAGGAAGAAGCAGAACCATAATGGACATGGCAAGGAGCATGTTAAAGGTAAGCATTTTGCCTAATAATTATTAAGTGGAAGCTAACACGTGTGCGGCATACATTACCGAGATTAGGTGCCCTACGAAAACGTTATGAACAAAGTGGGAAGAGGCATGGAGTTGCACAACAAAGTGTCACACACATGAAGTTTTTAGGATTAATTGTGGCGTATACCCCCCTGATGCAGGATACAACAGGAAGAAGTTGGATATTAAAGGGGAGAAATGTATTTTCATTGAATCTGAGTGAGAATCCAAGAGCATACGAGTTGTAACCATCCATAAGAAAGTTTATTGTGAAGATGTGGGTTGTATTGAAGAGGAAGCTTGGGATGGAAGCACATAGAAAACGGTGAGATAGTGTCTTGTTTATGTATGATGAAAATCATGATGAGGTTAGCTGAAATACATCCCCAAATAGTAAGCATAACACAAGAAGCGACAAAACACACCCTTGGGGAAATGAGAAAATTGCTTCTCCAGCACACCGACAAGGAGAAATTCAAGTGCTTCATTCAAGCATTTGTACACCTAATGAAGAAGAGTAGAAATTCGAGAAGTTTGAAAGATATTTATGAACAAGATATAGCTAATGAAGGTATCAATTCTTTGTTTGCTTTATGATACAATAAAACTGTTGATGATCTGCATTCATTTCGAAGAAGCTGCTAAGGATAAGAAATGGATAGAAGCTATGGATGAGGAGATAAATGCCATAGAAAGAAACAAAACTTTGGATTTTGATTTGAACTCTCAAAAGGTAAAGATGTCATTGGTGTTAGTAAATTCTGCAAGACCAAGAGTAATCTTGAAGGCAAAATAGAGAGACACAAGGTAAGATTTGTTTGTCAAAGGCTATAAGCGAAGCATGGGATAGATTGTAAGAAACTTTTACATCGGTTGCTAGAGTAGACGTGAGCTTGATCTTGTCCATAACGACAAAAACAAGTGGAAATTTTACCAAATGGACGTGAAGTCAGCATTCCTAAATGGAGTGTTAATGGAAAGGGATTTACATTGAACAACCTCTCGGCTATGAAAAGAAAGGGCCAGGGAAGCACAAGAGTGTGCAAGTTGAAGAAATCTCTTTATGAAATTTGAAGCAAGCGCCAAGAGCGTGGTACGGTAGGATAGATTCCTATCTCTGGAAAATGGTTTTGAAAAGGTGTGAGGGAGAACCCACCCTCTACATCCAAAAGAAAAGATGGAAAACTATTGATAGTAGTTTTGTATGTTGATGATGTTATTTTCACCAGGTAATGATGGGGTGCCTTATAGAAAATTTTAAAGACGGTGATGAAAGAAAAATTTGAAATGTTGACATGGGTTTTTTGAAATACTTTTTGGGAATAAGTAGAAGACAAGATGAAAGTGAGATTTTTATCTCACGGGGAAAAGAAATATATTTAATGAGGTACTTGAAAGATTTAACTTTTGTACGGGAATGCAAAGCGACAATCACTCCCATGATGATGGGATTAAAACTCGGCCCGAGAGGGCGGCGGTAAGGTTTTGATCCTGGCTTATATAAGAGTATGGTTGACCTCATGTGTTGTTGCAACTAGGCAAGACCTAATGCATATTTACATTAGTTTGATTTCAGTTATGGAAAAGCCAAAGGATACATTGTGAGGCAACAAAGTCGGTATGTTAAAGGTACAAAGAGGTTTGAAATTATTTTTTATACTACTTGAGAAAATTAAGATTTAGTTGGATACCTTTGACGAGTGATTGAAGTTGGAAGTGTAGATGATCAGAAGAGCACTTCCCGAGTTATGTTTCACATGGGTTCGAGCCATTTCATGGGCTTCTAAGAAACAACCAATTGTGGCATTGTCTACAACGAATGATGGCAGCGACTACAACGGCGACATCATGAGTTTGGATGAGAAATAGAGAGGTTGTGCCAAGGCGAGACAAAGGGACAATGATCTTTTGAATAATAAACTCGGCCTATTGCATTGTCTAAAAATTAGTTTTCTGGACAAACACATTGATGCCAAAATTTCACTTATCATTAGATTGGTCAACAATGGTGAAGATAGTTTTGCAACATTGCGAGACGGAAGATTAATTTGCGAGATATCCTCACAAAGCCACTAACGAAGAAGCTTTGGAGACATTTCGGGGAAATGCACGGGTATACGAAGCGCTTGACGGTTGAATTTAAGGGGAGTGTTGAATTATAACTTCAACGGCGCAATGGTGAAGAATCAAATGCTACGGGAGTTTCTGCGACATGAAGCCGATTAAAACTCTTGCATTTAATCGTGCGCAAGTTGTTGTTCCAAACATCTCTGCAACGGCGCGAGAACATTGAAGAGTGTGGTTTAAACCATGCGAACGGAAAACTTAAATACTCTCTTTGCCGCCTCTTGATTTAACGCAACCACCACATTCAAAGCTCGGATATTTACCCACCGGAGGTTTTACCACGTGGCATTGCATGATTCATTCGGGTTTCACATGGCCGTTCATGAAGTTGGAGAATTCGGACCGAATTTTTAGAGGGTGAATTTAATTTGGAATTTGCATCACATATTGGGCCTACGTCAACATTTGATTTTGGAGCAGCGAGGAACTCTTTTTCAATAAAGTTTTATTTATGGTTGAAATCCATAAAAGTTTCATAAAGTTTTAAATACCTTCGGTAAAAATTTATTTTTAAAGGTTAATATATATTATAAATGTTTTAACATTTATATAATATATATATATATATATTTAATTTTTTAAAAGGCCCGAAAGCCAAAAAAAAAAGAAAAGAGAGAGACCTTGAATGTAATTTTATTTCTTGTGTAATTTTTATTAAAAGTTTATTTTTAAATGATGCGTTTATTGTTTATTTTTTGAAGAGAGACGAGGAGTATTTTCGTGTGAGACGGAGAAGAGTTTTGCTTGGCAACGTGTTTGCATGTGATCTAGCATTTTGTAATCTCTCATAGAGGAAGAAGTTTTTTTATTATAATAGATTTTTACGGTGAATAAAATTTTTATTTGATCATTGAACTCTCTCTCATTTGAGTGAAATTTTTATATTTTCTGTGTTAAAGGAAGGGAATTTCTATTCTCCTATGTGTTTGGAATTTTTCAATCTTCCATGAGTTGCAATAAACATAAAAACAAATATACAGCATTAGTGAACAAAATGCTTGCACAAATGCTAACTTTAAAAGAAATATTTCAACTATGCAAAAGGATGGCAATACATGGATAAATATGTACTGGGTTACCTCACAGAATGCTTGCAAATTAACTAAATTTTAACCGCAAATACAATAGTTGCCAGGAGAGAAGCAATAAATGGAACAAATGTACCAATATCACCGTTTATGCCAATTTATTTATGTTGGGTGTATTCACTGGAGGGAAAGATAAATCAATCCCCGACAATCAGCCTTGCAGACAAAGCACCCACACAGAGCCAAATAACAACAATTATTCACCCTTATTTATTTGCAGAGAAGTGCATTTTTTTCACAGCAGTTATTCACCTACATATTTTTTGTTACAGAGAGGTGCATTTTTTACAGCATTATCGATTCGACAGGCGGAGCAAGAAAGACTTGTATTTGCAGAGTGCTTTACATGCCAGCAAAAGAGGGTGTGATCCACTCAAAGAACTGAAAAACAAATTAACATAACTCCGGTAACTCTGGCGAAAATGCGGTTGCACAAATTTCAGCTGTGAACTATGTTGAAATAATATTTATTTCATTATGCATAAAATTAAGGTCTCCTGAAAAACTGGAAACACCTTCATAAAATATTAGCCAGATAAATTGATTTTTTAATAATGTTAAGAAATAAATATATATTTTATAAAATTAAACATTAAAAAATATAACTTTTCAACAAAAGAACTCAAGATCAAACTTCATTCCGGGTGGTTGTGGCGTGTGTTAACTAGAGGTAACATGCTAAAAAAAAATCCAGTCAACTATGGTCGAGACAAACAAAAAAATGAATAATCAAAAGAAAACTAATTTTTAATGTAGTGAGTTGCTGACAAGTACATGAATAACTATTTTTCAAGATAATAAATACTTTTTGGTGTTAAGTGTACCAAAGTGTACTATTTCTACTCTTCTTAATTTGAACTCACAATCATTTTAAGAAATATGTATTCTCAAAATATATAGATCTAAATATATATAAATAAAATTTATTTATCTCTATATATAAACGTAGACAAGCCTAATAGTTAAGAACATATGTTTCCTTCAAAAGATCACTAGTTCAAAGCTGAAGTTGAAGTCACAATCATTTACAATCATTTTAAGAAACATGTGATTCTCAAAATATAGATATAAACAAAGTGTACTACTTCTACCCTTGAAGTTGAAGTCACAATCATTTTAAGAAAGATGTATTCTCAAAATATATATAGATAAAATTTATTTATTTCTATATATAAGCTTGAGTGGGTCTAATGGTCAAGAGGCATGTTTCCCTAAGAAGTGAGGGGCTAATAATTACTTAAAAAACTATTTTCCAGAGTAAACCCACACTTTAATTATTAAAATGTATCAAAGTGTACCTTTTCTACCCTTGAAGTTAGTAAAATCATTTTAAGTATGTATTCTCAAAATATATAGATATAAATATCTAAATAAAATTTATTTACCTTTATATACATAGCTTGAGTAGGCATAATGGCTAAGAGCATATGTTTCCTCCTAAAAGATCAGAAGTTCAAAATTAGAGGTATAGAATATATATGCTTTAATAAGCCAGCTCTCTAAAAACAAAAATCTTAATTAGTTAATAATAATAATAATAATAATATTCATATATAAATTATTTACTTATATCTAAATACAATTAAAAAAATATAAAATTTAATATTAATTATTTAATTAAATAAAAAATAATAATATGTAATAATAAAGAAGTTACAAGTTTTTAAATATAAACATGAGTCTGGCCATTATAACGTACAGTTTATGAGATGCTCTGGTTAATATATTGAGATGATTCTTTTCTTATTCTTGAGACATACACAAAATCCCACTATAAAAGACAACGGAAGACTACTCATATAGTTCCTAGGACTTCAAGCTGGAAGAGGGTGTTGGGCATTTATTCAATTTATTTTAATATTCAATATAGGGTAGGATAAGTGGTAGTTAAATTGCTTTGTTTTGTGGTTTTTCTTGGTCATTTTTGGTTGAAAGTGTTGAAATTTTTTGTTTATAAAAAAATATTTATCAAGTTCTGATAAATTTTAAAATAGAAATTTCCATTTAAAAATGTTGGAATATCAAAATATACGAAGCTTGGCAAATTGTTCGACTCAAAGAAACAGAAATAATTTGAGTGCCCAAAGCCTTTACAAATATGAGATTGGCTTAACATAAAGTGAATAAAAACCTGATAGTACTTTGAAAATATCCTTAGGATGTGGCTGATCCTAAGAAGAGGTGGTTGAAGGAACTTCATGTATTCGGTCTACATTTCCAGAGATCGATGGTTGTTTATTTCATTCTATTGTATAAGTGAAAATAAGATTTTCAAAATATGAATTAATAAGAATATTACACATTTTTTAATAATATTAAAAAATAAATATATATTTTATAAAGTTAAATATTAAAAACTTATCTTGGTGAAAGTTTAATGAATAATCAAAATCATTTTTTAAGTTAGATTACAATATTAAAGAGAATAAATAAATTTATAAAAAAAGAATAGAATAAATAGTTATAACAAAATCATTAATTTAAATGTCTCAAAATTATTAATTAAAGATAAACATATATCAATCACATTAATTCATAAATGAGTATTAATGTGATTGAATAATCTTTTGTATATATAAATATGATCCTTTGAATTATGCTCACATAAACGTTATGAAAACACTTTGGAGCTTTAAAATCTACCGGTAACCCAAAAATAAAAAAACAATAACCACATTAACAATATGGTTCCATGAACATGATTTATAAACAATAAATCCATATGTCACATGGCACTTAGGAGTGTTAAAACCAATTAGTTTTGTAGGCTTATTAGTCAATTGGGTACCATTCAATTTCTTTAGGCCATTATATTCTTTAAGATTTATGAAAATAGACTAAAAAAAACCTATTGCAAGATTCTTGGGTAAGGGAAGTTAGCGTTAGCTATTACAAAAGGGAAAATAATGAATAATAAAGCTCTTTTGCATTAACATATCAATTGCCAAGAAGGTGATGTAGGTTGCAAAAAACGAATACGAGTATAAAGCTACTATATAAACATACCCAGTACCAATAAGGTGATGCTAGATTCAAAAATATCTACAAAGTGTGATGTAGTCGAAGAGCATGTTCCCAAATTTTCAAAGGTTTTAGTGGGTCAAAATAAATGAAAAGATAATTAAGAAATGTAATTGTTGGCAATAGTGTCCATATATTTGTATATTGTCATGTTGTAGCTACTACGGTAGCCCCAAATTTTCGACCACTTTAAAATTTGGAGGCACCCTTACTTGAAGTCTAGCCCATGCTTTTCTAGGGTTTCTTAGGTTTGATCCCTCCTTTAACCTAGTTGGGGGTTTCCTTGGGTTCCAACAAGTCTAGTCTAAAGTTTTAAAACTTGCGTTTTGCTAACCTAGTTACAAGTCACAATCGCAATTCATAGTGGCAACCTCACTGTGCCCCGGGAGATTGTGATTTGCAACCTTCACGGATTCCTTTCACCATTTTAAACGCAAGTCGCATTGCTAGTCCATAATAATTTGCTTGCTCCTCAAAAGATGCAACTTGCAACCTCTCTACCTCCGAGTGCATGTGACAAAACTTAGGTGTGCATCTCTAATTTGTAAACTCCCACACTTACCATCACATTATATAATAAAATTTCCTCATCTAGCCATTTCATTCGACTTCACGCCTAGATGAGAAAACTTCCTCATTGGATAGAATGTGATTGCGATTAGTAGGGTAAGTAAAATATCTCGAACTACAATCATTAATGTAGTTTACTTTCCATGTGTTCATTCATTTCGGTGCCTCGGCCTTACACACATGTGCACCTACACATCCTTTCTTATTACCCATGTGTTCAACGCCATGTTGTTTCCATCAACCTTTCATGAACTCATTATTTGTCATTGATTACTCTATTGATCTTAGAGCTCGATAATTGTGTTTTTACATGCGTAAACCCTCACACTCTGATTTGTGCCAATGATTTTTTCCCTAAGGGCTATTCTGAATGCTTTCGATTCATTTTCAAATGAGCCATTAACTAAAACCCACAACTTGATTAATTCAATAACGAAAACAACATATGGCTAAATTTTTTGAATTTGTTTGAAAATTGCGCAGGCGGAAACGTGGTAAGGTTTACACTTTTGTGAGAATCGGGGTCGAAAAATATTTTTCAACGATAGTTCGTAGAACTTTCTTTATAAAGGGTCGTAGAACTCATGTTTCCGTTTAGATTGACGATACTGCTAATGACGCGAGGAGCAAACATAATTTTTGCCGGAGATTGGAAAACCCGACAACAAAGTTAAAACCAAAGCGTAGTGCGGCCAAAATTTTACTTTTTAAAATAGTTCGGCAAGACTATTTTCTATAAATAAATCGCGCGAATGTTTGTAGTTTACCATTTCAATTGTTCGTGCGCTTTCAACGTAGTTTCTTGTTTTTGCTCGGTAGCCATTGTTGCTCCTCTCGGCCGCCCTGGTGCTCCTGCCGTCGTGCTCGTCGGCCCTGGCTGCGTCATGTATGTTACGCTCCAGAATTTTTTTGTGTACGAGATTAAAAAAATGTATTAAAATTTTTTGTGTTGTGTATTAAAAATGTATTAAAATGTATTTTTGTGTTGTGTATTAAATTTTGGTCTTTGTGTATTAAAATTTTTCTAGAGCCACAATAGGTATAACTAAATATCCTTATATATGACTAAAATCAATTCATTTTAAAAACGGAAATGAAGTGAGACAAAAATCAAAATTTCGAAACATGAACAAAAACTCTTTTGTCACACATCAAGCTTGTGTCAAGCTATGCCAATTCTCCTCTTTCATTTTGTGTTGTTTCGTTCTTTGAGACAACTCTTAAGCTGGAATGTTTTCCATTGCCCATAAACTCACGGTGATGGGGCTCAATTGCCCAAATTGCTACAAATCTTTGCTTTGTTTTACTGACCTCATACAGTAGCTCTGTGGAGTTCCGATTGTAGGAAGCCCCATTAATCTCCACGAGTTGTTGTGACAAGTTCATAAAGTGATATGTAGGAAGAAGCATGTTGACGGTAGAAGCAAGCTCGTGAGACACAATTAGGCCGTTGCCTCTCTGCTCGGCAAATAGATTCGGGAAGTTTACGGAACACTGCCATATTCAAGCAAAATCACTAAAATTCTTAACATCCACCATATTTGAAATAAAAATCACTAAAATTGTTAATAAACCTGATACAATCCTAAAAACGATAATAGGAAAAATAGATGCCAAATATTAAAAAAAAAAGCTTTTAAAAATGGTCTTGAGCATCAGGTAGAAGTGAAACTTACTTTAAACTTAAATCCATGCCTTTGCAAATATGCTACGGCTTCCTTAATTTCTTGACATTACGTGCTTCCTTCTTGCAGGTATTTGAAACCGGAGGGGATTCATATTTTTTTCCATTGATTGTCATACTTTGCACTTAAATTGTGGAAAGATGGTGGTATCACATTCACAATGTGGTAAACGAGAAATGACAAAGATTTATTTCATGCATATTCTTGTAATTCGTTCTTAAACATTTGAGCAAGGAGCACACTATCAAGAAATGAAATGAATAAAACAAACCAAATAAGTGAATGTTTTCTGCTATGACAAGAGGCCCTGCGCACTAAAAAGCCTAACTCTTGTTTCCCAAATTATCGCCTAATTTGTCTTCAACTGCTGAACTTATATAGTTCCCTCCATGACCACCATAGATATTAACTTTTCTTGGTTTTGACAATGTGTAACAAATCTTGAAAAATGCTCCGGTTAAGACGCCCAGTGGGGAGAGTATAGGATCCTTGCCTACACAAAAGGATTCACATAAAACACACAAAAAATTGAAGCATACATTTGAGCGTTGTTAAGGAAGCAAAGCATTATGATATGAATTAGTGAGGCGGAAGCAAATGGCTACTCCTAAATAACCATTACACAACATATTTTATACATCATAATTAAATATTAGAATTACTCCATTGCCCTCATATGTATGCATGCAATGCGAGTTAATTAGAGTTCGGTTTATATTTGGAAAAATTCTAATTTAGTGTATGTTTGCCTATTTTTATATTTAGTAAATTAAGTGTTTATGGTTGGATTATTGTGAATACCTGTGAAAATAAAAGGACAAAAAACGAAACTCGGTAATTATGTATGGAAAAAACTTTTATGAATAGAGATTTGTTTTGTGTACATTTGTTCCATCCTCTAAGCCTTTTCATCGCTTATCATGCTAGCACTTTGTAACAATGCTTCTAACAGATGACTCTGTGAGATCTAGCGTTTGATGTGGTAGCATGCGAGATCTCAACTCTCGCCAAATTTTGAAGTTGTGTCTTCTTTTGAATTTTGCTAGCATGGTGTTAATAGTGTTGTATAAGAAGGAAAGAAAAATGCTTATTCCCATTTGATAAGCGAGAGGTTTCCAATATATTTAAAATATCAAGGTATTTTTTTAATGAATAATATTAATTTATATAATGATTGGAGTAAAATTAAAATTATTTAACAATTTTTATATTATCATTCACAACGGTTCATTATAAACATATTTTATTGTTAATTTTATTTATAAATAATAAAATAATAATTATTTTGAAATTAAATATTTTTTAATTATTATTAGAAAAATTAAAAAAATATTTGTTGTACTTTAAGAAGTAAGAGATTAAATCACAATTTTTTTTACTATTTTGTTTTTATGTTTAAAAACAAGAAGATTTTTCATAGATCAAATGTGAGTATATGATAGATAATATAAGAGAAATTGTTTTTCATTTTCAACTCTTTGAGTGTGGAAAAATGTATCAAATCTTCCATCTCACATTATTTTGGGAGCTGACCAATAGTCTTGAACTAATATTATTTTAATATTATCAATATCTTACATAAAAATGATTTCTTACTTTATACCTAATCATCTAGCCAAAAACTAACATCAAGGATGCTACTTTATCTTAAAGTTTAGAAACCTTGGTAATCTTACTAGTCCCTAATATGCAAATTGTGATATTTTTGTAGGAAATATTTAGATTTCAATGATTTTATATTAATTGAGATAATATTTTTGGCCATTTTTAAGGTAAAATAATGGTTTACTACAGAATTTTAGCAAATCATTTTAGAGAAAAAATGAAATTGGCTAATCTTTTTTTGGAAAAAGCATGGAAAATTAGCCCACCTACTAATATTAGCCCTAAAATTTTGCACGATGTCATCTCCTCTTGAGCCAAGGTGGGGGCTTTGGCTATAGTTAAAGCAATTTTTGTGAACCTCTTGGCTTTGATGTGGTTCCAAACTTCATGCTATACATAAAATGCCTAGTCATAACCAAGTTTTCAATGGGCTAAGGCTTGCTTCAATAGGAAGATGTGAGAGGTAGTTTGAAGGGAGGGACACTCGTTCTACCTCTAGAAATTCTCTTTAGAGACTCCACAACTACTCGTACTCTTGCACACCTTTGTACGCGACTAGCGGGTTGCACCAGCACTACCACTAGGGAACTTGTTCTTGCCTCTTTTGTTGGAAATATTTGCCTCCTTCTTGGCTTGGAATGTTGAAGCCTGCTCTTGTCTTGAAACCCTTTATTGGAGTCTCTCTCTAGCTATTTACTTTCTACACTCTGCAACTAGCCAAAAAACAAATTTGAAATATTTGACTAATTTTTTATATGATTGAAATTCAAAACGAGATGATTTTCTCATGCTAGATGTAGTCCTACCTAATAAAATGTGTAGTACTACTTTTGGGAAACTCATTCTACATATAAAATCTCTTTGGAGACTAGTTGACTACTCACCTCTTTCTGCAACATGCAACGACTAAGCCCGGGTTGCATAGCACTACCACTAGGGAACTTGTTCTTGCCTCTTTTGTTGGAAATATTTGCCTCCTTCTTGAGCACGGAATATTTGAAACACCTTGTCTTGAAACCCCTTCTTGGAGTCTCTCTCTATCTAGAATTGACCTACACTCTGCAGCAACCAAAAAAACGATTTGAAATATTTGACTAATTTTATATTTAATTGAAGTCAAAAAATAGAATGAATTTTCTCAAGTTTTAATTGTTTTAAAATATGATTGTTTGAGCAACTCTTTCTACGGGATACAAGGAGGGTAGAAATATTTTTTCTTGTATATTTGAAGCTCTCCATTATTATATAAAAGGATTTTTTTCTTACATATATTTTTATGCTCTTTGCCATATTAATGTCATAGTGTATGAAGTTTTAAATTGTTTTTATTATTTTTTTATTATATTTGGATGTGATTTGATTGAAAATGCTTCTTTTTATTTATTAAAAAAAATTATTAGAAAAATTATTGCTTTAAGCCTTGGAATTTACAATCAAAATTAGAAAATGTATTTATATCTAAATATTTATAAAAAAGTTTAATATTGTTTGATTTTCTCTACCATGTCCTTTTTACATATATCTAGAATAATATTATTTGTAGTTTTAGGTTTTTTGTAACATTTTACTACCATAATCAAAATCTATAGAAATAATAATCTAACATTATGATATCTTGAAATAGGTAGCCAACTCAAATATAGTATTTCAAATCCACAGCTAAGTTAGATGAGGAGGCTATGTATTACTTAGTATTGTATCCATATTGTGGTTGCAAGTTCTATGGGTTCAAAGAACACTTGCAAACAATTTGTTTTCCATATGACCTCTCTTTTTCATAGATAAATTTCATTCTTTTAGCCATTATGGATTTGAGAAAAATACATCCTCATGAGAGCAGCCAAGAAGCCTTAACAATACGTTAAACATGAACAATATTAAATATGGGTAACCAAGTAGCATCCAAAACAAACAACTAAATCACCAATTCTAGTAGTGATAAATAATAAACATTCTAGAATACTTCAAAATTCCATGTAAATAATTTTTTACCTAAAATCACTAGATGGTAGAATTTGACAACAATGTTGCAAAAGCAATGCAATATAACCAATCAAACTACATCAACAAAACATATGGTCTTGAATGAGGTTTGGATATTTTAGATATAAATGCCTGCCATTAACCAATAGGAAATTCTCTTAAGAAATATGAAAACATAATGAAACACAACGTAAGAAATAGAGAACATAATGAAACACACACATACATATCTCTAGACAATCAACACAATTATTTTCTAGGAAATCCTTATATGGGAGACAAACGACCTAAAAAGTAATGATGCTCTAGACTCCTTTTCCCTACGAAATCCTTATGGGAGAGAAACAACACTAAAATGTAAACATTGCTCTACTCTCTCTCTTTTTTTAAATTATGGAAAATATGTGAGTACAAAGAAAGAGGTAATCTATCTACTGATTAGCTAAGACTTTTTAGCGTGTAGGTTACTATAAAAAATTAACTTCATGGCTCTCTCTAACTACACACTCTAGTTGTATTTTCAACTATGGAACAAAATAAAATAACACTGAAATGGAACTCTTATTCCTCCCTGGTGGCAGTATTTAACATAGCGTGATGGCCAACTAGGTGTAGATTCGACTCTGTTAACCATTAACAAGGTTTGTGATTTTAGACCTTTTAGAGTCTTGTTAAAATTCCACATGTGTAGCTTTCCATGCATGAGTAATGGGGCTAAAATGTCATTCTCTCGTACCATGGTGGTACGACATGATAGGTCAACTTACTAAAGGCATAAATTTTGAGATGAACTTCGTTTTTTGATGTTTTTCTTGCACCATTGGATATGTCTTTAAGTGTAGAATAATAGTCAAGATTTAGAAATACAAGGATAATCGTTTTGACCTTCCCAGAAATTTCATTTAATGCCTCAAAATGACTCCAAAAGGTTTTGAACCCAATTCTCCACCCCCACAAATAAAATGACCCTACAAGTTGATTCTTTCAGTTTTTCACTCTATAAGCATCAAAATATATGACAAATGACATAATTATCCAATCTAGATCATTATTTAATAATTTGTTAAAATTATGAGTAAGATATGTACATCATGGAATTTAAATAAATAGAGTTAATTCATTGAACACCCTTGTACATGTTCCTTGTTGATACTTTGAAAGTAATACGTTTTGAAAAATAATTTGTTTATGGATTCTATTTTCCACATTCTCTCAACCATATCAAAAACCTTCTTATAATATTTGAAACCTAAGGTCTTTCCCATACCAAAGTATGTTCTTTTAAAACATGTTTTCTTGGTGATATGGTTGATTTAGAAATGATTGGGAGAGCGAAATTCCTCATTTAATACATGTACAATATGTTTGGTTCATGCCACTAAGCCGAGGAATTTTAAATTCAGCCGAATTTTTAATATAACCAACTAAATCCTGCAAAAAAAGAATAAAACAATTTATGTTAGGGTTGTGGATTTAGGCATTGAAACAACACACCATGATATTTCAAATTTAAAAATAATGGTTTGAGTCCTAGGTAGCTCAGAATCCTATTTGTTTTCAAAATAAGGATGCACTCCCATTTGATTCTCATGATTAGGTTTTAATCATGAGGCTCTCGCTCAAGAGTGGACCTTCCCAAAATCTTGTGACGTCTTGTCACAAACAAAACCATCAAACTGAAAACACATCATGCAAGAAACATAGCTCGCTGACATATCATTTTTCTCCTTCAAAGAAAAAAATATTCACATCATGTGAATATCTCCATGTACTCTTACATATTGGTGTACAAAACCATCAACCAAACACAAGTCGACAAAACATGCCTCTTCAAACAACTGACTCTCAAGTCAAATAATAGAGCTCATGTACAAATTTCCATATTTGTTGCATTTAAGTGTGTCAGCGTAACTCTACTTTCAACATCTTGCTTCATGCAACATGCACCATACTTTTAATTTGCAAAGAAATTCATGAAACATCAAAATACATGCAAGGCCTTAATTGGATAAGAAATCTAACCATCTGTTAGCAAACCATTTCAATGGCGCATCTTTTAGCTGCACTTCATCATGTGAATCATCTTGACCTTCGTCGATTATGGAATCTTCTTTTCCATTATTGTCGTTATCTCTTTCCAACTCCTTCAAATGTTGTGGATGACTTGTTGGATACAAAGTCCAACACTTGTCCACAAGGTGACCTTTCTTATGGCAATGAGTAATAAACAATTGCATCTTATTTTCAACATCATTTTCCTTGTCCAATGGGCCTTTGACTTTTTGCCTCATTTATCTAGAAAGTTTCAATGTGTATGGATATCTTCTTCCAACATCTATAAACATTATGATTATTCAAACCACAAAAGGAACATGTGCAAGTTCTTTTATATATCTTATGTGAATATTTACCATGTTTATCATAATCAAAAGAAATTTGATTAAAGGAAAATTTATACCTTGAACATTCACCATTGTTGCCTTCTTGAGGAGGTGAATTTGATGAGGTAGTGGCTCTCCTCTGAATACTAGCAATGAATTCAATGACTAGATAGAGCTTTCAACATCCTCTTCTTTTACATTCTCATTAGCTGCATGTTTATTAACATCTTCTTGCAAAGTGGGTGTCAAACTTTTCCATTCATCATGAACAAAAACTTCACAAGCTTGAGGTAATGAACACGAAATAAAATTCCTTCTTGGAACAACTTCATGTGCCTCCTTGGCTTTGGAGCATTCTCCATCATGTTTTCCATAACTAAGACCCAAATAATTAGGCCCTTTCTCAACAACATTTGGCTCAACTATGCCTTGTACATGTTTGCCTTTAACCCTTTACTTTCATAGCACATTTTCATCAAAAATTTGGACCTTATTCCTCTAGTGTGTCTCTCAAAAGCACGTACACATTAATTTTGAGAGGAAATTGAAGACATAAACCAATAGCTAATTCTTCTAACTAACCTTGACTAAAATGAGCTAAATTTTACTTTGATACCAACTTGATTTGAATATGGACAAACTAGTTTTATTGGGCTATCTCCCTCATTAGTTAAATAAAAATTTCTTTAGGATCGTCGAAAGTTAGCCAATTGGGAAGGGGTTTGTGTCAAGCTTTAATTGTATTTTGTGAGAAATTTATGAGTTAATTAGCTTTTAAAAACTTGTGTACAACAAATAAAATGAAAAAATTTTATTTAGGAAATGTTTTTCCCTCAATCCAGATTCCAATCATTGGACATGTAAGAGGAAGAAAGAGGGAATTCACTTTTCAAATTCTAGACCTTGTCTAAACCAAAATAAAATAGAGGTTTGGTTTTCAAATACATTCACTTATTTGGAAAATTTCTAGCTACCAAAAGTCCATATGCCAATCTACCTCCCAAGAAATCCATTTAGTACACCATTGGTTAGTTTTTTGTCTTCCTATATTCTAAATATCAACCTCTTCTAGTGATTCTTGAAAGGTGGATACTTAAATCCTTCCTAAAAATTTGAGCTCTAAAATGAGAATACATACAAGGTCATTTTAAGTCATTCTTCTATCCAATTATAAAAACCAAGTGAATATTTCTACATATTGATTTATGTCCCATAAACTGTACAATATATGTGGAGTTTCCTTGCCCTAAGCGAGATGTTTAACAAACATAATAATAGAGAAAAAATTAGTGACGTCACCAAAAGATGTAGCCTCTTCAAGGTATCATATCCTCTCATCAAGGTCAAGAATATATTCACCAAAAATATCCTATGGAAATGATGGTTTAAGAAACAAAACTAGACAAAAACCTTCAGTGAGAACAACAAAATCTAAAACCTCTTCAAGGTCTTCAATCTTCTCGTAAAGTTAAATTACATGTCTTGATCAAGTCCAACAACAAAGAAACATTCAGTGACAACACCAAAATCTACAACTTCTTCAACATCTTCTAAACCATCTTCAAAGTCAATATTGTGTGCATCAAATTCCTTAGCAAGGTCATCAATGGAGTCATCAAAATTACTATTTCAAACTTCAATGCCAAAAATAAGTCGAAAGAATTCAATTTCTCCTCCAAAACCTTCTTCTCTAAGCAAAGCTAGCATGATGTCGTCGAGAAATTCAGTAATTCCACGAGGAAATTCTATCAAAGTTAAAAAAAATCCTTTTCATCCATATTTAATGCCTACTTTTTCAGGTGGAACACCTCCAAATTTAAGGACCACAATGACATAAAATATGTAACTTTACCTAATAGGTTTAGACCTAGAACCCCCAACTTTGCGTGACATGTACAATTGAAGATCTTATATGGTAAGGAGTGTGAGAAGAGAGTCATGGTCACTGAGTTGAGCAAGAGAAATAGTTTGGTATGAAAACCTTAATTGTGATAGGTCTAGCTAGGAAACTACCAAATTACATGGTAATGGCATTCAAAATGTGAAAATTCCCATTTCACTTGGAAATAAGATGGTAGAGAAAGGTATAGATGAAAGGAGATATCCATCTATGGTAAAGAAATCAAATAGTTCTATCAATTCCACCTTGCAACTCTAAGAGACATTGAATTAAATTTCATCTCAAGACAAGGCTTTGAGAGGACACTCTCAAAGCCAACCTTCGTTATGGCTTTGAAACACATGGTAAGTATCAAGACTTAGCAACCTTATTTGCATAATTTTTTCTAGCATGGAACTTAATGTCATAGCCTTCTTTTGCCTAAAATGAATGCAAATTTCCTTGCAATTTGGCTTGCGACATTCATAATTCATGCTCATGGAACATGATTGTGTTGCAATTGTGATAACATCTGCTGTATGCAGAAGCTAATAAAAAAATGACATTTTTGCTCTGTTTTTTTGAAGATTTAAGGAAAATTACACCAACTAGCTTCCAACCTCATATGACCATCATGTCAAACTATCTCAGATATTGTCGAAGTAAGAGCCACTTAAGCAAGCAATCTAGTATACATGACTCCAATTTCAATTAGCAGCAATGACAGTTCTAAGTATGGTGCAAACATTGCTCCAGATCCTCAATGGGGCATGTTTGATGACAATAATTTGGGGAGTGAGAGAGGGAGATGGTAGGAGAAAAATTCAAGGAATCCACGGGAAATTGAAAAATATATAACTAATAAGGTGGAAGACATTTGTAACCTAAGAGAGAAACTTGTTAGGAAATGGGTGAAGTTGGTATTACACACCCAATTGGACAACCTCGAGGAGAAAACATTTCTGCCACTTTATTTGTTGGCATAACCTAGTAAGTGTTATTCACTAGCATGTATTTTGTAAAGGCCTTGACCTAGTTCCCATTCAATTCCATCCACCAGGTTGTAGAGGATTCCAAGCCTAATTTCATGAAAAGTAAGTTGGGGATGATCACATTGACCTGCTTGATGACGTGTCTATGAAGATTAACTACCTTGAACTATTTTTTTGCATAGGGAAAGAGACACATTCCCATGTCTGAGCATGAAAACGTTATTTGATATTGTTAATGCCTCTAGTGTTTACTTCTACAAGTTCTATAGGCAGAGTCTGTAAAGGGCCAGGTAGCCTCTGGATCTCATCATTTATGAAAGGTGACATATCTAGTAAATGCCCCTACAGTCAATCTCTGGAATGGATCTAAATAGAAGTTTTTCATTTTAATATCCATAAAACACAACAAATTTAAGGTAAACTATGTACATGTGTCATTTCTCCCACAAAATAAAGTGTATAAGTGGTAAATTTTATACCAAGTGTGCTCCCACCATGTAAAGCGCAATTTGGTGAACTTATCATTTTTATAATTTCTTTTTTGATTAAATTTAATTTCACACATGATCAATTATTGCTTTGAAAGTTGTGTTCTACATAATTTGTGTACACTAAATTACAAATTGATTTTTTGAAATCTATTTTGTGTAAATTTCGACCAATAGATATATATCATGGAGGATGAACGACGAAGATCAGCCGAATCCCATATGGAGGTTCAAGGATCGGGGGATGTTCACGGTATTTAAATATAGTCTTAAATCTCCATACATGTGTGTACATATGGAATTGATTTTTTTATTAACTTTGTGAGTTAAATTAGTTGTTAATAAGTTTCATATTTTAATTTTTAGGAGGTAAGAGGAGAAGGGTTTCTACTCCATCCATGAAGCGTGGCCAAGGTTCAACCGATCGAGGTATGAGTGGTAGCAGGTTGCGGGAAGGGGGTGATATTTATTCCCCCGAAGGCCAATCAACGGCTGCTGGTTCTCAACAGGGTCACTGTGGGTCTGGTTCTCAGCAGCGTCATTCTGGGGTTGGTTCTCATCAGGGTCATGTTGGAGATGATGTTAACCAACAACATCAAGGTTGCCATCAATTTCAATATTTTTTCATTAAATTTGTACAACTTTTTTTACACGTGTTTTTTCTAATATACGAAATTTTATATATATTGATGCAGAGGCCGAAAATGTTCGAACTAGTGGTCAAAATAGATGCAGGGCAGCCCGCTACATTCAAGAATAGGGTTGTCAACCCAACACAACTTATCCGGTCGAGATTACTGATATACCATGGGAAACTAACATGGAAGAATGCACCTTACAAAGGTGTGAAAGACTTCATGCAAAATTGCAAAGAGATCTCGTGGCTTTGTCTCTACCTGCTGAGAGTCGACAAAGCCTTGAAATAGTTACACATTCATTGGGTGAAATGGTAAATGTGTACATAAATCTTGGGCCAACGACTGATTCATTTGTAGAACTGATGAGAAAGAGAAAAGAAACAGTGATGGGTCCCGATAAATGGGAGGACGTAAAACAAAAAGTTACAAGAGAAGTGGCCAAGTCAATGTTTAATTATAAGGAAGGGCCAAAAAGAAAAATGTTGAAGGTGCAGTATTTCAAGCACCCAGACAAAGCTCGTTATTTGTATGATCAACATCTTGCGGCCTTTGGAAGGCTTCCATGGAATGATGAGGTTCCTGTTTATTTTGCACAAATGTTTTATGCAGAATTTTTTTTGGGTATGAAACCCAACTACAATGACCTTCCTTCATAATTTTTTGGCCCGGGGAAAGGTCGATTATATGACCGTAAGGGCGCTAAGCAAGATGTGGAGTTGCCTTGCCTTGAGCCGCCATTGGTGAGTCGACTGTTTCGAGTCGAAACTCTGCGATCAGAGATGGATGCGACTTCTCAAATAAGTCGAGAAGCAAGGGATGTTATGATCGACAATGTTCATAGCGGATTGAGTGGAGTCAATCTTTGTTTAAATCGACAAAGAGCACGTGAAAATGCACGTGCCAATTTTGTTTATTGTACAGATGAGGAGATTTACAACATGAATGTTGAAGATCTCCAAACATATGCAATAAATTGTCGCAATGGTTTGCAAGACCTAATTTTTCATGAGGAAGAGGGCACCGGAATGGTATGTGTTAGTGACCTTAGGGTTTGAAATTATTTTTACATATACATGTGTACAATTTGTAATAAATACATGTGTATGTACATGTATACATTTATTTGTATGTGTAAATTAATCTAACAAAAATGTATGATTATATGTTAAAACACCATTTGCAGTTCTCAGGCATGATGCGTGACGAAAATGTTAATATCACGTTCAGGACCTCTGGTTCAAACGATGCAGATGGGTCTGACCATCATGATATGTTGGAAAATGTTAGTGTTTTTTAAGTGACTCTAAAATAAATAATTGTTGCCACACATGTACATGTATGTATATATATAATTTGATAAAATGTTTTAACAGGTACCGATTTCGTCTGATGTTTTTGGGATGGTGGTACCTTCTTCTTCCTTAGGAGATGTACCTTCTACTTCATTGGGAGATGAGCCACAAGTATGGACAATTTTTCACAAGTTTAAAATTTATGTCTAAAAGTTATATATATATATATATATATATATATATATTCTACCTCAAAAATTTCCATTAAAAATTGAGATATATATATATATATATATATATAGAGAGAGAGAGAGAGAGAGAGATCTATAATTTGAGTTATTTAAAAAATTTTGAATTTAGGTTTCTATAGAAGATTTATTTAATCCGCGAACTCTAGCGATGGAGATAGGAACATCCACAACATTTGAACAAGTTGTCTTTAGTTCCTTTTTTTAATATTATTGAAAATAAGTTTATATATGTACACGTGCATTTTCATTTGAAAGTTTTTAATATATATATATATATATATATATATATATATATATATATATAACTGTATATGTATATTGTACAGTTAACCATTGCAGATGTTCCTATGGGAGAACCTGTTCATCAAATGGAGAGGGAACCTTATGAGGTATTGAATGATTTTTTTGTTATATTTTGTTTTTTACATGAAGTTATAGATATATATATTCTCATTCATTTTTAAAACATCAAATTTTAATGTTCAAGTACATGTGCATTGTGTATGTAGGTTTCCCATTCACAGGATAGAGCGCGGACTGAGACCCTAGTAGGGAAGACGCTAGATTCGTCTCCATTTGATGGACACGATTTACAATAGATTTGATTTCAAAATTTAGATGGTTTTAAAATTTGTTAAACTTGATACAGTTTGATACTTGTGAGATTTACAATTTTTGGACATATTTTATTACATTGTTATTATATAATTTGTTTTATTTAATTTTTGGATGGTTTTAGTACTTTTGGCATGTGAATGTAATGACATGTGTTATAATTTGTTTTGTTTTTAAAATTTAATTTTTGGATGGTTTCAATCTACATTTGGCATGTGATATTTAATGAACTTTAAATGTTTAATGTTTTAATGTTGCACAATATATAATCAAAAGGTTTTTAAAACTTAAAGTTTTGGATGGTTTCAATCTACAACTTAAAGTTTTGGATGGTTTCAATCTACATTTACACATGTGGTATATAATGTCAAAATTTTTTTAAAACTTAAAGTTTTGGATGGTTTCAATCTACATTTGCACATGTGGTATATAATGTTAAATGTTTCTATTGGATCTAGTTGAACTATAATTGGCATGGCATGTGAAGTAACGATCTATATATAATTTAAAGTTTTTTAAACTCAAGTTTCAAACGGTTTCAATCTACATTTCACATGTGATGTTTAATGTTTTAATGTTGCACGATATATTATCAAAAGTTTTTAAAATTTTAAAGTTTTGGATGGTTTCAATCTACATTTGGCACATTTGGATGGTTGAAGTACATTTGGAATTTTAAGATTGCTTTTGATCTCTCCATGTAGTTTTGTTTGAATGAAAAAATTTCCAATAGGAAGAACATAGATTTTCAATGCAACTAACCATGTATCAATTGAGCTCTAATTGAAAAAAGAGTTTAAAGAAGTAGATATATGTACAAATTATCCCTTTAATTTTGATTGGAAATATAAGTCTCTAGTACATATATATGTTTGTTTAATTTGGGTCAATGTCGTTAATGCACTCAAATAGGTAGCCTTGTCGATTTATTTACATTGTTGAAACTTTTTACCAAAAAATCCAACTAGTTTTTCATCAATGCACATAGAAAAACTACTTGGAACAATTAATTGTGCATTCTAGAACATATCTATCCAAGACAAGTAACATTTTTTTCAAATAGGTAGCCTTGTCGATTTATTAACATTGTTGAAACTTTTTACCAAAAAATCCAACTAGTTTTTCATCAATGCACATAGAAAAACTACTTGGAACAATTAATTGTGCATTCTAGAACATATCTATCCAATACAAGTAACATTTTTCATCAATGCACATTGAACATATCCGACCATTGGACAAGAAGATTTTGTACTAGATTTTCAATCAGGATTAGAGATGTGGGTCAAATCCCACCAAAAGTCGGAGAAGTGCTCCGAGTCTCTTGTCTGAAAGGAATTTTCGTACAAAACTATACTGCAGATGATTTATTTACATTGTGTCCATAATTTTTACCAGAAAATCCAACTAGTTTTTCATCAATGCACATAGAAAAACTAGTTCCAGTTAATTGCATTCTAGAACATATATATTGAGTACATAAATAATTTTTCATCAATGTACATAGTAAAACTAGAACAATTAATTTAATTCTAGAACATGTATATATATATATATATATATATATATATATATATATATCCAATACATATAACATTTTTCATCAATGCACATGTATAGAAAAACTACTTTCAGTTGATACTAGAGCACGTGCTTGTACCCAAACAATTTGTACATGTGCAAACACTTGCACAAATAACATAAGCAACTCAATTTTTAGTTGAGTACTAGAAGTTCTAAAATATATTTAATCCAAAGATAATAAATTGTTGGACAATTCACTCAAAAAAATTCTAATGGAATTCCATCCTCAATAATCCGTTCATGATCGGATTTTGACATTTTCCATCTCTTAATTTTCGATTTTTTCTTTGATTGAACTTCTATCAACTTTATGCGTGCTGCACACACCAAGTGACTATATTGACAACTTATGGAATCGGGTTCATAGTCTTCAAAGTAAACAAAGTCTCCA
The DNA here is from genome assembly GCA_034641835.2 of Pinus albicaulis. Lineage (NCBI taxonomy): Eukaryota > Viridiplantae > Streptophyta > Pinopsida > Pinales > Pinaceae > Pinus > Pinus albicaulis. The sequence continues at coordinate 1,080,317,056 of CM076570.1, read as the reverse complement.
CTTTGATGAGTTTGTCTGAAAAAATAACCTTTCAGTATAATAGACCCTCTGTCATATTGAAATCCGTGATCATTATAGTTTTGTAATAATTTCATTTTTCGTTCAATGCAACGCATCAAATAATACTTCACATTTTCATCGTTTTCAATAGGTGCAATTACAGCAAAAACATCTCCTGCACAATAAAATAAATTTAACAAAATTATGCATATTTAAATTTATTTCTAGATCTTTAAATCATTAGAAAGTAATTCAAATGTTACCTTCTCTAACAAGATCGGAAACTCGATCACCATCGGATGATATTGTAGTTTCCTCTGATTGCATTTCTTCAAACATTGCAACATACATTTTTCCCTTTGTATTTAGCTCTGTATGTTTCCAATCGTTCACATACATTTTGTTTTCACAGACGTCATTGGATTTTGTGTTGTCTATGCAAACATCACAAAAGCAAGAATATTTTCTTTTATCCAATGCAAACACATTTGTGGACAACTTTGTTTGAATTGAATGCAATTTTCGAGTCCCTTTTATTGTTTCAACGTCATTTCCAATTGATCTATCTATGTCTTCGATTCCAATATGCCAGAAAAACCTTTATATGGAAAATTAAAAGAAGAATTTGTAAATATGATATCAAAATACAATCAAAGATAATCATTGCATGATAAATGTACAATGTTTAAAATTATATTTCCAATATAAATTAAATTGAATGTACCTTCGCACTTCTCTTGATGGGTTTCTCTCATGGCTTAGAGCAGCGATGCACCATTGAACAACTTCTTCAGCATTCACAAGTCGGCTTGCAGAGTGGTTCATTTGATATCTTCGAAGTACTCATTTTATGCATGCTCCTGCACCGTCATGTTCTCCTTTTCCATGGCCAGTCTCAAAGAAATTCCAACAATGTTTAATGCAGGTTTTCTTATGAAGACAACACAACCAAAAAAATGATCGTGCAGATTTGAATTGACCTGCGCATCCGTCTGACCATATCCAATGTTCATTGAATGTTATTCCACGTTTTTTCAATGAATCATAAATTCTTCCAAAACAATGTTGTACAAAACATGTATCATGTGTACGATCGTCACTGATATAAAAGTGATATTCTTTAATGATATGTCGATTTTCACTCATGCTTTCTATATGATCGACATTTTGTTCAGCATGTCTATATAGAATATGGACGAGCATGGAGACTTGGTCAGAGTGATAGCATTCACTCTGAATTTCTTTTTGTGGAACAAATGTGTATTTTTCTACAAAATCAATCACTGAAAAAATGGTCCCTGGTGGAAAAACTTCACGAGATTTTTTGAATTGCAAGTCTTGCCATCGAGCTCTATGGGAATGCTTGGTGTATTTGTAAATTTCTGCCTCAAACTTTCTCAAAAAGTCTATCAGAAAAATTTCGTCTTCTAGTAATTAAATTCTTTTAACACTATTTGCACCTTGAATCAATGTATCGATATATTCATATCTCTTCAATTTCACTTTCATGTTGGACAATGATTGATCATTTATATCAATACGATATTTGTTTTGAAATTTAGTCAAATTTCCACAATCATCGCATTTTTACCACCAACACATTTCTTTTTGTAAAATAGTTCATCGCTTTCTCTTTCACATAGAATTTGAGATATGAATTCACGGATAGTGGAAGGAGGAGGTGAATCCTTCCATAATGTTCTATCGAAATTAAGGAATGTGTCATAATATAACTCAAATTCCACATGATAACGACAACAACAAGTGTCGCGTACGGTGATAGGTTTTACATACCATGGTTTTTGTTGAACAAAAGCACTGAGTGAAACATGAATTTGACAATTCTCTTCTTTGAACTTGTTGAATAACTCTATCTGAGTGGTTTCCAAGAGATGTTTTTCATGTTCTTCGTACTAATTTCGTGCTATTCTTCTTCACATCACATGCCTTGCAGTTGGTGAAACACGCGAATTGTTCTTCCAATATTCATATATTATTTTTTTAACATTTTCTCCAAGCCTATCTTTGTATGGTTGCCTACAAATAGCTCTCCAACAAGCGAGTTCATCATTTACATCTATTTGCAACCGAAATTTCTGATGTTTGTGCAAATTTTTTCGCGAGGTTCCCAGTGCTCATGCCATAGATGTTACCAAACGATTCTCTTGAGTACTTGATGAAACCATTGCCATCTGTATTCCTCTACGTACAATTGAAACATATTTCTCTCTAGATCTCTTAATTGACTTTATAGCACTACTCATATTTTTTATCACATCTTCCTTCATTTTTTTTAATCTTTGGTTGATTTTCGAATACCCAATAGTGTCGTAGCTTCTTTTAATTTCCTTAATGATAGGAGACCTTTCAACATTTGAGCCTGAACTGTCACCTTCTCATTTAAGAAATACTTTTCAAAAATGCAGTTAACACGATATCGTATAACATGGTCTGGTTTTTTATCTCCATATGTGTGAGTGTCAACATTTTCTAACATCTCATTATCGATAGTGATTTCATCTGTACATATTCGAAAAAATAGTACATATTCAATACATAACTAAATTAATAAATATATCTAAAATTTCAAATATTTTTCAAATTAGTTCATCAAATAAAAATTAAGCTTCACATTTTACATTAGGAAAATTTTAAATATATCAATAGATCGTAATATTTACATTTACATACCTGCTTCAATTTCTACTTGAGGTTGATTTTCTTCTTCAATATTTTGAGGAATATCTCTGTCTGTTTACATTAAACAAAATATTTTTCAAACTAGTTCATCAAATAAAAATTAAGCTTCACAATTTACATTAGGAAAATTTTAAATATATCAATAGATCATAATATTTACATTTACATACCTGCTTCAATTTCTGCTTGAGGTTGATTTTCTTCTTCAATATTTTGAGGAATATCTCTGTCTGTTTACATTAAACAAAATATTTTTCAAATTAGTTCATCAAATAAAAATTAAGCTTCACATTTTACATTAGAAAATTTTTAAATATATCAATAGATCATAATATTTACATTTACATACCTGCTTCAATTTCTGCTTGAGGTTGATTTTCTTCTTCAATATTTTGAGGAATATCTCTGTCTGTTTACATTAAACAAAATATTTTTCAAACTAGTTCATCAAATAAAAATTAAGCTTCACATTTTACATTATGAAAATTTTAAATATATCAATAGATCATAATATTTACATTTACATACCTGCTTCAATTTCTGCTTGAGTTTGATTTTCCTCTTCAATATTTGAGAGGGCTTCTAACTTTCTTTTGTGAGATTGTCTTGTCTCTTCTCTACGTTCCTCAGGGTCTCTTTTTCGATCATATTTTCTCACACAAGTTCTTCGATTTCCCATGATAATAGGGTATGAAGTTAAAAAAAATTCCTTCAAAAAATTAGACAATAACTCAATTACAAAAAATATCACAAAATATTTAATTTAAAAAAATTCAGTGTAAATTTTTTGCAAAAAATACATACTCCAATCCAAAACACTTACTTTAAAAAATTTGAGAGAAAAATGTCTTATAAAAATGAAACGAAGCTCAAAAGATTTACTTCAGCTCAAAACACGTACATACCTCCAAGAAATGTCTTTTCAATATACGTCCAAGAAATTTTTTTAAGTTCAAAACAAGTTTCACCAAAATCAGGCCACCTCCAAGAAATGTCTTCCAAAAAAATTCTTTAAACCCAAAACAATTTTTTGTAAAATCAATTTGCTTCCAAGAAATGTTCTTAAACTCAAACTTTGAAGATAAGTTTTTGAACCCAAACCAAGATCTTTGTAAAATGAGATGAAATGTGCGAAATGTGTGAAAATTGTGAATCATTTCGTGGCAATTTATATTGCCGCGAAATGTGTTTTAGTAGGGGCTCCGCAAAACTTTCTGGCCGACGGAGAGTTATACAATAGTTCGGCTGAACTTTTGATTAAAAGTTCAGTCGAACTATTAAGACGTTAGATTTAACGAGCCTTCGGCGGAAAACATAGTTTGGCCGAACTTAGATTAAAAGTTCGGCCGAACTAACGTGTCACCAATTACGCAAAAACCAGGCTCTTAATACGGTTCTGCAACTTTGGACTAATTAAACTCCACGAAATATTGTTAATTAACTGTCAGAACCAAGACAAGCATTTTCAGAATTGAATCTACTTTCAGGAAATATAACTTTTATGGAATTTAATAAACGTTTATTAATTTTAATTATTTTTCTAATAAAATGGGTGCAAACAATTTCTGAGGGTCATTGTGATTTAGTGAAATCAAAATTTTGTATCTCCCAAAATACATTGTAAAAAAAATTGAAAAAATTATGGGGCATTACATTGGTCCGTCGTCTCTAATGGGTAGCTTTTAGATTTTTATTTTATAACTTATATGTTAAGAAATTTCTTGCGACGCGAAACATATCCAAAATACACAGTTTTTCGTATTGGACCAGTTCAAAAAATTCTAGTAATTATGATATGCATCCATTAGCTTTGTAAATATGACGAAAACAAAGTAGACTCTGTCTAGATTGTTGTAACACATTTTTTTTTTCAAAAACACAAATTTTCAATGAATACAACATTGCGTCATAACATGACTTCTTATGAATCCTTTGATTGTTAAGAAACACACACTCAAAGAAACGCTAAGTTGACATATCAAATCTGCATAAAAAAAATTCAAAAAATAAGTAATAGAAAGCTAAAAAAATTTCTCACAACTTTTATTTTTATCACAAAATGAAATTCTACACAGAAAAATTGTTATAGTTTGTAGAAAGTTGAAGAACCATCATTGTCCCTAATTTTTGCAATCATTCCTCCTTCACTCTTAATCATAAACCCACCTTCATTAAATATCTCTCTTTCATTTAACACCACCACATTGTATGAGTGACTAAATATCAACTTCATTTTACTATATGAGGGTGGCCAAGTTCACTGGCCGCCTCCAACCTATTAAACCACCTCATTCAAAACACATTCTAGTCATTTTATTTGTAGAGAGGAGGTGATAGTTTACATAAATAATCCTACCTGTGGATCAAAGTGTTGTAGAGGTTTTCATGTTGAAGCTAGACCATATACCATTAATATCAAGGGATTTGACTATTTGACTTTTTTCCTGTGCATGTCTTAATTTTTTATGATACCTTGACTAATGCCTTTGTTGTGTGTGTAGGTGCCTCTATGATGTCCAAGATGTTTCTGTTGGTGGAAATACTCCCTGAGAGTGATGTGTCTTCTTCATAATTGCAAACAAGGCTTCAACATCCCTTCTGATGAGGAAAAACATAATATCAGTGATCTTTGTGATATTTTCACAGGCTACTACAAAAGGAGTTTTCTTCTTATAACAATCCTTTTATCTTCCCTTGGAGTCTTCATTTTGCATGAGGGTGTTGAGGGAGATGATGACAGGTCCCAAGGACAACGTTAGGATCATGAAGGAGTAGTGTAGACACTTGTAGGAATTAAAATGATGGATTCTATGTTTTTTTCTAAAAATAGGACATAATGGAAAATTTGAGAATTTTTTTGGTAAAATAGAGTGGATGGGTGATGGATGAATGATGGAAAATAATTGCAGACCCTTATTCATCATTTATTAGAGCCATAATGTTATTTTTGGTTTTCCTCCTCCTTGGATCTCCCTTCTGTAGATTTATAGGCTCCTTCTCTAGCACTTCAGGACCTTCCTATAGCAATATAGGTCCTTCCTGTAGCATCACTAAGAGGAGATGGAATTCGAATTTCTTTCTAATGGGATGGTGGATAGATATGG